>QEWY01000520.1:162096-312220 GCA_006503575.1 Baylisascaris schroederi
TTAGGTAATGAATTAGGTATTACTAAGTAATGAGTTATAAATTATAGAAAGTATGTTACTTTCGAATTATAGGCATATAATAGCTTACCGATGGTAATGAACCTGACGTCGTGCAAGGAATCAGACAAGTGATGCAAGATTAACGCTATCGTACAATTTGTATTTATACAGTAAGTAAATAAGCTATTCACTCAAATATTATATAATAGAAGTCATACTAAAAGTAAAGAAGCTTTACTTACTTTAAAGTTCAGCTAACTATATAAGCATTTTACCTTTAGTATGCCCAAGTGAAATTTGAGTAAAATTGAATTGAAAATCTTTGCTGAAATATTTCACTTTTTGTTTATTAGCTCATGAATTTTTCTTTCATTAACGCTTAACGTCATAAGCAATAAGGAGATCATCGATTATTTATTTTTTATTAGTGAATTCGAAATCTCTCACTATATTTTATTGATTTCTACCGGAAGCATTTAAAAGTCTTATAAGGACACCATCAACTAATACTAATTATTAGTGTTGAAATAAAAAATTTCGTTGATGGATTTTTGAGTCATTTAATGAATTATTTTGAGATTAAAAAACGGCTGGATAATTTAAATCCCATTAAATCTATTCATATTCTCTCATATATCATAGATTAATATCAAAAGCATTTCCACCGTAATTTGTAAAGTTGTTTACGTATACAATAACGATGTAGAGCATGTAAATAGGGAATGATTAATTAAACGTCATATAGGAGATAAGGCAGCTCAACGTCATATCTATAATACGATATGGTTGTGAATCAAAAATCAGCATATATCAATTCAATTCAATTCGGTTCAATTCGGTTCAATTCGGTTCAACCATTCGCTCGTTTCAAAGGCTGAATAAATTTATCAGCCCCTACCGTGTAATCATATATGAAATTGAGAATGTGAAAATCACAACTGTCAAAAGCATTTCCTCATGGAGATTGTAATATTGGGGATTACATGATCGGATTATGCCCTTAAAAGGTTGCTGATTGCGGTCAACAACCCACCTTCACTCTTTCTTCTTTCTTTATGAATCATACCCATCGTGCCAGTCTATCAATGTCCGCATCGAGTTAATCGTTTTTTTGGCCATTATGACCGCTCGATGCCATAAATGAAATCCACCGTAAAGAATAACCATTCAAGCTGAAATTCTCGCCGAAATATTTTCTTATTTTCTGTTGTCTTTCGATTTATGGCTTTGCTAATGGGATATTCCTAGCACAGAATGGCACCGATATTTCCCTTTAATATCCGATCTGCACGAATTTCTACTATTGAGTGGGTATGGAATGCGATAAGAATCAACTCTCATCATTGATTTACTGTGAAAAAATATCAAAAAAGATAAATACTATGATTCTAATGAAGTGAATCAAAGTTAGTTCCGATTGGTTATTAAGGTATATCCCCGGTCTCGACAATTACTCCCGACATAGGAGGCGGAGGGCAGCGACTGTCCCCTCCTTCCTCCCCTTTTCGTCAGGAGGGAGAGAATAATGGAAGAATCGGTCGAGTATAATTTTAATACATTCATGGACTTTAAATTCCAAGTATAATGACGTCACTAGTACCAGCATTTTAGGGTGAAGCAATTTCTCGACAGGCCACATATTGCATATGGATTCAGCACATCATGTGGCTCAAAAATATGGATAAAAATGAGAAAAAGAAAGCCTTTTGTCCACAAAAAGTTCATTTCTTAAAAAAAAATTGTTTATGAAAGGGCAATGTATATGTATTTCGGCGTAAATGCACATAAAAATCCACCAACCATTTTCCCACCTTTCCTACAAGAAAATGCAAAAGTAATCAACATTAAAGCGTCTATAGTTCTCAGAATTACTGGCAACGACTTTGCAACGGAGAGAATAGAAGATAGCCGTCGAGAAAATTTCCAAAAATAGGAAACAGGTTTAAACCTCTCCCAATTATCTGTCAGTTACTCATTCTCGCCAACGTCTTCATTCTCGATCATTCAGATATTATTCGAATTTCCACTTTTAAGGTTTCATCTCACCTTTTGGTCGCTGATATAATAGGTTACGATGAGTGGTACTATAGTAGGCCGAATTAAGTTAAGTTTGATTAAGTTAGAGCCGATTGACTACGCTAGCACAAAGACGATGTTAAAAGATCCAAAAACCTAAATTCTCATCTCTTTTGTGGATGAACTTAATTTTGTTATTAAATGGAAATCAATAATTCAATTATAACAAAACTAAGAATTATAGCAGTAAGGCAAAATAAAGATCAACAAAACATATAAAAATATGAAATAAGTAATAGCTATAAAATGGAAAAATATTGACAATATTGGATTATTAGTGATGAAGATTCTTCACTTTTTTGAGGACTCAATGATTTAATGAAGATGGAGAATTTTTTTTTTTCTCAACAACGAATTGCAATAGTCATTAATGGAAATATTTCATGGGAAAATTTAGAAATTGAATAAAATTTTTGGAAGACATTAATTCTCAGAGAGGAAAAAATATTGATAAAATAAAGTTTTTTATGAATACCAAACTAATCAATAGAAGAGATACTATTATTGATGTGTTTTATGAATTTGTATCACACGAATGAGAAAAAAAAAACTAGATAATAAAAGAGAAATGCACCGACAGCCAAACTTGAAAACCGAACTTTCCCGTCTTCGCGAAGTCTTTATCCACTAAGGTATTGTTTCACATTGAATATCAATGATGAAAGTAACATTAATCAAATTTTATGAACATATCTGTTTACTTGCAATGCAATGCAAGCAATTTGTAATGCAATGCAAGCAATTTGCAATGCAATGGAAGTAAATTCAGTTGATCGATACGGCTGTAAAGTGCAAACGACGTCAAGAGTTGATGCTGCAAAAGAATTTTTTTTTTCTTTTTTTTTTGCACAGAGAACGCTAAGCATCTGCAAATGACGACCAATGATGAGAACTGCCCTTTTTTTTGAGAATAAGAATTACTGCTCTGAATACTCTTATATATTAACGTAAGAATAATTTGAATTCTATCACCTTATTGAAATATTATGGAATGAGAAAATTTTCATGTAAGTAGGCAAGCGCTATATCAAAAAAATTTTCATATGAATAGATGCTATATCAAAAAATAAATAAATAAATAAATAAATAAAATGAAAATAAATAAAATAAAATGAATAAAATAAAATAAATTAAAAATTTCATTTATGTAGTTGCTATATTCGAACTTTGCAATTCGACATTTTCTGTATGAAAAATGAAAACACTACGAATGCTATTTTAATTCTTATAAATAAAACATGAATGGATCAAGCTAATTTTTCTAAAATGAAAAATTCCAGCTTCTGAAATGATCACTGAATGAAGATTAATGTACTCTAATTTCCCAATAAAATTATTTTTATTCTAAAACGAAACTCCTACCTTTTTAATTTATTGCAACAACACCTTAAAGCATATATCTGTCAAAAGGGATGAGGATGGAAGTCGTCAAGCTGGCACGAAAACTTCAGTATTGTACGACAGGAACACAACGGATCGTGTGGAGAGTGAAATAGCAAGGACATAGAGAGAAGCGTATCCACAAAAAACTGTGGTTGGATATTTCTAGTGGAGTTGTGACAATACGCAGAGATGATATGTCAATGGGGTGGGATGATGGTGCCAACATATGTGGCGAATCCATAACAATGACATCCAAATGCGATACGATGGTATTGTTCGCACCAGTCGGCTTCACCTATCGAATATCGAAAGTTCGATTGAGATGAACTCTGAATATCGGATTTCTGCAAGTCGAATTAGGAAGAAAAAAAAAACAACTTTAGATTCGGAAGAATGCGGAAATTTTTTAGCGATGTTCTCATTGAAAATGACGTTCACTAAAATTCAACACTCCATAGCATAACACGAGCGTTTTTTTTTTTTTTTTTGCTGAAGATTCGACCATTTTAACGACTTTCAGTATTCAATTTGAGTATACTGTATTCCAGGCGAAAATTTTTAACCCAAATTTTGATTTTTTTTTCAATAGTACCACATGTTTGCATAATATTTTGAATAAAGTGTGAAGGAATGGGGATGAATGGTAGATGATGAAGGGGGCGGGGTGAGGGGCAAGAAGGGGACAGCATAGAGGTGTAATCTCTTAAAAATTGTAACTATAACGATAGACTGTCTTATCTTATCGCCCACTTCCTCTCGCTTCTCCTTCCATCTGCAAGAAGTATTTTCCTTATCTTCCACTGTTAGCGATTTTTCATGCGTCTTGCATATTTCTCCTAAACTTTCTTAAAATTCATATATTCTTTTCTATAAAATGTTTCATAAGTACATTTATCGTATAACCTTTAATGTGTTAAGATATTTAATAATTATTTGATAATCGCTTCACATTGTCATTAAACTTATAAAATATAGTATTTTATAATAAAATGCCCGCACTATAATATTTGATCGAAAAAGTATTTGTTTTATAACAATAAATTGTGTTATAAAAATTTTTTTTGTTTAAAAAATCAAAAAGAATTTTGTTCGAGTTCTGTAAACAATTTCACTTACGTTTCATGAGAGTCAAATTTACACATTTTAAATCGCTTTTCCAGAAGGCTTTTCTCTTTAATAGGTTAACAGGATAAGAAGGGAGGGGAGGGGAAGGAGGGGAGGGGAAGGGAAGGAAGGGGAAGGAGGAGAGGGGAAGAGGTGATTAAAACAAAATAACTGCAACTGCTCAAAATTATAGTCAACTTTTATATGAGACAATCAATATGGAAATAATCGTATTGAGTGAATGTTGCAAAAACAGTAATGCTTATCGTAAAATAAAGATATAAATAAAACGAATGATAATAATAAAGTAAACAATAGCGATAACATCTGCAAAACATTGTAACGTTAAAAAAAAGAAGAAGCAAATTGTTATCGAAGCATATGTAGATTGTCAACAAATGCGGGAAAATAGTGACGTTAAAATTCTATGAAAAAAATATTCGTTTAGAGAATATTTAATGAATTTCACTTGTAAATATTATAAAAAGTATATACAAATATTTTTTTAAATTATATTACACTACATCAATCAATAATTTTTTTGAAAATTTTATAAGGGAAATATGATCCATAGAACGAAAACGATGAAAGTGTTATATAAGAAAATAAAGAAATAACTGAAAACCACTACATAAATGATTATCAGTGCTTTCAGGTACTTTAGTCTCGTTGTCGAATATGATTAGAAGATATTGATGACTAAAGAAGTTCTCAAAAAAAAAAAATTATACGAAGAACTCCTAAACTTTGGAAAGTCAGTAGTTGATTTCTTGAAGATAGAGGATAACCTGCTTTTTAAAAAAGAAAATCTTTTTGAATATACACATTAAAGAAAACATCTCCAGTGCAGTTTATCAGCAATATAAACATTCATTTTGGTTAGATGAGCAAAAAAAAAAAAAAATTGCAAAATTTGCATATTAAAAAAAAATGTTTCACTTTGCAAGTAAAAGATTTTATCGTTTCCCTTCCATAGAAATAATTCATTGAATTAGATGCGTGGAAGAGGAGCTGCTGATATGATAGAGAAAAAATCATTGTAAAAATATTTGCTTTTTGTTTATTGCATGAATTTAGATACGTTTAAAAGCGACTATTATACTTCATCTGAGAGGTGGAATATCATCTGTAAATAATTTTCGAGACATCCAGACATCGATGAAGTGATGTTCCTCTCATCATCGCAATCATTGATCAATCGTAAGTTGAAATTCACTGAGGTGATTGGTATTATTTTCGATAACACGAGATAGCAGTTCCAAAATGCTATTCCATTCACGTCAAAATCTTGAGTGACATCTAAAATTTCTAGACTTGCATAGGTGTCCCTTGGATATTTAACGGCTTTGGGGATATAGCTGGGCAATATCACTCCACCGTTTCTCGCAATCCCCTCCAATCACGAAATTCCCGTGAGGGTAATTTTACCCTCGCCAGGAAAGAGACACATAGGAAGTGAAGCATGTAGCAATCCACCCCAGCAATACAACAGTTGAATTGTTCTCCACTCCTCCACCCCTCTCCATAGTCCCTCCTCCCTTCACCTATGCTGTTCGGGCCTTCCTCCACGATGCTTCAGATTGGTCTTTAATCCTGAGTGGAAAAAGGCGGTTTCGACTCACCCCACCTTATATCGCGAAAATTTTTCTAGGCGTGTCGTTTTTTAAACATATAAGGATGAAGCAATGAAAATAAACATAAAGCTTTTGAACGACATAGCTGAATCATTTTCATGTGAACATTTCCATGCTACCCACGCCGATATCGGGAAAAAATAATAAAAATAGATGGATAACATAGATATGCTCATCAATATGGAGCAAACGCCGCATAAAATCATCGACGTTTTATGCAGAAACAACAATTCAATTTTATATTCAAATTTTTGATTCAACTTATATTTTCAATTCAGTCTAATATTCAAATTTCCAATTCAATTTCATATTCAAATTCTCCTCAGAGCATATTCATTGGGAACTTCTTTAAAAAAGCTTCAAAAAAAAAAAAAAAATGAAAAATTTCTATCCCACAAATGCCTGATCGATCCTGCCAATAGTTCATACAGCATCAATTTGGAAAGAAAGTACTTGAGCTGTTGCTCACGAACATCCACAAATAGTACACAGTGGCAAAGTTGCGATACCAAAATGCCAGAAGCCTGAAGGAGAAACGGTACGTGAAGTACAAGCTGCTTTACCAAAACGGTACAAATGATCATATATTAGATAAACAATTGATTTACTGTAAGCAAATGGACATTATCATAACTGAAATTGTTGGACAGTCAAAAAGAAGCACCCAAAATTATATTACGGCTGAAATTTAATAAAAAATTGAATTATTCTTTCATATCGATGCAGCACTTAACTGTTCAGTTCACGATAAGAACATTGAACTTCGATTTTTTGCCATACGGATACCACAGATCCAGAAAAAAGCCTTCTATACGTGAATTTAGATGAAGGCACTCATCCATTACGTTATTGCTCCGGCTTTCTACTCTTCTCTTTCAATTAAAAAGAAATTTTTTTTTTCAGGCCAGCAAGCATCAGTGCCTCCGAAAGTCTGCTGCATTAAACGCGAACGTAGATGAATAGCAATGCTTTGTTGAGATCAAATGTGAGGGTATGACTTAAAGTCATGGTCTTTTCCAGAATATTCTAATCCAGAATGACGTATCTAGCCGATTCACATTCATTGAGAAATTCATACGGAAAATCTGCCTCATATTGGCTATCGTAAAAAACGAATTAGTGATCTTAGAGGGATTTAAGAAGCAAATATATATGCTCGATAAATTTATCTTAATTTTCTCATCAAGGCAATTAATTTGCACCATAAATTTAATGCCCTAATTGCTGAAGTTGAAATTTTTTTTCGTGTTTCTTCATTTGGATTGTCTAAGTTTTTTTGCAATTTTTGCAACTTTTGCAATTTGCAATTTGCAACCAAAATTGCAATTTTTGCAACTTTGCAATATAAATTTTTTCATATACTATTTGCAATAAGTTCGTAGTTGAAATACACTCAGTCTAAGAACAAAAATGAGTCATTCAAAGCGATAGAATATAAAATTGACATGGTTAAGTGATTGGCCATAAAAGATTAATTACTATAATCAGCTAAGCATATTTTTTAATTTCATCTAGTGAATTAGGAGAAAACATATAAAACAAATTATCGTGAATTTGCATATCGAGCAACTAAACTTTATTATTGTTGTGTTTGAAAAGAAATGTTGTTTGTTTTTAAACGAAAGTTAGTTATTCATATACAAAAAGAAAAAAAAACAAAAAAAAAAGAAACAAAAAAACCATTTAATTGATATAGAAAGTATTCGATAAGAAAGATATCATTTTCCGACGCTATTCTATTTTATTCTATTCTATTTTATTCTATTCTATTTTATTCTATTCCATTCTATCCTATTATATTCATTTAAATAATATATAATGAAATCGTTCATGCATACAAAATGCAACAGTCATATCTCTACGAACATTCCAGTAAGGAAAGAAAAACAAAGAATAGAATAAAAGTGAATGCATACGGTGAGAACAAATATTTGAAAAAAGAATAGAATTTGAAAAGGTGTGATATGATGCTAAATTCTCTTAATTTCCGTATCAAAGCAATCAATTTCAACGCAATTATTTCCGATCGTTAGCTGATCAATCGATTCAAATATTCAATCAATTACCATTCAATCAATTACCATCTATCATATGTGAAAAAAAATGAATTTGGAGCGGAAAAAATTTTCACTATTCACTTAAAATGAACAGTTAAGAAACGTTCTTTGCACATCACTTCATTTGAACTACTGCTCTCAAGAGGTTTATCTCTCCCTACAATTTGCAAAAACTTTTTTGTGAAGAGGGTGAAAGTGTATTTATTCAAAAATCGTTGATAAAAATACATAAAAAAGAATGCGCGTTAATTTGAAATTGCTAAAAAAATATGAAAAAGGTATTTTTATTGACAAATTAAAAAAAAATAATTCAGTAAGCAAAATTTTCGTTTAAGAAATTAATTTACATATATATGAAAGAGATGTTTTGCAGTTTTTGGAGCAAAATCTGCGAACGGAATATTTCAGTTTCGTCATTGAAAGTGATGAATCATGAACGCTATAATCAATCTTTCTAAATCAGTCAACGAAGGTGTGAGAAGGCATGGAAGGTGTTCATCGGTGAGATGAAAAGGTGGAAAATTTATTGCAAGAAATATATATGAACCTTTTTTTCGATGCCGATTTCGAAACGAACATATTAGAAGAATTTCTCCTTCTCATATAATTATCTGCTTTAAATTTATAAGAATTTGGTGAGTCCATATGCAGTCGTTGAGAAAAGAGAGTTACTTTATCACTGATAAAATATGATATAGCTTAGAAATGATAAAACTTGAAGCAAAGTGAAAAATAATGCAAAAAAAAGTTCCAATAAAATGATGATTGATCTAAGCAATATTTCAACAATAATTACGTCAATTCACACACAGCTGAGAAGTCAAAAACCGGTTTAATTATACCCAAACAAGTACACCAAATCACCTCTCTGAGGTAATTTTCGATTGAGCACGTGAATGGCGTTAAAATAGAAAAAAAAGGAGAAAAAAGAGCCACAATTAAATCATATTAGGAGATATTTCCAGTTGGTTTATTCAATGGGAAAAAGTTTTCGTCAGTAAAAATATTTACATAAAGGAACAAATAATGCAACCTAAAAACAGCAAAATTTAAAACAAATTTTTAATATCTAATAAAATATAGAAAATATATCATTTAAAAAACCATTGTTTGAATAGTTGGACTGAAACAGTTCGGCTCAGTTATCTGGAAGAAAAATTTGCATAAAAATTCCCTCAAAGACTGGAATTAATTTCAGGTTAATTTAGAAAATCGGTGAATGAAACAATAAAAATTGATGCTTTATTCATTGATGACTTTCAAATTAGGCCTTCAACTCTATCGCCTAAACGAGTAATGAAGTTGGTGCGATTTTTTCAAATCGAAGTGAAACTACGATGAAATCTCAAATCTCAGAAAAGATTTTAGACAATGGATTATCTATTTATCCCTCTCCACACCTTATACCTCACTCTCCCTACCAAACCTGTGGATTGAAGCTTACCGATTAGTTGCGTACACAGATTAGGTACCTCTCTAAGTTCTTCACCTTCTCCTTCGACCCTTCATCTCATTGCTCTCGTCTTCGATCTCTTTTATCCCATCCATTTTCACTTCTAATGGCTCCTTCCCTAAAAATTTCTTAACTTTTTTGGCTTCTCATTTCTTATTCATAGTCATCTCTTTTCTTTCTTATTATTTACATAACTACTCATTGTTGAAAGCGAACAAAGGAAGCAAGGTTGATGACTGAATGGACAATAGTGAAGGAGAATGTTAAGTTGTAGGAGTGATCACTATGGCCATATGATGCTGAAACAATGCTATTTTCTGGACGATGCAATGTTTTAAGAGCACTTTACACAACACACAAATCGAATATTGTCGAAGGCTAAGTTTTTGTCTCTTTTTTTTGCACGATGACGTATAATCAGCACATCTGTTGTTAGTTTTGTTCACTTTATGATCTTCCATTGCTTTGTGGTTATTGGTTTTATCAATACTTCATTGTCTCAATTTTGTCGATATATATATATATATATATATATATATATACTATCCTATTATATTCATTTAAATAATATATAATGAAATCGTTCATGCATACAAAATGCAACAGTCATATCTCGACGATCATTCTAGCAAGGAAAGAAAAACAAAGAATAGAATAAAAGTGAATGCATACGGTGAGAACAAATATTTGAAAAAAGAATAGAATTTGAAAAGGTGTGATATGATGCTAAATTCTCTTAATTTCCGTATCAAAGCAATTAGCCGATCAATTTCAACGCAATTAGTTCCGATCGTTAGCCGACCAATCGATTCAAATATTCAATCAATTACCATTCAATCAATTATCATCTATCATATGTGAAAAAAAAAAGAATTTGGAGCGGAAAAAAATTTTCACTATTCACTTAAAATGAACAGTTAAGAAACGTTCTTTGCACATCACTTCATTTGAACTACTGCTCTCAAGAGGTTTATCTCTCCCTACAATTTGCAAAAACTTTTTTGTGAAGAGGGTGAAAGTGTATTTATTCAAAAATCGTTGATAAAAATACATAAAAAAGAATGCGCGTTAATTTGAAATTGCTAAAAAAATATGAAAAAGGTATTTTTAATGACAAATTAAGAAAAAATAATTCACTAAACAAAATTTTCGTTTAAGAAATTAATTTACATATATATGAAAGAGATGTTTTGCAGTTTTTGGAGCAAAATCTGCGAACGGAATATTTCAGTTTCGTCATTGAAAGTGATGAATCATGAACGCTATAATCAATCTTTCTAAATCAGTCAACGAAGGTGTGAGAAGGCATGGAAGGTGTTCATCGGTGAGATGAAAAGGTGGAAAATTTATTGCAAGAAATATATATGAACCTTTTTTTCGATGCCGATTTCGAAACGAACATATTAGAAGAATTTCTCCTTCTCATATAATTATCTGCTTTAAATTTATAAGAATTCGGTGAGTCCATATGCAGTCGTTGAGAAAAGAGAGTTACTTTATCACTGATAAAATATGATATAGCTTAGAAATGATAAAACTTGAAGCAAAGTGAAAAATAATGCAAAAAAAAGTTCCAATAAAATGATGATTGATCTAAGCAATATTTCAACAATAATTACGTCAATTCACACACAGCTGAGAAGTCAAAAACCGGTTTAATTATACCCAAACAAGTACACCAAATCACCTCTCTGAGGTAATTTTCGATTGAGCACGTGAATGGCGTTAAAATAGAAAAAAAAGGAGAAAAAAGAGCCACAATTAAATCATATTAGGAGATATTTCCAGTTGGTTTATTCAATGGGAAAAAGTTTTCGTCAGTAAAAATATTTACATAAAGGAACAAATGATGCAAACTAAAAACAGCAAAATTTAAAACAAATTTTTAATATCTAATAAAATATAGAAAATATATCATTAAAAAACCATTGTTTGAATAGTTGGACTGAAACAGTTCGGCTCAGTTATCTGGAAGAAAAATTTGCATAAAAATTCCCTCAAAGACTGAAATTAATTTCAGGTTAATTTAGAAAATCGGTGAATGAAACAATAAAAATTGATGCTTTATTCATTGATGACTTTCAAATTAGGCCTTCAACTCTATCGTCTAAACGAGTAATGAAGTTGGTGCGATTTTTTCAAATCGAAGTGAAACTACGATGAAATCTCAAATCTCAGAAAAGATTTTAGACAATGGATTATCTATTTATCCCTCTCCACACCTTATACCTCACTCTCCCTACCAAACCTGTGGATTGAAGCTTACCGATTAGTTGCATACACAGATTAGGTACCCCTCTAAGTTCTTCACCTTCTCCTTCGACCCTTTATCTCATTGCTCTCGTCTTCGATCTCTTTTATCCCATCCATTTTCACTTCTAATGGCTCCTTCCCTAAAAATTTCTTAACTTTTTTGGCTTCTCATTTCTTATTCATAGTCATCTCTTTTCTTTCTTATTATTTACATAACTACTCATTGTTGAAAGCGAACAAAGGAAGCAAGGTTGATGNGCAAGTTTTTTTCTTCCTTTTTTTCGAAGTAAACAGAACGAACTGGAACGTTGGCTATGAAAATCTCAAGGTTAAGTCATCCATCATGCCTATTGTCATGCCTGTTATGCAGATTACGAAAATGGTTACGCCTATGCTCGTTACATGCTGTAGTGTTGTTATTGCTGAATTCAAGAGTTTTCAGGATTCGAATCCTTACTGTTCATTTTTTCGGCACAGAAACAGTAATTGATACATTTCGTACTTTGGGAAATCGTAACATAAACTCTTATGATTTATAAAGTATATTCCTTTCTCTCTGCCTTTCTTCAGAAGTTCAAGTAAATAAGTAATCAAGGAATAGCTTTCAGTATTTGAAGATAACTACAGAAATAACATGCTCTACACATAAGGTGAGGAAGTGGGGGTTCAGTGTTACTCACAAGTTTTTAATTCGGCTTGAAAATGGAATCATTGAGCGGTAGAAAATATATGAAAGTATTTTCGATACAACAGTTGAATTTTTTTAAATTTTTTTTTCAAGGATAAATCAAAAGAATATTTGACATATAATGATAAAGAATGGAGTACAGAAATAATGAATGCTGTGGAACTCACAATTACACAGACAATAAAAGGAAAAACAAGTGATACATAGTAAATGAAAAAATAGAAAAAATGATAAGAGAATAGCGAAAAAGTAGAAAAAAATCTGAAAGAAATGAGAAGCCGTCGAACGATAAACAGCAAAAGGGTTCGTTTAGTGGCGACTGTTGCTTAAAAATGAAACGATAAAAAAAATGAACAGCCGCCAACCAGCTGCACCGGCAGTTAGTTATCTCCCCACAGATAATATGACGACTTTAACGAGGGCAACAGACCGACAGACGATGAATGAGGGCATAGAGATGATGGGAGCAATAGAGGTGGAAGGAAAGGCATATAGCGGATGAATATGGCAGTTTATTGAAGTGACACCCCGTTCGCCCTCAACAAATTTTTCAGTCTTTTTCATTAGAAAAAAAACATTCCGGTGGGGAATTTGAAAAAATGGACGAAGGGACAGAATTTTTGAGTAATAAGAACTTATATAGTCGGGAATAGACAATATTAATGAAATCAACAAGAAAAAACTATTAGCGCACATTTCTATGTATTAAAAAAATTTTTAAACGACAACTAAAAACGATCTTATATGGGGTGAAGATATAATAGAAGGCATAAAATGATTGAAAGCTGCAGTTTGAATGGTTCGTTTAAATAAGGCATTAACAGAATTTCTTAAAACATCCTCTATTGTCTGTTATAATCGACCGAAATTTATATAATCACTTAGCTTGACAGAAACGTTTGACATAGAAATATTGTTGAAATAGATAAATAGGTTAATGAGGGTGGAGGTGGGGAAGGGAGTAGGCCGGTGGGATAAGATATTAAAGAGGAGAGGGATTGGAATGAAGTGGAAGGAGAGGTGAGAACCGATGGCTCAAAAAGTCACTCGAATGTAATCATTGCGAAATTTCATAGAAGGAAATCATCGAATGCTATAAAAACAGCGTGAACTTTATGGAAGGAATTTAAAAAATAAATAAACTTTATGGAAAAAAACTCAGAAATAAGATATTTTTAAATAGAACAAATTATGTTACAATGCTCTCACAAATTACAGCTGTTTTAACTATATCAAAATTGAGCACTGTAATCGTAAACAATAAAAAAAAATCTGATGCAATAACGAAAAAAAACCACAGGAAAGTGCGCTCATTATTTAGCTTCCTTCTGCTATATGGCTTCTGCATATTTTAGATTTTTATGTACATTAGATCTTTCCGTGGATATTAGATAAGTGCATCCTGCATGTATATGCGTCTATCTATCTCTACATGTCCATTGATCAACTATTCGCAAGTTGAATTAGCATACAGTCCACCTGATTTGCATATTTATGATGATCTCATCCAGACGGCGATTACCCTAGGCAGCCAACGAATTTACATATTAAGTAGGATAACAACTCAGTGGCATTCCACTTTTTTGCCTTCTATTCCTGACTTCTCATAAAGCGATATTTATTTGTGTTGCCAAATATGCAAATTTCGTTCATTTCCTTTGTTAATAGCAATAGGCACATATGCTTTCATGACCAAAAGAGGCGAGTTAAAAAGATTATGACTAGACGTGAACCCATTGCGCATCGCATAAGACAACAACAAAGCATTCGGCCATCCTCTGACCAACCTATAGCAGTTTCGTGTAATTTTTGCATATATAATTTCGATATCTTTAAAGAAACTTGTGAAGAAACTTCAGTTAGGTTTTCGAAAAAATCATGCGAATTGCTTTCGCTGATTTGTTTGACGAATATTCAAAAGGAATTTCAGCGTGAGGTTTTAACTATGACTGAAGAACTTTTTTTTTTTTTTTTTTCAAAGCGATGACAATTCATAACTAAAACACAAATAAATAAATTTGTAAAATAACGAAGAATGACAACACAAATGGAACATTTTTGTCTAAAATATTCGACATTAGGACGTGTCATCGAAATTATGGCGCCGTATAATTGCATCAATGTCGTATTGCAGATAGATATTTCACTGTAATTTTAAATGTCGATAGATCTGAAGGACAAAGTTGATGAATTTCCGCCATTTCTAACAGTACTATATATCAACAAATTCATTTAGAAAGTTCATCGTCAAGGTGCTGAATTAAACAGTTAATTAACTTAAACTCATTGAATAGAAAATCCTTCAATGATAGAAAACCTCTTAGCATAGAGGATCTCTTTCAAAATTCGGCAAAAATAAAACGTCTGTCCTGTGAAAAATATTCTGAGATAATGGAAAAATTAAAACAATCAGGTGAGTAGAGGTATGATAATTGTTTTTGAGCAGAACATGAAATATTCATGAGATAGAGAAAAAAATTTAGTTAAACGAGTAAAATAAAAATATTCCTTTGCAATAAATATAATAATTAGCAATGTAGCTATGAAAAAAATTCAATCATATAAATGAGAATAATGGGTAAAGGTAATAGTGGAAAGAAAATATGCTCAGAAAAGCAAAAACAAAAGTGTTAAATATAAATTTATTGTATGGAATGAATATAAAAATATATAAATAGAATGAAAAAAAGCGAAATTTAAGATATTCAGCGTGATTTAATATGTATATTTAATATTATAATATACATAATAAGAAATGATTTTTTAAACAATGAATGAAAAGACATCTTAAATTGGTTTATTGACATCTGACTAAAGAATGATGGTGTAAGGGAGCGGAAATGTTCGTCAGCTGCGATCGTTCAGTCAGTCACGAGACTCGTGTGGAATGATGCCTAACGCTGAGCGTTGCTTGCTTACTTTGTTGTTGTGCACTTAACGTTTCACATTTCAACGATGCATCCCCCTTTTTTACACTCAGATATTTTGTCGTTGAAATTCACTTGAAATTCGCTTAAAGGTATTTTAAAAAAATTAAGGAAAAACATTTCGAAAATATTTCAAAAATGTTAAATAATGATAAATATCAAATTTCATCTTTTTTACATATTTTATTTTATTTAAAAATATAATATGAGAAAGATTTTGCATTAAAAAAGAGTAATAATAATAATAATAACACAACAAGTAATAAACCTAACAAATTTATATATACAATGTAGAAACACGACAAAAATGAAATCCTTAAGCTATGAAACATTGCAAATACGATTGATGATGTGACAACCCATATAATATTTATGTCAAGTTTTCGTTTAAAAGTGAAAATTTGTACCGGAAATTCTTGCTGATCTTCAAAAACTATTTATTTATATATTTATTCACTCGTTTATTTTTTTATTTAAACGATCCGAAATGTGAAAACACAAAATATATGAATATGAACAGAAAGTAAAAGTAAAGGATTGTTTGATGAAAATTTCAAAATAACAACTACTTTAGGCAAATATGTCTATGTCCGTTTATATTTGGAAGTTTACTTAGATTCAATCGAATTGTTGTTGAGTCGTTGATATCTAAGGAGATTTTGTCTAAGATCGCTGGCTTAATCGTTTGGTAAAGATCTAAATTATCAAATTCAGTAGAATGCTAACCAAAACAAGCGTTCAATTAGTTAAAAATCATTAGCCATTCCTTTTTCATCNATATATATATATATATATATATAAATCTACAAATAAAAGTGAAGAATTTGATAACTGATAATGAATTCAACAAAGTTTTATTTTTATAGACGATAATTTCTTTGAGTGATCCCGTTTCTCATCAACTAGCATACTTTTAGCAATACTGTGATGTACATCACTGACGCAATCGTCACGATATGATTGAGCCTTGTGTTGTGAATGTCGTTGATAGAAACATATTACGGCGCAAATGTCCTGACACGATCGCAACCGCTCTATTGCGTTTCGCATATCCCATTCTGTTGTCCGTTGATGAACATGGACGTAAAACAATGAAAGTACAACGATTGACGCTTTTAACAATACGGTGATGTGGTAAGGCTACTGACGCATAAATCATCCGTCATACAGCTAAGCCTTGTGTTGTGAGCGTCTTTGATAGAAACATCCTATGGCGCAAATGTCCGAGCACAATCTACTACACTCCCGTCTATCCGATTCTACTATTGGTTGATGAACATGAATATGCTCTGATAGAGGGGAAGTAATGCTCATTTTGTTGTATGTGCAGCAAAATCAGCCAAATCGATAGGATGCAAACGAGAAAGAATTCAAAGCCACAAATGCACTATGTGCATTCAATACACCACTGATGTAAGTAAATTGAATGCTCGATGCAGATGGGAGATGTGATTACATATGGGAGGGAAGAGATAGAAACGGGACAAGAAGTTGAATTTTTACGCCGATAGAGTGGAAAATGGGCGAATAGAGGCGAAGGTTAATGATAGAGAACGAGAAAAGATAAAATAAACGCAAAACATAACAGCTTAGAATAAGATAGCAATCGGTAATCATTGCATAAAAAATAGCCTAGAAAATTGTTTACTTAAGATGTAATCGAAAAAAAAAAACGCTAGAGCGAGATACTTCATGTTGTTTATAATTCAACGCTTGCATTTTATTTTGAATTTTTAATTTTGAAATAATATCTTATATGTGAAATGAATATTTTATTTAATTTTTTTTTTGTTGATAAAAAAGAAAATAACGAAAGGAAATGAGCGTTAAAGGCGGAAGATGTTAGTGCAATTTTAAATAGATATAAGCTTTAAAATTATAGATAAAATCGAAATTTCAAAGTTTCCACAAATATCCAGCAATAATTTTAGAACGATGGGGATTTAATCTCCACGGATATGAGAACACATATAATGCCTCATAGCTTAAGGTCGTCATACAATAACTAAATTTTTAAAGGTCACTTTTTTTCGTCATAAAGCGGAAATATTAAAGCAAAGATTCTCGGTAAAATTAGATTATCTAAGGTTGGAAGCATTGTTATAATACATTTTATATATAACACAGAGGATGTTAAATTTCATTAATGCATCAACGTTCAAGCGATAATCGTCAGAAAGCGTCACCACACTAAACTCCATTTGCATTTAAGTAAATAAGCTAAACAAAATGAACATATATCGCAATAATTTTAAATGATTTTATCATTAATGTGCTAGGAAATAAATTAGAGAATAATAAAATCACATGAGGCAAGAATAGCAAATTTTAGATTTGAAGAAAGAATTGCATAAATGATATAAAAAATTTGCAAAGAATAATATTTTTCAAAGCCAGACTATACGCTATACGACTGATTCAGGTATAACGGTATAAAAGTTTAGTTAAAAATACCCAATGTATGTTAATAATGGCGGGTAATATTCCAACTTGTTTTACATGCAATGTCCGGAAACTTTGAAATGATTTAGTACAACTTGATGAGATGTTCCATTCGACGTATAAAAGATTATTTATTAATAAACAAACGATATTTATTTGCAATAATTTGCAATTATTGCAAATTAATGCAATAATTATTAGCGCACGAATTGTGGATGAAATTGAACTCGTCTTATTTGGATGGTGATGAAATGAACGCAAAAAAAAATGGAATAAAGCATAAACGAGCTGAAGCGTACTAAATTTAGAGGACTGTCATGCGATAGTGCGAATGTTAAATTAGTTCAGTGAGCGAACCATTGTCGTGCGGTCGATGCCCATGAATAATCACATCCATTTTAAATAAACTTCAATCTAACGTCCTTATAAAAATAACCAAACAGAGAAATTTTTCCACTTGGAATTTTTATTTATACCACTAAATTTTAGATTTTTTTCACATTCATCTATACCGTCTTTTGTGTACGTCACATTTTCTTTTCGTTCTGCATTCGCTTATATCGTATTTTTATGTTTTATTACTCTTTATTCTAGATTATATTTTATTCTCATATCTTATTTTATATAATATTATTTTCCATTCGTGTAATAAATTCACTCCCTGAAATAGATATTAAGAAATGATTGAGTGTTGCAGCAGAAAACTTTTAAAAAAAAACGAAATACAAACAAAGAAATGGGTCGGCAATACTGTCACAGAATAAGCGTTTGCATTCTGCTCATCTTATCAGCAAGTTTGTAAAATTTATTTTATTTATTTATTCATTTTAATGTCTCGAGATAGAAAACATACCAGCTATGTAAGCATAAATGAAAAAGATTAGCAAAACCTTTCATAAAGCTACAGTTTAGGCGAAATTACATTTAAGACGTAAGAGCAATGACAGAATTAAATCGAAATAACTTAACCGTAGCTAAATAGCTGAAGGAGTGGGTGCAATAACGATATCGGCTGGAAACAGATTCCATACTCGTGCAACGAAGAACTAGAAACTATGCAGAACATTGTTTGTACTGTAACATCTTTTGGTGAGCTGGAACTGATGTGCATGCCGACTACGGGGAGGGGGGAAACTGAAATATTTCTGAGAGTGGGATAACGGAAAAGCCGAACACAATTTTATAATAAAGAATCAATTCAAAAATAAGCATGCGCTATTCCAGTGATTCCGCGTTGAACAGTTTCGGCGTGGTACTGTAATCAGACTGATATGGACCAAGATAAACTTTGCAGAAAGCAATGCCACTGAAAGGTTCCTGAATATTCTCTAGCAATCTGATATCAGAAACCAAATAAAAGGACCACACAGGAATGCACTATACATTAGAGGTGTAAAGCGCTGAGAATGCAATAAATACGAAAAAATATCTGAAAAAGAAAAATGACGTCATCATATTCTGTCACGATTGATTCAACTGTTCTTAGCCACCTTTTGAATGTATTGCATGCTGTTTCGTCTAATGCAATCGTTGTTCTTATGAACCATTCAAAATTTCGCTTAGCAAAAGCGCACAAAAGCGATGTCATGTTTGCTTATATGCCTATATATGCACATCTAAGATTTTCAATCCCGGAACTACTGAGATTAGATTAAAAATATGAGCTTTTATGGATATAATTTTCATCTGTGATGATCTACTAAATTGGATTACTTGCTAATCCCTGATTTTTAAAGAAAAAGTTGTATATTAAAATATATGAAAAAATTACAAACACTTTACAATTGTCGCCTTTTCTATTTTCTACCGTTTAGATTGCAAAAAGACAATTCATTCAATGAGGATTGAAATCAGCGATTGGATTAATTGTGGAATAGAATACGACAGCGTTATTCCTCTTCTTTAATTACTTTCTGGTACTTTGAGAAATTAAGTGGTGAAATGGGTAGAATGAATGACTTAGTTGTGTGGGCAATTCGTTGATTCTCATCTCTACTTGCATTTCGTTTTGATAAGTTCCATTCCGCAAAAGAATAAATCGAAATAATTAGTCTTTTTTAAAGCATTTTAACGATTAATGAACGGTCACTATCGCTGGACTTTCACAAGTATGCTGCAATAATCGACATCTGCATTATATTTAATTGCTTATATTTAAGAGTTGTACTTCGAATGGAATCTCTCTTAAAAATATTTAAACTTCTAAGAAATTGAATTTTATCGATTCTACTGGTACACTATTCATGTCAATCAGCAATGAACGAATGAATCAAGAATAATGAGAAGCACAACGATTACAATGTGTCCGCATAAAAAAAAAATTTCAAATAACAATGTGATCAATGATATGTTCAATGTGACCACTGTTCTATGAACAATGTGGCATATCTTCCGCCTAAATAAAACCTATGTGATCTAAATTCATGGTTGAATATAAAAATAAAAAATTTTAAATTGTAAAAACGTTGAAAATAAATAATTTACATGTAATCTATTGTTGAAAGCCACAAAACGCATTCAAAATTCAGGCTGAGGCAGATGAAAGAGGAGATAGATCGAACAAAACATATACAAAAAATTCTTGACAAATGCCGGCTTCGACTATTAAAGCAGCCGTAATTTCAGCGATAATGTGCGCCGACTGCAGTGTAATAAAAAAACGCTACTGCCACATTTCCAAGCATTTAGAAGTATTTTGCCAATACTTTATCATATGGGGGACCGTATTTTCAAGAAGATGCTGACTTCTCGACTTTATTTTCATTTTGTTTCCGCTTTACCTCATATCAACTTCAACGGTAATGCGACTCATATTCGGCACATTTTCTTACATAAGCTTATTGCGGGATTTATAAGCGTCAATGGTTTTGCATCATTTGCACGCACGGTTTGGTAGTTGAAGGGAAATATTTCCTTTCGAGGCGATTCTAGCATGCGGTGAACAAACCGGAAAAGAATCATGAGTGGCGGCTGATTCTCGAAATGGTAGTGATTTTC
Source organism: Baylisascaris schroederi (assembly GCA_006503575.1). Taxonomy (NCBI): domain Eukaryota; kingdom Metazoa; phylum Nematoda; class Chromadorea; order Rhabditida; family Ascarididae; genus Baylisascaris; species Baylisascaris schroederi. The sequence goes on from QEWY01000520.1 coordinate 183,111, forward strand.
TTCTGGCGCGACTTATATGTCAACACCGTCAGGGTAATCTAGAATGTTCTGAAAGAGTAAACATTAACGCGTTGCTTTCTATAATTTTCATCTTCAACAATAAAACTCTAGCCACTTAATCGACGTCCATACCATTACCAACGACAAAACAGCTGTGCAGAAGACGTGTGCAATAAGTGTGCACGATGAGTGCAGTAAATAAAGCAGACAAGAAGAAGGTGGCACGAGTTGCAAGAACGGTTCGCATATTTGTATGAGTTAGAGATGAACGAAAAATAAAACACGAAATTGCATCGAACGAATTGCGAAACGTGCATATCAGCTGTATTGCATAGTCATTGCATTGCAAAGTTCTTTTTTTTAATTTTTTCTTTTTTTTTTGAGGAACATCACATCATCTAATGTATCGTGAGCACATTCGTTGAGCTATGAAACTCCGCACACTTTCAACAACAGCGAAGCGATAAAATTTCTGTATTTATGAAAACAACGACAGAGGATGTTTATTGATTTGAGGAAGTTAAATTATAGATGATAATAAACAATAAATAGTAAAAAAACAATAATAGATAATAATAAATAACAAATAATAATAAATGTTTGGTGGTCAATAAGACTTCATTTCAGTCATTCGACAATGGTTTTCTCTTATAAGTCTGAGTGAGGCTAGCAATGGGATTTCACCTAAGACTTCAAATTATGTATTTGTACCCCCGCACCGCCCTAACTAATATTGCTGCTAATGAAGTCGAGTAAAACGCTGCTTTAACATAGGATGTCACTCATATACTAATAAGTAGCAATTCTGCTAATAATCATAATAAGTTGGATCGTTAGTGATGAAAACTTAAATAGTAATGATAAGTTGATGATTCGGCTGATAATATGCAAAAAGGTTCGTTCAAAATAGTGCCAAAACAAAGAAATAAAAAATTCCTTCTGCTAGGAGCAACTTGCATATGCGCTTTCGATTTTTTTTCGGCCACAAGAATTTTTTGGACTCTGTGACTGTGAACCGACACGGTCTACATCGAACATGAGGGATTAACCATCCAGTAATTTTAAAATAGAACTGAATCAGGAAATACCATTAGAAAGGAGAAAAAGAAGGAAGTGTTCGATGTGGTGTGGGAACCCCGCTCGGCTTTGTCACCACGACTCTATATTGCATCAGCACTTCATCGTCATTAACCTTTATTCGAAAAGCTTATGCAACTATAGGGGTGAATAGCAAACGTAAATTACCTATATAATTAATAGACCTTATTATATGACCCTTGAAAGAGGCCTACGCCATAGTAGCTATAATTTAGCGATCTTATTCAATCGCACTAATTTCTCTTTAGAGAACAACTCAGATCTACTGCATTGTAGGCCCATCTAAACTGTTTCACAAGCCATTTGTTTTACTTTGCATGCAATTATGCACTACTTCACGTGTCATCCATCTCTACTGTGTGTGACCGGGCTCAACATTTCTAAAACTTACTCCTCAACTTGCAAACTTACTGAAACTCAGAAAAAAACCTTTGTTTGCAGGCAATAAGTTATCGACAAAAATTTCGGTAGATTTTTGCTTGCCGAAATTCTTTTCTAAATACTTTTCTTTCAGCGTTTTTTTTTTCGGTTCCAGTCAACAATTAGCTCTTCCTGAATGTTTCAGATTAGTAACCGCTAAACATTTATAAAGTTGGTTTGTTTTCAACCAGAATTCTTTTATTTGCCAGGCGCCTCTGGTCGCTAAGCGACCAATATGCTTGAAACGTGCCCGGTTTAAACCGCGCGTTGGTCGCAACCGGATGTTTGGCTTTCGTTTACCGATTGTCATCATTGCAATAAGCAATGCTTTATAGTGAAGCATTAGAACTTTAAAGAATTATACGTGAGCCGAGCTTCTTCGCGGCAATATTTCGGTTTCTGCAGGACGCAACTCAAAGCTGTAGCATTCAACATCTGAAGAGGCCATCTAAAAGATCGGCAGAAGTTAGTGCTGAGGATGAAGGAGTAATGAATGGAGTAATGTGGGTATAAAAATGAAGTTCGAAAAAGTTCACTCTTTGTGGATGAATTAATGTAATGTAATACTTATTTTTCGACTTGTTTTATATCAAAAAATAATTCCTCATATTTTAAGCGAAGTTATTGCCCATATTTGTCCCTTCAAAAGGAAAAAAATTATTTTACGTTGAGTTAACTCTTCAATGTTGTCCCTACTCATTTCCGTCAATTAATTCACCCTATATCAAATTGACAAGTCTACACAATATAATTAATTTCACTGCTCTCATGACGAAAGAGTTAATGAATTTTTCTCATTTTTCGTGTTGTTTTTTTTTTCGGTTTTTTTTTTGCTCTGATTTTATCGATATGTGGATTTTCAAATTTCACAGTTTTTCTCATAAGACGGCGAATAACTCCCCAATTTGTTTACTCTTATTTGAATTATTGTTTACAGCTAGACAGTTGCACTTGTCTTTGTACATTTCTTTGTCTTCGTTTCGCTTACCTTCCTATCAAAGCTGTAGTCTCAAAAGCTGTCTCTGCCGCATGTCGTCGTAAATAATTCTTTGGCCAAAGTGGAAAAAGATTTCACTAGTTCCTATCATCATTCAAATGATATATGCTAATGCAAATTGCAATGGAAATCAAAAATTTTAAGCACCAAAATTTACCTTCATTCGCATAAATATATAATAGCTAATGTTTTTACTAATGATATTCGCCCTGCCGATGAAACTACATTTAACCAGTACACTCCATACTCTACGATGCGTCTGTGAGGCGCTTTTTTGTTGGAGACGTAAAAGATTAGTCGCTTTTCTGTTGCTCAATCGTTTGTTTGTTGTGTCAATCGAACGATTCTATTTGCTTTCTTCCTGACAAATAGCTGCTTTTTATGAGCATTCAAAAAGCAATTGTCTTCAGTCTGTGATTGTGGAAATAGTAAAATTCCAGTCGAACGTTCAGCAGAATCGAGCAAAATAAAATTATGCATTTAGATGTCAAAAACGCTCATCTGAAAGAAGCTCTTGATGAATCATCTGTAGTCTTGAAGGGACCATTGAAAACCTGAACTCGGCACTCAACGATAGAAGTGGGTCATCTCAACGTCAAAGGAGACGCGCAAAAAAGTCTACTGAGTAGACTTAATGCGCTCTTGAATAGGTCGAGCTCAATAAAAAAGAGGTAATTCTACCTCGTAATGCTCGAATCTTTTCAAGAAATTACATAGAACGCAACAACGGAGAGAGATGCCGGTGTGGTAAATGAACTTTGCAGAGTAATTAGCATTCTAGGAACAATCACTGACAGAGTGTTACGTCATGGACTCGGCCATACTCGAAAGACCGGATCCATGCTATGCACGAAAGACGCTTAAATCCTAGACAAAATAATTCTAAAGATGAATAAGGATAGACTCTTCATTAGATTGCTTTCGTCGCACACAACATCCACAAGGATCTTCCGTTGCGATGAGTCTGAATAGAAAATGAGTTATGGCCATAGTGCTGGGGTAATAGGATAGACAAGGGCTGTATTATATGAATGATGAACTCGAGATTAGAAAGAAAGAAAAACCGATAAAATAGAGAAAATGCAAGCTCATCCATTTTTTGAGTGCCACAGGTTTAATCAGCGGAATTTTTATGATATCAAGCAGCATAAATTTGCAAAATTTTGGATATGTTTTGAAAGCGTGCAAAAGATTCTTCAATAATAACTCTTCATTTTATATAATTGAATCGGAGGAAATAATATGTCCTTCAGCTGCCGAAGGCAATATCATGACCTAGTATCGCCATGTGGTCAAAAAAAGTAAAATTGTTTTATTCCAGCGTTAAAGCAAGTGGATCCCCATATGAGCAAATTGTTCTTTTTTGAATTCGATTTATTATAATGATTTTATTCTGCGAATTAAAAACTATCAAAACTACTAGAGCATGAAAAATTGCGATAACTTCCCTTCATCGTTAAAATACCAATTTCGATCAGCGACACTAACGTCGACTTTTTGAGAGTCGCCATTTTGCGAATATCCATCGTTTAAAAACCAATAAAAATATTAAAAAATGCCAAAAACGTCTCGTGAAAAAATCGATATTTGCATATGTTACTGAAGATGAGATTATTTTGCCCTCAACGTGGAGCAATGAAGGATTGAAGGTAATGATTGTCAACGACGATTAAGTTAGTGCATAGATTCAACTAGCCATTGTACTTTTCAACGATTCCATGATTGAAATCAAAAAAATTCGCTGAAAAAGGAGAGTGTCCTGAACGGCGCCATTCGCGTCCATCGTTTTAGGCATATCACACACTTCGGGGCAAGCAGTGTCAACAAACATTTAGTCATGATAATATTCATACTTAATTTTTTGTTTTATGAAAGAGTCTTAAGTGTTTTTATTCGGTTAAAAAAGCTTACTCCTTATCCTTGATGGAAGATCATGGTTTCGAGAATAGCAACTTCGAGGAATGCTGCGACACTGACCACACTCACACCTATAACCTTAAAATATTGCGCCTATTTATTAAGCTCATCCATTTTTTGAGTGCCACAGGTTTAATCAGCGGAATTTTTATGATATCAAGCAGCATAAATTTGCAAAATTTTGGATATGTTTTGAAAGCGTGCAAAAGATTCTTCAATAATAACTCTTCATTTTATATAATTGAATCGGAGGAAATAATATGTCCTTCAGCTGCCGAAGGCAATATCATGACCTAGTATCGCCATGTGGTCAAAAAAAGTAAAATTGTTTTATTCCAGCGTTAAAGCAAGTGGATCCCCATATGAGCAAATTGTTCTTTTTTGAATTCGATTTATTATAATGATTTTATTCTGCGAATTAAAAACTATCAAAACTACTAGAGCATGAAAAATTGCGATAACTTCCCTTCATCGTTAAAATACCAATTTCGATCAGCGACACTAACGTCGACTTTTTGAGAGTCGCCATTTTGCGAATATCCATCGTTTAAAAACCAATAAAAATATTAAAAAATGCCAAAAACGTCTCGTGAAAAAATCGATATTTGCATATGTTACTGAAGATGAGATTATTTTGCCCTCAACGTGGAGCAATGAAGGATTGAAGGTAATGATTGTCAACGACGATTAAGTTAGTGCATAGATTCAACTAGCCATTGTACTTTTCAACGATTCCATGATTGAAATCAAAAAAATTCGCTGAAAAAGGAGAGTGTCCTGAACGGCGCCATTCGCGTCCATCGTTTTAGGCATATCACACACTTCGGGGCAAGCAGTGTCAACAAACATTTAGTCATGATAATATTCATACTTAATTTTTTGTTTTATGAAAGAGTCTTAAGTGTTTTTATTCGGTTAAAAAAGCTTACTCCTTATCCTTGATGGAAGATCATGGTTTCGAGAATAGCAACTTCGAGGAATGCTGCGACACTGACCACACTCACACCTATAACCTTAAAATATTGCGCCTATTTATTCGAGGAGAGACTTGAAGCGCTGAGAAGGTTCAAGCAAAGTTGTTGAGATGGAAGAAGCAGATAAGCACTAACCCCTCAGCACTTTCAGCTGCTGGATGAGCCACAGAAGTGCCTCGCTTTGCTGTTTTGCTCTCATTGAATCGGCCCCTTATGTTCATTTCAGGTACACCTACGACTGTTCAAGATGCCATTCCTATTGCGTTTAACGTAATTTCATCTAAGCATATATGGAGTTTCAAATTTAGTCGCCATCTGTTAGAAAGGACTAGAAATATTTGCATATTAGAGTCGACAAAAATGCATGAAGAAATATTCCGATCACATCAGATCAAATCCTACACATATGACAGCATTTGTGAAGGCAAGACAAAGAGTTGTTAGCACCTATAATTCCTCGCAGTTCGTATACAGGCTATGAGGATTCTTGAACTCATCTGTACCACTGCATGGAATGGGAACAGCTATCAAACGCTTTTGCTGATCGCATTCGCGGCAAAATAATATTGTATGCCAAGGGTGGAAAATGATGAGGTAGGTCTGGTTCTCCTAGAATGGGAATAGGATTGGGGATCCCCTGTTCTCCGTATCGAGAGTCTCGGGAAATCTCAAAGATTCGCATTGGATAGCCATCGAGTGAAAGGGCATTATTGTTGGGCTTGATGAGTATTCACTGGCCGTATATTTGGTGCTAAGATTCGGAGCCACCGATATTAGGGATTTAGCGGAGCAACTGTATCGAACATACAATCCAGGGGATGATCATTCACTTAACAAGAGGCTTTCGAAGTAATGACAAGCGTCATATGCTATTCCAATGATCCACATCGACTAGGTTCGTCAACATACATTCTTCTATGAGGATCGCCACGAGGTTTCCGGTGGATCAGTGCAGCTGGCACTACTTGAACACTGAGTTTTAAAATGTTGGCGTTTTCACGTTGACAAAAGGTGAAGCAATGATGAAAGTGAAGCATTATTATTTCACCTGACAGCTACTTCGGCGTGTCTTAGTTGACGAACAAAGTCTAAATGGGGTCAGCGCTACTGTAATGCGAGAATAAATTACTTTCGAAAACATTGCTTAAATAACACAACGTTTTCACCTGATATGAAGGTCATGGCCAAATTGATTGCATTCTAGATTTCCTCATCTGAAGTTCGAGCTTAGCACTCGTGCTCGATCACCGTATTTCATTTCACTAACCTTTTGGCCTAGCATCACTTTTGTCTATCATAACGTTCCGCCATTCGTTAGTAGACTTAAAGGAGAAACACTATTGATATTGTAAATGATATCTTTTTGTTTGTTTGTTGCAGTTAAATTTAATGAATATGCCAATATTCATTGCACGTAGTAACTTCTGCATGAAAATGCAAATAGTTTGGTGCACAATTTTTATATATTTTCTTCAGATCCATGTTGATTATTGCTAGAATACGTTCGACTATACGTCCTTCTTCATATTTTTTGTACATTTCCATCGGTTCTCTCCAATATGACTGCCAATTAAAAACGTGTATTAAACAATCATTTCTACATAAATAAACATGGATTTTGGCCGATGTTTGATTCATTTTCATTTGCCGATTGTCTGTAAAATATTTTTGTCGTAATTATTCAATTTTTACTCAAAAGAAATTTTGAAGTATCATTTCGCAGCGCTATGGTGGATGTTTCTTTTTCTTCAAAACAATTTCAGGATTTTGTAGTTCTTGAAGAATGCGGCAAAAATTTATATCCCATATGAGAGTAAGTATTCCTTTTATGAAGAAGGAACAATTACGATCTTTTGGACGTGCGAATCCTTCGATAGGACTGAATCCTTATCCTCTTTGGTATAACATACTTCATCTAATTCATTGGACAAAACTGTTTGTTTTCTACTATATATATGTATATACGTACATATATATATATATATATATATATATATATATATATATATATATATATAAAGTAGGTAAACGTCACTGTCAGGTGCGCCATCCTCGAAGTACCTGTGCATTTATTTTTCTTAGAGGCTGAAACAAGCGACACTCTAATAAATAAAATTGCAGCACACCGCTAGTGCAACAAAATTTTGTTCAACTTATCGCGATGTTACATCTTAGTGCATCCATCTAAAACAGGTATTTTTATTCTCGTTTCCTTGGGATTCCTCATCTCTGCGTAATGCCGATATACGTTGACCATCGCCGAATTTAACTGGAAACTAGTTTTGACAGATAGTAGAAAGGTTTCTTTGTGTTGGCCTCAAGATAACATTTATGCTCACATTTTGCAATGTGAACGTCTTGTCGTCTGCTCGATTTCAAATTTGTATATTTATTGATGCCACCTTAATCTCTTACTCATCAGTTTCAACAATTTCCTATTTCATATTACCCAACTGAGTATTTATTGATCATTAGTGGCGATTATTTCGTTCGGATCCGAAATCCGCTACATCAACAGTTGCCAATAAACGATAAATTACTTCAGGGACCTACATAAATATGGATGACATCGTCGCCAATTGTGAGTTGAGGAATGCGGATGGGAAGATTGTCAAAGGGAACGAAGTGCTAGCAGTTGGTTCACTTTTTGCAATCTTGTGATTGTGTCAATTAAAACATGTTATGTAAAATATGTAATGAAAGCAGTACATTTTGGAGTACTCGGAAATGATACGACTATATGTTTCATGTTGTTTTAAAAACTGTTGCTGTTGGCATAGAGGATGTCATGCCTATCACTCTATTGCGTTTTCCTCTCTCCTCCTCCTCTTCCTTCCTTCGTTTTCCTTCCTCCCCGCCCCATCCTGCAGAGCATCTATATGAATCACATTTTTCTCCAAGATATATAGCTTTTAGCTATAAAAAATTGACTTCATTTGAGGGATCGTCGATCAGTTGTCTAAATTTTTCGTCTTGAGGATCCAGACTGCAGTTCATTTGTTTAGATCATCTAATATTTGCCCATGATATTTGCCCTGATTGCATTACCACTAGTTAATCGCTCCAACTTTTCGATGAGAACCTCATCAAGTGGAAGGAAAACGCAATAATAAAAAAGAACATTATTGGAAGCCACTATTCTGATCTAAAAGCGCTATCCATTGAATAATGACACGAAAGCATGAAAGCTTTGAAACGGAAAAAAAAACCTCTAATAAGCAATTTTTCCATTTCGTGTCGCTTATTTTCCACTGCCTGTACATTTCAGGAAAAAATTATTGGGCTGTATTTTTCGGCTCATTGGTGCATATGGTGTCGACGTTTCACACCAACACTCAAGGTAGATTATGTGGATTGTTTCTACTACTTTTTACAGCTTTTCTATTTTCATTTACCTATAAGAAATATTAACGATTATTTCTGTAAGACGAAAGTTTTAAAAATCGGACAAGCGTATATTGCTAATACACGGAGTAACTGCTAATGCACACAGTTTAGCCCTATAGCATTACATGAGCTAGGTCTTTCCATAAATCATTTTGAAGAATATTTTGAAGAATCACATTATGCAAGCTGACACCTAAACTCCTCATTGACATAATTTCATTTTTCTATGTAAACAATCCTATGAAATCCTCATCTTTGGCTGGTGCCAATTATGCCAAAGTGCTTTTTTATTGTTGCATCGTCGTTTTAAACGTTGACTTCTTGTAGTTTTTTAAAGATACCATCCAACGAAGTCAAAAATGAGATTCTGTAAGCATTTCGGATATTTTTTGCATGATGATTACACTGGCTAGCTAATAATTCATTTGTCAAATATTTCTATTGCTTACCTATGGAGTCACAAGAATACCTTAGTTGACCTAAATTCGCCTCTGGTGTAATCACCTGGAAGTTCCACACCTGGCAAGATCACCTTAGTCAGTATAAAGAGAAATTTATGAATTATCTTAATATGAATACAGATGAAAACGAATAGATGAGAGCAAAAAAGGGAGATGCGAACGAACAAAACATGCTTAACAACGCATTTACATTTGAACTGATCCAATCGCATATGAAAATCTACAAAGAAATTATCTTGTTTACATTCTGGAATGGTTTAAACTGAAGTTCATTAGTCATACAAAATGCTAATAAATTTTTAGGCACATTTAATGAATAAAAGTTTATTGGAAATTGGTCGATCAACTTGAGTATATATATGGGATACCATCTTTGATGTAGATCATAATGGAGAGATTATTGTTCTACTTTCAGTGATTTCTGATCTGAAGTTACTTATTAGTAATTCAGTTTAAATAACTTCTTTGCAAATAGACATTCAGATGCGTCTATGCAATCGCAACGGTTCGATAATGCGCTTTACAAATGATAATTCACGATAGCCTATAGAAAATATTCTCGCAATACGATGTGATATAATAATTCTTATAACACTCAAATTTTTGTTTTTATTTTATTTTATTTTTTTTTGCTATGCTTACAATCTTAATTTGAAATTTAAAATCTTTTTTTTTTAACCGCAAAAACTCTTCTCAAATAATTGATCCAATAAGCATTAGATCTCAAAATAATTGATCCAATAAGCATTATGGGCTAACCGATAACAAATTTTCTCAGAAATTTTTTTCTTAATTGCAGTTGGCATTCATTTATCTCCCATAGGAGGTTGTATTAGCCATTAAAACAATCCTAATTGTCAGGTGAATTAGGTGAATATTTAAGAAAAGATAGTTTATTATTAGCATAAGAAAATGAAATGATTTTCAGGATTTCTATGAGCAATTGAATAACGAAGAATTTGAAATTATATTTGTTTCGGCCGATAAAAGTGAAAAAACTCTGATGAATTACTATCGAGATGCACATGGTAAATGGCTATATTTGCCGTACGGATGTGATGAAATCAAGTGAGAATTTTTTATTCGATATTGCTTCCCGTCTATTTTCATCTCTCTTAGTCTATCCATCCGTCTATTATGCTATAACCAAGAATGAGGTTGACTTGTGACTAGCAGATTGTGCACGTATTCCAGCTTCAATTGAATAGTTTCGTTGAATAGATTTTCGATGCGTTATTTTGCAGTTAAATCTTTTCATTGACAGTAAACTTTGATCATTTAAGTACGCTATGGAATCGATATAACATTCGAACAATGCCAACACTTATTATATTAAGACCGGGAGGTGATGTGATCACAAGGAATGGTGTTGCACATGTTAAGGTTAGTGCTTTTGAAAACCAATCAATTATTATTCGATTTGATGCCTTCGTTGTTGATTTTTTCAAAGAAAGAAAATATTAGAATATTCATTAGCAGTTGTTATTGTGCATTCACACTCATATTGTACACAATGCTAGACGATTATTTCACCTTCATTCATCCAGTGAGGATAGAATTTAGCTGCATACTTCGATCTAAAACACTAAAGAGGAAAATTTTTTGAAAATGAGGAAATGTGGAGAAACTGGAAGTGATTATTCCCATTGGGAAGAGAGTAACAAGCATAATAAAACTGGAAATTTTATGCGCGCTTTTCAGCTTATCAATCAAATATTTTTGGTGTTTGCGATTGATTCCCGAATCATTGACATATTCATCTGGCCGATTGTTATACGATTGGCTATTCATTTAGCTAATTAATTTGGCATATCTTATTTTGCGCCTAAAATTACCGTGAATAATCTAGCACATGGATAAAAATATTGAAGAAAAAAGTTTTTATTTTTCAAATCTTTCATAAATGTTCATCGCAGAAGAATTTCAGAGGCGAACACCACAAGAAACACTTCAACAATGGAAAAGTGGTGAAATTGACGAGAAGAAAAGCAAATGTTCACTTATATAATTTAATTTGTCATTTAATTTCTTTGTATATTTTGTATTTTTAATTTCATTCGTAGAAAAATCTCCGCTATTATATTAGTATATTTGAAATAAACGGAAAATAATGAGTGAATAATAAAGCCACGAGTCAACAATAAATTTTAGCATAGAGATAATAAGGCTGAAATGACGTGCTAATATAGGCTGAAAAAAAAAATGAAAGAAATGAAATCAATGAATTTACCTAAAAAACCAACTTGATTTATTTGCTAACGAGCAATTATGAAAAACGTTTTCTATTGATGCGTTGTTAGTGATTAAACATAATAAATGATCAAATCATTGAAAATGCAATTCTCTCATATTAGAAGTCCAAGGTAATATTGCCTTTTTTCTCAAAAAAAAAGAAGTGCAATATGGGATTTCATCAGCAACATAAATATATCAATGCGATGGATTAGTTCAATAATCCACAAAAAAAAAGACCTCCAAAAAATATTTTTTATGAATATTAATATTCCTTCATCTATTATCAATTTGCAACCTCGAACTTATCGATTAAGCGGTTATTTTTTATGTGAATATTATATGAGGATAGCATTTATTAAATCAATGATTGCATTCTATGTTCGATAGCTGATATTGCCGAAAATTCATTTCTAATGCAAATTGCAATCATCTCTTAGTTGGAATCACCCTCGAGTGCCTCTCAAAAATGTTGATATACGTCGAGAAAATCAATTGCGGTCTTTGATCTCATCTCTCTATATCAATCCTGATTGCTTTTGTTACTCATTTCCTGTCTCTTTATTGTTTATTTTCTCTCTATTACCTTTCGAGAGAAGAAAATATTTTTATGGCTTCATCGAAGCCAACAAATCCTCGTTTGTTATGGAAACATCACCAATTTGGCGCCTATAAAGAAATATTTCATCTCAAGCATGTAATACTGCCATTGTTCGGAAAACATCATAAATTGCGATCCCTCGCACACACGTTTTAGACAGCTGGGTGGGGCTATCCGCTTTTCAAGATGATATGTAGTGGGTAATCCTGTAGAAGCACCTATTGCCATGCATTGAATGGCATGTTCATCCCATCGACACGCAAATTTTTATCGCATTCCTTTGCTTTCGCATTCTCATCACAACCCAAGCTCCCACATACATCCTTTTCTCAGCGCTTTCCTAGAGACTTCTAAAATGCACCGCTACTTATTACTGAAAGCAATTTCGAGTATAATAAGTCAGTGGGTGAAGGATTCACTTCTCTTCAGAGATTTCGATAAAATGTAGATTGCTGTTTTGACATGATTCAGGGCTCAGTTTGTAAGGAAGAGGTAGTGTGTGTTTCAACAGTAATGTTTGTATGCTGATTGCAAGATGAAAACTTTTAAGTCTACGCTTTGCAGCAGTATGCTCAATTCTCCGAGCCTCTGTTTAGTGGCTTTTGCGCTTTGGAATTATTTCATGGGGCTGAGGACGTTCGAATGAGGGATGGTGCTGTGGTAAGAGGATTTAGAGGATCGTTAAATAGGAATCGCTTTGAGGATGATGCGAGAGGCAATGCGCCAATGTTGTATAAGCCAATAAGCGGGCCGCCGATATGGTGAACACAGGTACGGAAGGCACCCTTTGTTCATGAAGATTACTTTTCTGTTACAAAATGATAAAGAGTGGATGGAACCAACATCGAATGGAATTCTCTAATGGAAAGCAAGTCTAATACTCGTAAAGTAAGGCACACTATAACAAGAAGCTAACTTAAGTGGAGGAGATTCGATCGAGTGGCTAAACGAATTTTGGAATGAGAATAAACTTGCGCTGTTAACCGTCTTCTGGTTATCATCTGAGTTTCATTAGCACCGTTTGAATCTATTGAAAATGAGTATCTTTGTAGTACGACTATAGCAATAGTGGCCTACGAATACAGCACCTGTCTTATCGATGAAATCTTGTCCTCTTTACTTCTTCTTAAACGTTTCTTTCTGCTTGAAGTGTTAGGATATTTCAAATAGCAGGATTTGCCATCAAAGCTTATTATTTCAGGCTACATTGCTGATAAGTTACATCTTATATTTGTCCTATACCTTAGCGCCCTGCAGAAGAGTTACAGCTTATGAATTTTCCGAGGCAGTGAAACATTTCCTATCACTTCGAAAAAAGCCTTTTTTTTTTACTGTAAAATATAATATGATATAATTCACGAAAGTTCTAGATTAGTAAAATATATGATTGCATGACTATAGTAGTGATCAATCATTGCTTCTATTATTAATTCTTCTTATTTTAAATGTGGGAATCGAAAATAAGTTGCACATCATCTGGAAACACGACTGCTTTTCCTGCAAGCGACATTTTTTCCAAGGCCAGAAAGATAAGGATAAAATGAAGGTGAAGAGAATAGCACCTTGTGGTGCAACGACAGTGGTGGGTTTTCCATGAGATATAGTTTCGCTTATATAGGTTTCCATTTTCATCATCATTAGATGGCGTCCGATTGGAGGTGCTTTTGTTTTTCGAAATATGTTATTCGTCAACTGAAGCAGTATGTTGCTTGACGCTATTGTGAGCTTTCTTCCTTTCAGGCTGAAATATCTGTTTCCTTTGCGAGATTAATTGCACTTATAATTTCGATTAAACGAATTTATCTTGGAAAGTTCTTTCGAAAAAAAAGCTGAAACTTGGAATACTCAGCTCCACTGCAGCATAAGGTTGTGTGAAAGCATGGCAAACAAGGAGCTTTGACAAATGGGGCAAAATTTACGTCTAGAATTAGGCACATTTTTTTTGGGATACGTTGTCTTTATATAGGGCGATTATATTGGTAAGTTTTCGCTTTTAGGGGTTTTCCGTGGAATTTACGCAGTTCAAAAGAGAGTAAAGTTCTGGTATGATCTCAGATCTTGCAGGGTCAACATTTTTTAATTTGATTAAACTCTGATTTTTTACTTGTTTACATATGGACGAGCGTTGATATAAAATATGGTTGTTGAGCTCGTGTAGCTCTACGATTTCCTAGCTTCAGTTTTGCTTCGTGATTATGCTCTTTGTATCATGGCAACCTCTTTGGCAAAAAATTGTTGTCTCTCTTATTGCATTTCCGCATCACTTTTCTGTTCAGCGTATATTGTTCAATCAAGCTGCCTCACAAAAATTCCCCGTCTTCCTGTGGCTCCATCAAGTATTTTCTTCATTTTGCGCGACGACAACATCCACGATTATATAATACACTTATAAGGAAACGTACAAGGAGCCCCATAAGGAATAAAGGACCTTTGTCGGGAAAGATTCCTGAGCGGAAGGGAACTTTGTGAGGAAACTTCTCGTGGAAGCATAGAGGAGGCGGGAGCTGTTGTATGTCAACAAAGCCATTATTTAGGTGGTGATAAATTTGCTGGAAGCAATTCACACCTGATGAACTTTATTCTTCAGAAAGATGTATATGATTTCGAATAGTGATACCAGAGCTGATAAGGTTGTAGCTTCGAACGGGAGCAGCTCCAATAAGTCGATGAAGGGGCTCTTTGTATGTTAAATTCATATAGGTTTTTTCTGCTCCAAAGGAAGCTTCTTCTAGTATGCGGTAAGTTTCTGTGGAATCTTTCGCTGGAAAGTCAAATTTCGAAAGCCTGTTCTGTATAACGAAATCACGACGGATTCAAGAGCCATTGAAGTTAGTGGATTTCTCTTCCGTTGAATAATCGATTTTTCTTAGTACGCTGACAATTAGTAAAACGGATAAAAGGCTGAGGAAGAATCCCACTTCATAAATTTTAGAGAGAATTGCCACTTTAGCATAGATCATTAGCAATATACTACACTAATGAGAAGTAATTTCATGTTAACTTTCGTTGAAATTGTCGCGATATGCTTCCACAATCGTTCGACTTTCGATCAGAGTTACTCGCTATGATCTTATAAATGGAGTAAAGCGAGTTTTTTTTTTAAAATAATAAATTCATCTTCATATTCAACTATATAGATGATAAAGACTCTATACCTCCCGCTCTGTCCAAAAGAGCAGTGAATGACGTCATCTTCTAATACTTCATAATTCTGCTGCAAAAGTGTTGTCCGGCAATGCAGATATACTTGCTATGAGTGGAAATTTTCGCTTGCACGGCTGGTGAGCTATTGTGTAATCAAATGCCTGCGTACTACTGCACTTAATTTTCAACTTATAAAGGACTTAACATTTATTTAATTTGCTCACTGTAATGTATGCTATTTTCGTAATTGATCTGGAGGAAGCTCCGTTTATTTTCTTATCGCTGACCCATAGAAGACCCTTCTAGACGCAAGGAATATGCATGAAATCGTTTGCATTGCCATGTGTATATGGGTCCGTCTGCGCGTTTATGTGATGGATGTGTTTGTTTACGTGCTGAAGTATTAAAACACGTTTGCATGCATGCATGTGTTTGTTTGTGTGTGCATGTGTGTTTGTGCACATTTGCAAGTCTGTGTATCCATGGATGGATATGTATGTGAATATCATTGAGAGCTCATTTGCACAGCGAGTAACAATCTCAGCAGTAGTCTGGTTCAGTCGCTCTGCCAGTTAAATTCATATTGAAGTTGTTTTCAAGTGCATCTCGTTGAAGCACATCACTAACTAAACATAATTATTGAGCCATACATGTCTATTGCACGTAGCAGATAAACGCAGATATCCTTACGATTCTTAGCTGGAGCTTTAATCGAATTTACACCGAAAAATGCACTTGAATAAAGCACTTTGAGTTTTCTTCAATTGTTGTCGGTGTTTTTTTTTTCGATGGAAAAAGATTCCCACCAATATCCTCAGCGTTTCCGTAAACAAATTTCAAAAACTACTCAAAAGCCATCGTTGCGAAGAAAAATCCATTAGTAACTGATTTTTCTTTTTTTTTTTTTGCTGAAATTGCGCCTTTTCAATCTACCCATACGCTAGCTAAATTCAATTGAAAGATAAATTTTATGCGTTCGATTTCGCTTCATTTTTTTCCATATCCGCTAATATAAACAGCAGGGGGTTAGTAAACCATAAAATTTCTCTGCCTCGTTTAATTTCTCTGAGTGCATTTGAATGCACTTTCATAAGTACGTCATAGGTAATACACACTTTCAACTTTTTGATCTTCATCTCAATTGAATCGTTTAGATAAAAATTCAAATTGTTGAATTTAATTCACGCAAAAATTATCCACACCTCAGTTGATATGAATTCCGCAAATTTCAACGTTTTATCATAGCGTATTTTATGTATCCTTTAATAAACATCTTAAATATGGAGTTATTAGGAACGGATGATTAAAATTCTACTTATTTTCAATGTTCACTGTTTTGTGAAGTCGGGTTGGCGTTGCTAGCTGATTTTTTATATGCAAAAACTTCACAGAATTATACATGAATGTCGTGTAAATAGTAGATTATGATATGATTCTTACATGTAATGAAGTTGGAAAAAATTGTAAATGTTTTCATTTTGCAGCAATTTGCGGCGCGGGCTCTAACTTGTGTCCTTTAATAAAATTGTTGAAACGTGAAGATGCAGAACTCGATTGGTGACGATGGGGTGGCTGAGAAGGTACAAGCAATAGAAAGCATTGGCTCTGAGATCTCCATAAATCAGGGACAGGATTTCAG
Organism: Baylisascaris schroederi; assembly: GCA_006503575.1. Classification (NCBI taxonomy): domain Eukaryota; kingdom Metazoa; phylum Nematoda; class Chromadorea; order Rhabditida; family Ascarididae; genus Baylisascaris; species Baylisascaris schroederi. Next base: position 199,981 of record QEWY01000520.1, read on the forward strand.
AATTCTGCCAGCAACGTGCCACCACTCTAGTGCTTCCGATGTGAAACTGCCTCATGTGAGCCTTACCTTCCTATGGCATCTAAATTGTGCGGCGCTTTTCTTTCCATTTTTGAAGCTGATTTCTATTATTTCTCATAATTTCTTTCTTTTTGAAGTATCGATTTGTTTGTATTTTCAAGAACAAGTCAAATAAAAATTGCCACTTAAGGAGATTAAAATATTTACACGTTAATAATTTTGCATCGAAAAAATTGTTGAAAAATTTTTCCAAATAAATCGAAAAAATGTCATATCAATTTGTTTTGCAGAGGATGAAAATAATGCCCTTTTAGTAAAAAAAAAATAAATCTTCGCTATCTTCAATTTCATTTGGTACGCCAATGAATATTGACAAACATTAATTCACGATATCCGTGAGATTGACACAATATTAGAAAAATAAATGAATAACATAGTATGATGATTGCTATATTTGAATTCTTCTATCTGTTTGTGGCAGATAATTAGACGCAATACACTCGAATAGCAGGCGATGCTATTATATAATGACCGTCATTTTAGCATCACACTTGAATGTCATTGTATTGACGCTTTTTTCTTCATTATAATCGCTAAGATTCATGTTATTATTATACTTTTTCTCATTGTGTCGTAATCGGCACAGTTATCCTAGTAGTTGCAGCATTCATCACTAAAGTGCCCAACATTCGCTGGAAAAGTCTTCCGAATTACAAATTTGAAAGTAATGGTTGTTTCGTTTTCAGGAAACTTATTATTAACTATTTATTCTATGAAACTATGTAGAAGAACTGTAAACACCTATTAGTTACCTCTATAAAATCTATTGTAGTACGAATTAAAATCACTCAAACAGTTATCTATGCTAAGAAGCAACAACAAAAGTAATGACTATTTAATTTCAGGATAGCTATATTTCAGGATGATGATGGCTATATTTCAAATTTTTGTAGTAGATTAAATTTAGTGCAGTGGGGGAGGAGGAGAGGGGGTTGAAAATAACAGCTGATGTTAACATGGTAAATTAATGTTAGCACGAATCAATCCTTGTGCGTCATGATATTGATGCTTAGGAGATATCCCTGCGTGGGAACAACGTGAATTGATGGGCATATAAATCTTTGTACATGCTTCCTCCCTAGAGAATCGCGACAAATCCGCTAACCCTGCTCATCCGAGCATTGCCAACCATGGCTATTTTTCGAAAGCGGATTCGTATGGCACTCACATCGTTGGCATTTGACGCCCCTCATCGTCTATCTTCTTCCTTGCTGATTTGCTTATTTAGAGTAATGGGTATGGCAAAACTTGAATGCATGATGTCATCGAACATTTTCAACTTAAGCAGTTAACGTGTAAACAGCTGTTATTATGTGGGTAAGTGCGTATAGTCATTTTAAAACTTCATTGGCCTTCACTCAATCGATCAGTCATTGGATCAACAAGTGAAAATTTAAAAATGATTAATTGTGAAAATTAATCTATTTTCATTTCTATGGAATTTCCACTAAAGTTTGTGTGTGAAACGTATGTTCAATTAAGCGTTGTGGATAACAAAGAAAAACATTGCTGCACGTGCAAGTCATTGATGGTGCAAACTTTGTATTGGGCAAATTTACTAGTGATGATGTTGTACAATGAATTCGAGAAATCTATACTAAGAAAGGAGTATACAAAGGTCTTCGAATTTTAGTATAAAAGAGCAAATTATGTTGAATTTCATAAAAATGCATCCAATGTTATTTTCTGAAAATCTATTCCGCTCATACTAGGAGTTTTCTGGACATCGTGCCAAAACTTTCTATAATATGATCGGAATTGAATCACCGATTAACTACTAATGATTTTTACTTGTATGAATTTCCAAAAAGATTCAGCTAAATCGATTCGTCTGAGATGATAAAATTCGTTGGAGAAAAATTTTTGTGCTAAAATATTCCAGAAATTTTTGCGACGAAAATAGAAATCCTATCGGTGAAGTAACTGCAACTGCTGATGGAAAAATTGTCCGATATGGAAGCACTGCTAATTATATAGCAACTATAGAGGCTCATTGCATTCGCTGTGTAACAATTATTAGCTATTTATATTATATATGCAAACAATATAATTCATATCCATTAAATTTTTAGCTGTTATGTTCAGCGAATGGTACTTTTTATGATTCGGAAGAAGCGCTTTGAAGTAAAGGCATTTTTGCGGTCTAATCTTTACGTGTGGATTTGTACCCATATCTATCTGTCAAATATTTTCAGGTCAGAAGCCAAAGGAGCTAGAGTTACGAGATTTGGTGAGGGTAACGCATACCATAATTTGGTCTTTTGAACTAAATTCACGTTGACCGATGACATATGCTCATGCTTGAAAAAATCTAAAAAAAAAAGCTTTAAAAAAACTCTTTTACGCAAGCGGTCAAATAAATCAAAAAAACTATGTCATGCGAACAGCATATCAAATAACGATAGAACAGTCAAATTCGTTAGCAACATATAAAAGTAGCTGACCCGGTGAGAACGATGCGAAAGCGCGTATCGTGCTAGCTGCTCTTGTCGTTCTTCTCCATTTGTTTTTTCTTAGTTTGGCAAGTGCACCTTGTTTAAGAACATGCATTTGATCAGCGTTATGTCTATCAGTAAATTTCAGCTTGAAATGAAGTTGTTTTCTCTCTATAGTAGTTTCTCCCGCCGTATCCTTTTTGCTGGAAACTTTTCAAACCATAGTTATGAGAACTTCGAACTTTCCGCTATATGAGTTTCTTCATAAATAGCGTTGTTAAATTCTGAAAATTTCTTTATATCTGTTGTGAATTCAATCCACTCTTGCAGTTGTTTTTTTTTTCACATCAAAAGTGTTATGCCGATCGACTTGTAATAGATTTCTTTTCAAAGCGATAGATCGCTGTTATCCTTTTTTATTACGTCTATTTCTTTCTTCATCATTCAGCTATTTAATATCAGCAGAATTTAGTGCTGCTCTTAATAAATATAACCGGGTGTTCTCTCAGCTTTTTTTTCAAAAATATTTTTACATTCCTAACAACAACCGAAATTGAAATGAGTGAAAAAATAGTATTTTTATGTGCGAACATAAGATATATATTGAATCATTTAGCACAGTTGCATTGTATAGATTTTCGAGAGGAATTAGTTTTGTGTTGTGAGGATAACGCAAAAAGCTTATTAAATCTAATAGTTGCATTGACGTGAGAAATGCAAAATGCCATATGCCCAGAGGCTATTGCCGACGAGAGCTATTAGCTTTCGTATCAGTCAGCCTTTAATTGAATTATTCAGCAAGAATCACACCCAAATGACACATCCTCCTATTGGCTTTTCTACTCGCACTACTCGCAATTTTAAAATAAAACATTGATGTTCAAAGAGTGTTGGATGGAGAGCAAGAAATCTTGAAATATCCGGTCTAAATTTCGGCATCCACCGCATAGTTCCTTTAGAACTATCGTGGACGATCCACATATTACAATCAAATTATTTCGCGAAACCCGTAGCTTTTGATTTTTGCACAATTTTTTTGCAAGTTTAATATAACAAGCCGCTTCGAATGTTGAAAAGAGATTCAAATAATAGGCATAAAGCAGAAACTTGCTCACTAGCAGAATAGTGAGCAATAACTCATTGAACTAATTGAAAGAAAGTTATTTTTGAAGAGATTTGATGCATATGAGGAAAGGAAAAGGAAAAAAAGCAATTCCAAGGAAAGAAAGCAATGTCAAAGAAGTAAACGATTTCGGTCGCATCGGAAAACATGTCCTAATGTTTTTCATGGATTATTGATGTATTCGATTGCTTATTAGAAAGAGTTACGAAGAATGCAGCGTCGTTGTTGCCACTTTTTTTTATATTCTCATCCAAAACGATTGCGTTCTAGATGATTGACAACTTTCGATACTCATGTTTAATTGTGACGTTCGCATGAGGATTAGAGTCGAAGAAGTTGGCCATATCCATTCGCATACAGTAATCATTTCATTTTTAACGCATGAAGCTAAACTATTTGTTTACAATCTTTTTGGCCATCTAAATGATGAAGCACTTCACATAACAATGTATATTTTATGTGTGAAAATATCCTCCTAATTCGTTGTTTTTCATTCGCTAATATATGACGTTTTAATTTCTAAGAGAATTAATGTGCATTGTTCATAGTGAATCAAATTAAGTAGTCGATTTATTTTTCGCATTTTTTTTAAAATGACGATATGAAATTATAATCGGAATTCGAAGAAAAAAATAAATAGGGAATAGTGAACGTCTAATATTGCCGCTCGTCCTTCATCCATAACAAAACCTTTGTTATAAAAAGTTAATTTCCATGCATTTAGGATTAAAGCTTAGCATTTTCAAAAGGGTTACTAATGCAGAGTACAGAAGTGGTCGTCGCCGCTTCGACGTGATAGCCGAAATTACCGAAATTATTGAAATTGAAGTGAGAAATGCAACCATGACGGTATATTATACATTTTAGACTGTTGCAGGTATATTTTAGATACAATTTAGTACTACGGTGGTACATTTTTAACGAAGATTGTAGGTATTTCCACTTGATTGATGAATGATAGAATATTTTTTTGTGCTTAAAAAACTGCATGTGTGAAATAGATACAGTGGCCATATAAAAGTACAGTAATCGGAAAACAGGTTTGTGATACCAAAAGATTTGTGAAGCGTCCTAAACGTTGATGCTCAAAGAATCTCAATGTATTTTCCTGTAATTCTGAAGGCCTTTTTCCGAAAGTTTTACACAGCGTTGGCCCATTTGATCATTTGGGCAAGTTTTTATGCCAAGATGACGAACATCGTTTCTAAAGAGCGAAAAAAGTTGATTGTCTAAGCGCTAAGGGCAATAAAAATAAAAACGAGTGTGCATAACTTGGTATTTCTCTCATGAAACATCTGGCTACATACATTTCTATTAATCAGTTGATCCATCTGAATCTCTCTGTGGCAATTTAAAATCACTCATAGCATCTACTACTTACCTGTAGATTTTCAAATCTTCAATGAGTAGTGTACAACCAGTAGATCCATCAGAATCTTTGTGGTAAAATCAATAGTGGGTAAAGTCGTCGCCAACAGGGTTGATATAAATTGCCAAAAAAAGGGTTTCAAAACACTTCACGAGGCATACCACTTGTTCACTTAGAGGCCTTTGACAGAGGATTTCCGAACGCGTTCCAACGATAATTCCAGTAACGAATCCCTAAATTCACTTTAGTGAGTCCCTGCGAGCTCATAAGCTCCCAGTTCCTGGCATAGCTTCTAATCGAAAGCGGTGTTGGGCATCTGGACATAAGCGATGTAAGCCACTTCAGTGTGAATCCCATCGTTTATGATGTTGATCGTATTTCTGAAGAATGAAATCAGCTCTGAAACAGTGGATCACTCACGCAAAAATTCAAACATGGCAGTGTTGATGTGACTTCCACCGAGCAAGTTTTCGTGAAGAAACTCCTTGAGCACAATTTTCGGCATATTGCAGATTGCCGATGTCAAGTCAATGAAGTGCTAAGTAATCATTGATATTGCCGGCTGCTTTTTATTGTTGACAACTGCTTTTTAAGAAATGTGGGAACCGTTGCTGTTTCCAAAACAAATCGAATGCACAAAGTGATAGACTTCACTCGAAGCAACATAATAGAAGAATGAGAAATGATACTCGAGCGAATTTGATGCATTGAGTGGTATGCTTTCGGGTGTTAGCAAAATTTTATCACCGATCCTTTGAATAACTTCTTCAATATTTTTCCTTTTATTTCCATGAGGTTTTTTTTTGTTTTTTCCTTTTAAATTCGTTCATAGATGGGGCCAAAGCTAGCGCGAAAATAAATTCATCGTCTCATGGAGGAGTGACTTATTGTTTAGCTTGAAAAACATGAAAAGGTTTACGCAGAAATCCGATCATTGATGGAATCATTAATGATGGATCCCGGTGATTAGAATGAAGAACGTTCACACTATAGTGATTGTTTTATTCTCGAACTTTCTATTTATAAAATAGCTTCTAGTTCTTGCGGCAAATATAATTTTTGCTGACTTTTTCAAAACTAACTTGAGGCAATCTGCGCTATAGTCATTCGATCATTCATTAAAATAGCCTAACGACGGATGTTTTTAACATTTTCGAAAGAAAAACATTTCTTCGTAGTCAAGCGCCGTAAATAGATAGGTGTTTAGCGTATCCGATATGGATTTAGCGCTTAGATTCGCATTTCTCAAACAAAACGCTAATATAGGATCGAAGATTGTTGCATATGGGATTAATATTGCGTGACTAGCTAGATAGCTGTTTCAATTCATGCAAAACAATTATGTCGTTTGTTTGCAGGCATTAATATTTGCGTTGGGAACTAACGAACATACAACGCGTTGCTAAATTTGTTCTACATATTTGTTGACGTAGTCATATGACCGGAAATTATTTGTTATAGTGAACTTTCGAGAGAACTTTATGCTCGTGGCGGAAATAGCCCAGGTAAGACAGTTCGACGTGACCCTGCATCAGACTAAGAAGAGAATTTGAAGTCGCAAGTCACCATTGAGGGCTAAAGAATGGAGCATCATATTTCAAAGGCTTCGAAACACGCACACCTATACGCATCGTTACATCCATGTATATAGCAAGGCAAGTTTACGAGAGTCCTACTAGAAGACTATTGGAGGCAAGACGTACTTCAAATCATTTTGCTCAGCAGGTTGTTTGGGAAGAGAGAATAGCAATCAGAGACTTAATCAAAATAGCTACATTACCCTTCTTTGACTCCATCATCAATTTTGCCACCTGTGTGCTTTGAGTTTGTGAGGATATGACCATGGCAGGGCCCTCCACCAGTCAAAGAGAAGTCGAAATTGGGGTTTTCAGGAACCCGTTCTTAATTTTTTCCCCACAACTCATCAATGAGTTACATAAGATGAGGCGAACGTACAACATGCAGAACTTCTCAGCAGTCTTACTCGCTTCAAAACTTGAACAATATGATCAGCATTGCTGAAAATTACTTTTGTTGGGCAATTCAGATATGATTCGTATGTCCTCGTAAGGAATATCTCGTGGGACGCATGTAATGATAAATTTTCTAAATGTATTTTGTAATGTTGGCATTATCACGGTCACAACTAAATTATCCAACATACTGCTCAACCTTCGCCAAAATGAACGAACATAGACGCTTATTTTAACGCTTATGCTCGTATTCTTAACATAAACGATTAGATAACGAGAAAATGATTTTATTTTATCGTCTTGTTGAGTAACTGCTTTTGGAAGTTAATTATCTTTTCAATGACAGCGTTTCGCATAACGGGGATCTATTTCTGCAGAGAGCTCATCCACTTAAACAACGAAGCAATAATCGAGCGCACTGTCGATTCGACACTTTTTCTTGGATCGTTGAGCGGCAATGCAGACAGCTTCTTCGATATTGTAAATTCGTCATCTGAAATGAGGGTAAAACTTCTACTTTCAAGTGTGGTACCAATTTAGATGAGTTTATCCTCCAACTACGATGCGGATAAGAATGTGGAACAATTTTTGTTTTTGTCAAGATAATAGGGAAGCATAATTTCTGGTATAACATATTTATAAAGCTCGAAAAATCTTGGATAATTTGAAGAAAAGGGTGGATTTTTTCTTTGGAAAACGGGCCAGTTTTGATGAGATCCACGAAATAACAAATGCCTTCGATTATTTCAAAGTACTATTCAACTTTGCTCTTCAAAAACCTTACAAGTGGTATATATAAGATATAAATTTAGTCTTCTTTAAGAAAATTGCAATAGCATTCTGAGCAGTAGAAATCAAGATATGAACTGATGACAGCTGATGTCGCATTCCAGCTTCTGAATTCCCTTGCAGCCGATTTCATTTTCTGAAACTTTCTCAGTTCCACCTGAAGAAGCCCATGATTGCTGGTCGTCTTATTGCATAACTCTACTGTAGTCTTTTGGTGGTATCGCTCATCTTCTAGACAAACGTCTCTTCAAGTATCATATATTGCCTGTCCCAAATTTATTCCTTATCGATCAGCTTAAAAACTCTACTGGAGACTAACTCAAATGCTGCATAGGCGGTTGGTAAATAGTGAGTCAGCACCCTCGAGGCATCTAATTAAGCTGCAGTGGGGAGAAAGAGCTTAAGGGGGTGGGGGGATTGGAGGGGCCGAGATTCTGATTGTTGCGGATGATGACTTCTAACTTTCACTTTAACTTCATCATCTCATAGTTGATAACACTGAGCGTGTTAGCGGTGTTCGACAATGTTTATGCTATTGAATGAAATGAGAAATAATATATTAAATACTGAGAAGCTTCTTTTCCTTTCCAAAAAGATCGGTGAAGCTGCTGACGACTAACACATTAGGCAGAGACTAACTCGAACGCTGCATAGGCGGTCGGTAAATAATGAGTCAGCACCCTCGAGGCCACTGCTTTCCGTTTGCTCTGTCAAGGAAATCCATTAACAAAAGAAGTTAGTTCGAAGAGTGGCGATGTTTGAAGTAGGAAGAAGCGGCTTGATAAGAAATTTTTCATTGATGGAGGTGAACAGTGATTCTCTTTTCTGATTGCAGATCACTTCGAGCTAGATGTTTAGCGGCTACAATTATCTTGCTAATTTAAAAACTTCCTGCCTTTATATAAAAATTTCATATTGAGGCTTGTGTACAAATCGATCCTAAGACATTCTTTTCCACGAAAAGCTGCTAAGGCTATGCCCCGCCCTCTAGCCGCAGTATGAATTTATCGGAATCCTCCCTTCCATCCGCGCTTTCCAACCTATCGTCAGGAAATTGATACTGAAATGCACTATATTTAAAATTCTTCTGTCTCATTCCTATTTTATATTTATCTATCGTCAAAGATTTCAAGCTATCATAAGCAACGCATCTACATAGTTAATGAATTTGTGTTGTAGTTGTTATGGTGGAAGCAAATTTTGCATGTATATTTGAACTCTTGAGAAGAAGCTTCACTTAGAATATAAGCAAGATAAATTAAGCAAATTTTCTACTTCAAAATTTCTCCATTTATATCAATGACAAATGAATTCAGAAAATGAATTTTGAAAGTTATTTTTCATTTCTTATAGTTTCAATTTCGCTCTTATTCATCAAAAATGTTTTCTAGGAGATATATTTCATGTGAAATTTTCATCTATTTCATGTTTTTTCAATTTATTTTTTTTTCACTTTAATCAACGGTGCATTCATCCCGAACAAATATCTCTTCATATCGGTCCCACTTCCTCTCAGATGAAGTTGTAGGGTTGCCTGAAGGCTAGGAGGATCTTGGCTCATCTCCTGTCCACCGGATGCTGACGAGCCGATTCATCGTTGTTCAACTTGAGAGAAGAGTTCAAACTTGCTCCATGGTCCCATCCAAAGAGGCTGCTTATCGAAGTGGTTCGGTAAAACGAAGCCAAACATTATATTTTCAAAAATTAGTGTCAGTCGCAAGTCGTTTCCTCTCTGCGACGCATTCTACAAGGTACCGATGAGAAGAGATAACAGATTATAGCCATATTGAATGCACCTGTTGAATATATTTCAATTTTTCTCTTAAAATTACGCTTCGTTACTTCCATTTTTGTTGTTCAAATGAAATTAAATAGACGGTTACATTGTAAACTAATTAGTCGATAGGAGGTTATTGCGACGGAATGGTGTCAAATGACAGAAATAGCTGTGTATTCTGTAATACGCTTATTCTTATCTTCATAGCAGCTATATTTTCCATTCCAGACAACATGCATTCATATATATTCTTTTTTTCTCTGTTATTTTCTCGCAGCTTATCCTGTTTCAAAATATGAGAGCGTAGTATTTATTACTTTTTCCTCCGTGTAACAAAGATGCATGCTGACAGATCACAGCGTATCCGATGTTGAAATTTTCAAAGTGTGTGGATGTATGAAAAAGATGTTTCAAGCTCTAAAACGAATTAATAGATTATTTTAAGTGTGCCAGTAAATTCTTTAATCATTAGAGGTTTTGTATTATTATGAGAATGCTATGTTTCATTCTCATATCTTCTGAAATCTTTTCCGATGTTTTGGCAATCGTTATACTATCGTACACATAAATACTATCCGCCGATTTCGTGTGGTGAATCTCAGCATTTTAATTTCTGTTTCATAGGATGTCTCAACACTGAAAAAATACTATATTTTCATCCAACAACTACTGATCGCTTGCACATATCTCTTTTTTTATAAAATGGTAGTATGGCTGTATTCTATTTCTCTTTCATTTCAACACAACGATTGCCCAATTCTCCTTTAACTCTATGGCAGTACGGAATCAAAAACCACAAAAAAAAATGAAAGCCTCAAATGGTGACAGCCGAATCGGTGTTCAGTGAAACGTAATACAATTGTGCACTAATGTCATTTTATGTCAATCACATAAGCGAGTCATCCTCTTGCTTTCAACTCGTTTCACAATCTTCTTCAGTATAGATTAGAAAACTCCATTCCACTTCAATTTCATGTGATTTATAACATCATTTTGAATAGTTTTATACGGGTTTCATGATTTCTTGATTTCTCATTTTCTCAGAAAGCGAAAAATAATTTTAGATGCTTATATTTAGAGATTACTTTTGTTGTATTTCGATGACGATGAAGCATCTTGCTGATATTTACTATTGATTTAGTGATGAGAGTTTAACGAAATTTCGTTCGATCACTAATAGAACTCGACTTGCAAAAGGTACACGAAAGAAGTTACTGTGATATGCGCTAATGCTTGGAATTGCAGTTGATATAATATCAGCAAAAATAATCCGCAAAGCGTTCATACTTTTTATGACGCTATCAGTGCTGAATATATGCAAATTTTTCCACCTTGTGCGAATATCATAAGCACAGACACTTGATCGCCTGAAGAGTAAGTTTGAAAAAAAATGCTAAAAGGTGTCAAACGGTAAGCAACCGGACGCATCCAAACGAAGCCAAATTTTAATTGAAGGCGAGTAAATTTCAAGAATGTCTGGCTGTCCGATTTCATTCATCACGAAATTTAGAAGACAAATCTTTTTCCAATAGAGACTCATTCGGTTGATTTCCATCTCCGCTTTGTTGTAGAAATTTCTTCTCCTTAGTTTTCGAATCTTTTGCACATAAAAATATGCAATTATAAACAATTAAATGCTCCATAAAAATATTGTTTTATGCGAAACGCAAAAGATATTTTAAAAAGAATTGTTTTTTTTTTTCATATCTGTAGCAAATAAATCATAAAATTAAATGATTGCTAATAAATTGTTGAACCGATATATCGCTTAATTAGAAAAAATCAGCAAATTTGAGTACTGCTTTGTAATAACTTTATCAACAACGAGCGATCTGAAGTTGTAAACAAATCGTTAAACGAGTCGGTGAATTCAACTGTAAATAAGTTACATAAGAACGTGAAACTTCCAAAATGCTAAAAAAGAAAGCTGAAATAGAGTTTTGCATTAATGCTCTTTAGAATTATAGTCTAAGAAACTTTTCGTTAGAGCTGTCGATTTGTACAAATTGAATAAAGTCACTTAAGTGATGAAGTTTGCAGGAAACTAAATGTTTAAGCGAAATGCTCATGAGTGATCCCAAGAGATGCCAATAAGGCGTTCGCTAATTCTTCGTTCGCGTATTATTCATCCTTTCTCTAACGTACTTTATTTCCGCTCCAGTGACCTTTCCGGCTCATTGATATGTGTCATTGTGAAGTCGACTAATCGTAAATGAGTTCGTGCCATTTGGTACAAATGAGTACGGAATTGTTCACGTATCGGAGACAAGAAAATTGCAGGTACGCCTGAAAGATATCAAAACGCTTCAGAAAATGTCAACTTCTTCGGATAGAAGCTGAGAACATAGAAATTCTATCGATTGCAAATAGCTTTATCTATCGAGAAAACTTCTTGAGTTCATCATAATTCTTCGAGATACGAAAATTGGAGGTTCCGAATTTCAAAAATCCGAACTGTTACTAGTCCATTCCTTGAAAGGAGTGCATTATTTTGTTGTCCAGTTTGTACCTCAACCACAGGCATCAACGATTATTGTGCTGTTGACATCTGATTTGGACTGCAATTCGGTTTTATTGTGCAAATATTTTAAAATTAGGCTTTATGATTCTGCACCAACCACTATCTCAAATCTCAAATAATAGTTATGCCATTTTATCAATGTCTGAAACAATATAGGACTTTACTTCACCGGTCCGAATTTCCGTAAATTGTGTCATGCTTCATTACCTTCAGATATAGCATAGGTTATAAAGATGCTGAACTTTACCACAGCGTATTGTGGCATGAGTAGGGCTCTGATACTCAGATATACGATTGGCTTCTAATTTGAGGGACAGCTCCTCTTGCTTCGTCTAGTCGCCCAGATCTCCTTGAGGATCTGCACCCTTTGTCGAGCTACGGTCGAATGAACTGTGAGGCAACGAGGCAAAAGGGCCGAATAGTTCATCACAATTATACAATAAGGTGACAAACACGAAGGGATACTAGGATAGTTCGAATCGCCAGCACGATCCCACAGTCGAACTCCATGCTGTTACCGGTCACCTTCCACGCTCCAGCAGCTATCCGTAGGCATGTCGGTCTTAAGAGCAGTCTGGAAGCTGGAATGGTTATGTGAGCTCATCAACCACTTTTATATATCCCCAATTCAGCCCGAGGTTGGTCTCACGATATATCACCTGTATGCTCTTAATCTTTGACTTACTTTGCACAGCTCTCTATTCTCGCATGATCTATAGCGGACTGATCTATCATGCACTAGTGTCTCAAGGTGTCAATATCTTCTTCATACATGGTGTTACCTTACATACCTTTAAAACTCGTTTATGGGCCAACTGTCAATTCACAATACCGCTATGATGTGATAATGAACTTTCGTTGATGGATTTAATGCATCATATCCATGGCATTATTTGAGGCACTAACTTAAAGAAGCATTCTTCGAAAATTTCAGAACCGGCGGAATTGATTTGTAGACTTCTGTTGTTTTCATAAAACTTCCCGATGTGCAATTTCTCTATGGATCTTTTTTCGCATAGTTTTTTCTATTTCCGCGACTTTGCATTGCATTTCTATAAATAGTGATATATAAAAAGGTTCAATATTTCAGTGTTTAGTGCATCTTGTCACGAATTCACGCAGACTGATGTAACCTCCTCATTACCAACCTGCATCTCATATATATGTCCACAATGAAATCCACAATTTATCACTCCAAATACATATAAGATGGTTGTTAGGTGCAAAGTTCTTAGCTTCCAGGGCTTATAAGCAAAAAAATTCGGTACGCACGTTTTTCATAAAGCATATACGACTAGAAGAATATTGCATAAGCAGTTGCACTTCTTGAAATTAATGCACATAAGAAATGTCATTTTTGCCTGCAGAATGTGCACGAAAAAATGCCCTAAGGGCATAGCATAGCATGAAATTTGATCATACACACGATGAGTGGAACTAAAAGGCTCAGTGTCGTTTCTAATTTGAAAAAGAGATGTCGCACAAATCCTATAATCCATGTTTCTTGCTTCGTCTGTCGATGCATAGTTACTTCGATTCTTTTAAAGAAACTGCAGCTTGCACAAAACTATTGAGTTCAGCAGCTCTTTAATCGAAAGATTAGCACAACAACGTATTGAATGGAGGAAAACAACCTCATATATTGCATTCACTTATTTTATCGTTCTATTGAACTAAGAAAAAAAATTAGATTTATACTCGTCGAAAATGTTACGTAAACAATATTGAGAAAATTTTGTGAGAAATATTTTTCATGAATCAGCGAAAGGCAATTCCATCGAAAATAATATATAAATTTGAATTTCCCTACCGGCTAATCAGATGAAAATTGCAAGTATCGAATGAATGAGTGTTTTATTGAAATTGAAATTCGTTTTCACAGAGTGATTTGCAAAGCGATTATTATGACGCCTAAAGAGTGGAAGTACCGGATGCGCGTATGTATATGTATTTATACGTTTAATAAAAACTGTTAATTTGTCTACCAGTAGCTAACAAAGTTGCATAACTCACGAAACCTACTCCATACAGTAAACAATATCATATATCTTCTATATTACTATCTTCTACATGAATTATGGATATTCAAAGGCGCACGAAAATTTGCAAGCATTTTTCAATCGGACGAAAATTTTGCGACGATTGGTTCACGATACCAGCGGAGAAATGCACCAAAGAAACAATTGCGATATGTTTACTTATATGTTGTTTGAGTAAACTTTTTAACTTACTACCTTCGTATGTAGCTATGACGTCTGTGATTTATTAAGTTTATGCACTGCTTTTTCTCAACTGGCCATTTTTATAAGTTTCCAAAAAAGCAAAAGGTAGCGGCATGTGGTTAACTAACCTTCCTTATAGCACAAACTTGCCACAAGGGAATCGTTTGCTGCCTCTTGGATGGTATGGAATGGAAAACCAATCGATTCAGAACGGACGCAATTTTTTTAACTTCAAATCTCAATTTCTGCTTCCAGCGTTTATGGACCAACGTAAAATTGACGTTAGTGGCCAATCTAAAGAACATAAGATTACGGAAACTTTGTGATACAGCTGTAACTATACCGTCTACATGCTGCACTCGGAATGAAGGAACCGGACACACACACGCACACACCCGCACACACGCACACTAGTGCACAAACATGCACGCACACAAACACGCACCTGCACACGCATGCACAACCGCGCACGCACACCCGTACGCGCACGCACACACCCACACCTACCCACACCCACACCCACACACACATGCGCCACGCGCGCACAATTGCACGCTCACACATGCAAGCGCGCACACAAACGGGCAGATCAAAACTTCGTCATGATGGAACCTTTTTCAGAAGATTCAAGGGCGGGGGAGGAGGGTAATTGCATCAGTTCGGGCGTGGTGCATTGTTTTGCACATTTTACTATCCGTTTAATATTTGTTACTGACGTGATCCACTAATTGTTGAGGCGAATGAAACGCGAATGCCCTAAAAAATGTCAGAAATCATAATGAAATGAATTTGCTCAATAATGTAATAGAGAGTTAGTGCTTCAAAGTGGGTGGAAGTGATGAGGTAGGTGCATGTTGATTTAGCATGCAAATCACTAACCGGTAGATACACAGAGTGCAAATCATTCATGGTTACGTTCGTTGGTCAATATTAATTTCAGTCGTAAGCCTCACATAGTTATAAGCATTTCCTGGACAATCGTAAACGCGATTGCTGTCTTACATTTACAATATAATGCAAAATAAAACAAATAGATGTTGTTCAGTTAAAACCTCACGCTCACAATTTTATGTTTTTGTTTGTCGATTCACCATCAAAGTTTCAGAATTAAACTTCATCATATTTTTATCAAATATTATACTGTTATGCATTTTGTTCGGCACAGATAATAAATAGGCTCCTCCGGATGGCCTCCTCACTTCAACTAGCGCCCGGAAACATTTTCCTCTTCTTCTGAAGGCAAGAGAAAGCAAAAGAGGCAAATTGCTTTTGAATTTACACAAAACCGTGTGAAAATGATTTGTTCGTTCAATACTTCTGCTGCCTAAGGCTTGGCAGGTTTGTAACACCAAGGGGAGCTTTATTCGAGTCCCCATGTCAATCGGGTGCGCCTAATGTGCTCTTTCGTTTTGAAGAGATAACAGAAGTATTAAGTAGGAGTGTCTTGCAGCTTCTAATATATTCATTTCGATTCTTTCAGAAGTCCAACAATTGGACGGTATCTTTTACGCTCATCCTCTAGCCCCCATCTCATCCTCTCCACTCTCTATCCTCCACCTTTCACTCCTTTTTCTTAGCAATCGTTGGACTCACCTGAACGGACAATTAGTACGTATGGCGCCTGCGATGCACAGACATATCCAGAGCCTTTGAGCTCTATTATCATGGTTTTTTCTTCTATGAAAGCTATTATTTTGATCAAATAAAAGCAAGGATAGCTTCTCGCTGATATTGAATTTAATCACTACGCGTACACAACGTTTAATCCCTACATATCGGAAATGGTATTTTCATAAAAACTATTACTGTATTCCGACAAAACTATGGACGATCTTTCGATGGTCCTGAATTCGTGTTTCAAATGCCTCAAAAACACTTCACAAATGAAGTGGATTTGTTTTGTTTGCAACTCCACAATTGGAATTGATAGAATAGTAATTAAATGCACGTCTTGACTCATCAAAAAATTCATAAGAACGAAAACTGGCAAAATACTGACCATGCTGCAAATTAGATTAATCAAATACAGTTAGTAGGGTGCTATTGTTTTCTTCATTGAGCACTTTCTTCAGTGAACTTGGGGTTTAATTTTTTTTTTGTCTTGGGGCAAGAAAGGTTTAATGTTTCAAATATTCAACATCAGCTCTATTCGATACAGTTAACTGTCCTTGAATTAATGTAAATCGATCACAAATGACAAGCATATATGTAGACCTCTCTGTCCGGTTGTCATCATGAATGATATAGAAATTTCCTTCTGCTCACAAAGTAATTCAACCAGTAATTGTTTCCTGGTATAGGCTGCTGAGACAATTGCTTCCTGGTATAGCCTGATGAGAAATTCATTAACAATACAATTTGGAAGAGAATTAAATTTGTTGAATGCTAATTTACTCGATACTTGAGCAAATGTATAGGCATTTATTACTGTTCGATATTCACTTCAATTGCTTGAAGTGCGTCAATAAATTAGTGCATTCGATCATCTCATTAAACACTGAATTGAATTTATTTTCGCTTTATTACCTCCCATACAGACCAGTTCTGCTCATATATTCACTCAATATCCTTCTCTGTGAAGTATTTGGCGAATTTTTTGAATTATTTTCTCTCTTTACTCCAAAACTAATGAGGGCTTATAGATCTTTCTACGACTAATTAATGAACTATAGGCTTTTCATATTACCTATTTAACCGAAAAGTGTGAGGTCTAGAATGTGATTAATAGAATTGACATATTGCACCTCGAGGTTTGCAGCTGATAAATTGTATCATCGCTTCTTCATCCCTCGCGGGTTTTCATCGTCTTTCTTCCCTTCTTTCTTTCTTCCTTTCTCTTTTTCTTTCTACAATTCATGACAATAAGCTCTAAAGTGTAAACGAAAAAAACCCATTTGAATTAGCTAAGGGCATATCGTATTCCATCCGGCACAAATATTCCCTATTTATATATTTCGTGGTTCAGTGCTTCCACACAAATAAACATAAAATTATACATCCATCACCAAGATAGTGAAATGGAAGTAGCGAAGAGACGTGAAAAAAATTCATATACCAGCCGTTTTTAAGCAGGGGAATGCACTAATGAAAGGGTTCTCAGATTTTCCGAGAATTTTCGAAGTGTGTGTAATCGATGGCGGGATTTTCGTATCTCGCTAAAACGCAAAAAAGGTAGAGGGCGAAAACACATATATTTTAAAGGTGTAACTGATATGCAAAAATCAGAGATGGAATGGGAAGTACTGTCTTGAAGTGATTGCCCTCCGTCGAATTGTGAAAGTTTCATGAGAACGCTGCGAACATTTGTAGAACATTGAAAGAAAAATGTTATCAATCGCTGTTCATAGATTCGTTAGCATCTGAACGCAAACGTTTATTGCAAATGCTCGACAATATTTTCGCGTAGAAATTTTTGCTAATATAAGCGAGCAGCTTGCATGACCGATTTTTGCTTCAAGAGTGCGCAAACATTACGCATAACGAATAATGTCGAAAATTTAATCGATTCAGCATCAATCGAACTTCACACTTCACTTCAATCAACGATCGCAAATAGACCATTCCTAAATATGCGCTCATAAAGCTTTTGTTAACAAAAATTCAATAGCAATATTGCATGCTTTCCAAAGTGTTTCTATGCACTATTTTGCATATTTGTTTATGCCGCTTTTGCTCAGTATTAAATTTGGCAACCTATATTGTTGAGCGGATTTTCCTATTAGTACGTAGGCGTGCAAAACGAGGGCCGATAAACTTCTCATGCAATCCGTAAATAAATTCAGATGACATATCTATAATTGCAGAATGGAATTTAAAAAAAAAAAATGAAATCTTGATGCGCTAAATGAAAGCCGATTTTATATGTTAAACGTGCTTAGGAGAGCAGTGCCAAAATCTCTCTTCTCAATTTCTAAAATTCGTTTCATTTTGAATCGGTATTTCAACTTTTATTGATTTCTAAGACTTGCGTTGTTGGCGTTGTCTAAGAATGAAATCTTTGAATTTAAATTATAATAACCATCTTCTTATCAACAATTCCCACCTTCAGCATTAAAGCGCTTCCTGCATCGCATAACTGGTAAGGATGTATCACTTAGTAATTCAGATGCGATTAACATAAAGGCTTTTAACTCGATAAGGGTGCGCATTGTTCGCATAATCCTACGATGGGTGCCCATTTCAGGATTTATGAATGATGTCAGAGAGGTTAAAGATATCTTTATAATGAAGGTTCTCATTTCATTATGCAAAAAATCCTCTGGTATTCTCAACTGCTCGTTTATTTGAGCTAATTAAGAGTTCGTTGTTTTCCACTTGCTCAAATTTGTTTTCTTAAAAGTAAAATTTCTAGGAAAATGCGCCGTCCAGGCGCATACATCCGCGCATATTGTTCATAGTATGAGATATGGTTAAAGATAGCGTACATAATTTATTTGCTGAATTGGATGCTCGAATAACGTGCATAGAATGCAGATTAACGCTCAATTACTTTCACACATTTTGATGAATTGTGGATGACTTTTAGTTGGAAAAGCTTTTCATGTTGCGATGTTCTGCACTCGAAAAGTCGTTTAAGTGGCGTGCCTCAACTGCACGATTCATGGAATTTTTTTCTTCTTCGTTAAAGAATATGCTGTCTTCAGTTTTTGCTTCTGATTGAATCTTGAAGAAAACCAACCAATGTAGGAGGGAAAAAAGTGCTTTTTCTCTTGCTAAACTCACTCAAAATATGCAAATCATTGAAAATGATGTTTAAATCGTTAAGAATATGCAAACTTTTGCTTTTTTAGTGATCAATTGAAAGAAATGCATGGTTTTCCGCTATGACAATAGATTTGCATGTCAAAGTATGGGAAAAAACAAAAGTGTCGGATTTTCCTATTGATTATCACGCTTATCTCCCTATCACATAAACAGTCGTGAGGTGAGAAGACGATAATCGGCAAAAAAACAAGAGACAAAATTAGAAAATCGAATGAGACCATACGATTGATGGATTTCACAACGATCGTATTTCATCTTTTCATTGAAATTATATTAGTGCTGTATTTCACCTCTCAATCCACATTGAACTTTCAAAACATTGGAGAAGAACAGTTTGTCACGTCAATTAAGATGAGCTCACATGAACAATTTGACCTCATCGAATCCATGCAAGGTTCCCCTGAAGGTAATGTTTCAAAATTTTAAGAAGAAAATAATTGCTCCATGACAGTTTGAAACCACAGTCTCAAGCTAGGTGATTGGAATTACAAATGGATGCATTAACCTCGAAATGAATTATATTTTATGAAAATTGCTCAAAATGCTTTGCGTATTTTTAATTGATTTGATCGCAGAAATAGAGGAAATCTAATGCTCTATAGATATATAATAATATAAATGCTGTGTCAATATAATTATGAATGAAATATTGCTGATTTCTTGTGGATTATTTATGAAATTGGCTGATAAGATGGACAAAATGGATAAAATGGACAAAACATGATGCATTCTCTAACATAACTCCTTTGCACTTCTTACATAGATCGTTTAATGCTTTCAAAACATTGGAGAAGAACAGTCTGTCACGTCAATTAAGATAAGCTCACATGAACAATTTGACCTCATCGAATCCATCCATGGTTCCCCTGAAGGTAATGTTTCAAAAATTTAAGAAGAAAATAATTGCTCCATGACAGTTTGAAACCACAGTCTCGAGCTAGGTGATTGGAATTGATGAGCCCAGACAGAGGCTCGTTGTACTAAAGCAAGATTCCTTAGGTCAGCTTGCCGTTTGCTTTTTCCCCGATGTTCTCACGGAAGTTTTGCAGCAAATGGCCGCCTCATTCAGCGGTAATTGCCATTTTTCTCTATATGCGATTGATCACTAGCATTCCTTCTTTAGTCTCAATAATGATGCCAAAACTTCCTCAATTACAGGCCTCGGGCGAGATCTGGCCTTTTTTTACAGAAATAAATTTCTCCATCCCCTACAGGCTGCTTTTATCTCCAGATCCTAACGGCGAATGATGTTCTCAACATCGGTTACTTTATTGGCAAAAAAATCGTCTTCGCCCTTTCAAACAGCCATAACATCTCCGGTTATTGGTTGTCTCGTATTGCTGCTGAGGTGATTAAACACTTCTCAGCAGTAACTCTCCGGGTAGTTCACTAGGAATGAAGATGGCCGTGAAGATTTGTATTGATGAGGTCATCTAATGGTCATGCTTCTTCTTGCATTTCTCGACAAGAAATTTGCCTGTTGCAATTCGTCACTTCTTCCGCGTTCCATGATTGATCATTTCAGCAAAAATCTCTGAATGCAATTGATTTTGCACTGATTTTCTAGTTTACCGAAATTCGACTTCCCAGAATTGGGCTTAACATAGTTGAAGGACGTCGTGAACATAAAAAGTCAGCATTTGATTGTGAGTTTCTGTTGCCTGAACTCCCTTAGTGACTAAAAATTCAATAACATTGCGCTGCTTGAATAGGTCCTCTTGCGCCTCATCAATAGTTGCATGCAAAAAAGTTTTACAACTTTTTTGCCAGGTAAACCAGAAAAATGATTTTTGGCACGTGATATACGATAACGAACTAGTTCGCAATATTTATTTATTTATTTATTTATTTATTTATTTGTTTATTTATTTATTTATTTATATGCAACGAAGCAACTCTTTTCACCTCTGCGTCGAAAATATGAATAGAAGTGCATGTGAAGGTTTTCCATAAGTTGTCCTGCTTTTTAAAGCGTTCGCAAAGCAATTACTGCACTAAAATTCGGTCATCACGGAGTGTGTGAAGTGGAATTGGATTATCGGCGCCACGTAAAACCTCGCACTAAACATGCGTCCATTTTACATTAATGCATCACTGAAATGCCTAGCATTGGCAGGTATATATTCCAGCTTCACCATCAGTCTTTTTTGTGTTGCAGTAATTCGTTCATTGCTTAATCGCATATTTTAGCCTCTAAGCACCTGTAGGAGTTATTAACCAAACGGTTGCTATGCAATTGATTCTTTAGAAATCTCACTCCATATGTTGTCGACGTTAACTCAAAATCCCCATACACCAATTACATCGCAGTGTATTTCACTACTCATGTCCGGTTTGCATCGTTTATTTTTTCTCTTTTCATTTAGTGTTTATAATAAAGTGCATTTTCCTTTCGCCTCTATCAGTGGATCAGAAATGACGTTAATCAGCTTGTTTTATTTCTCATTATTGAACTGTTTTCATTTTCTTTTATTATTTTTTTTTACCATTTTTGATGAATTAGTGGAGGTGAAAGTGGACAGTGAACGCAATATGTGCTTTTGCGATCTTGCCCATTTCAGTAACTAGTAGTGCAGACTACTTGCAAGAAATGAGGCATGGCCAATATTGCGCTCATTTTTCAGCAAAGACAACTGCCACTTAACTGTTCAATTCAAAAATGATTCTCTTCGTGAGCAGTCGATGTATAACTCGTGTAAATTTTTAAGAGGTATTTAACTGCTAGCTGCTCATATCTCGGTTAGAATTTAATGAAGTAGCTTGAATATTGACTTCAGGACCATCGTATGGTTGGATTTGGCGTATCAAAACTTCGTAAACCTCTATTTAGTGATATCCGAGTTGTGAAAACTTTGCAGGCAAATTCGCACGCATACACACGCATATGGATATATGCGCTCACACGCGAACACATACACATGTACCTGTGGGAGTGTCACTATAAAGTACTTTTGCACTGTGTAAATTTCTTCACGCGCAATGGAATTGAAAAGATGATATAGAATAAATAAAAGCATATTCACTTCTTTTGAGCTAGGGTCCTATATATCAGCGATCACGTGTCACTACGGCTTATATTGCTTCGCCTACTTTAGCCTCTCGATTCACAGTCATTATTTCATTAAGATTGTTGTGCTAATTATTGTAGAGCAAGATTGTTGTGCTAATTATTGTAGAGCAAGAGTTGCGATATCTTAATGCGTTTTTCCAAAATTCAATTAGCACAGCACGTTGCAGTGAGCCGCGATCTTTGCAAATCTAGGTATGTCTGTATATGTGTTTGCATATGTCTTTGCATATGTGTGTTTTGTCTCTCCGATAGTCTCGTTTCGGAAACTGTTGAAATTGCATTTTTTTTGGATGAATCGCAAATCTTAGGGCTGCAAATTTCATATTCCATCTTCCAGATTGATCTATTAACTTTGAAATGAGCTAGATGCATTTAAATATGTGAAAAATTTTGCTTAAATTTTGCACCAATCAGCCTATTTATTTTGCGATATTCAGGTGGAATACTGGGAAATATTTGGCGAATATGTGTGAGCTGTCGACTTTTTGCGAAACTTATTCCTCAAGTGAGCCGGAATATATAAGCACTGCACATCGCTGTAGTTTCTCTTTCATGTTTCGATTTAGTTCGTTTCCATGGTTTGCATTATTCACATTCTTAGTGACTGCGACCTTCTAAGGCGGTTAGCAGAGTCGAGTGCAAACTAATGGCTGTCGGAATTTGCGTACAATCGATTTGAAATTTGTGTAAATACGTTAGATCTGGCATTTCTCAGATTTCTGGTGGAAGTGTTGGCAATTCAAATGAGGAGATGCAAATATCCTGCGGGGATCGTAATTGAATCTTTCGATGGTTATTTTGCTAGGCCTCGTGGTTTTTTTTAGTTGGCTATTTCCGTGAGGAATCTGTTTGCACCAGTTGTGGTGATTGTGCATGCGTTTTGAGAAACAATGCAAAAGGCGCTATCAATTACCTTTCTAGTTTTATTTTTCACCCACATAAAAAATGATCGTTTTAGTGCACATGGCAGGAACATTCACCTATAGCATCTGAATACCGTACAGTCTTTCACCTTTACCAATATGTCTGTAGAAAGTTAATGCACATAATAGTGGATCCTCGTAAGTAGAGATGGAGTAAGGATGGTGCAGAGCTGTGACAGGAAAAGGGGAAGTGAAAAAATTAGGTAGAGTTATATTGTTAAGCTTAAAGTGTAATTTTTAATACGAATTCATTTTGATGCCAAAGTACATCACTAACAAACTTTCGAACGATTAATGAAATGCAGTTTGCTGTCTGTTTAACGAGTATACTGCACTTATGGATTCCGTTTTGCAATTCACAATGTGACACGTTAGGATGATATGCACTCTATGGAAACAAAATTCATTAAAATTTCTTGACGCATTTGAGAGAGAAAGTAGAATGTGTCCTTATTTTCAAACCTTTTCGATATTGATGATCCATTATCCATTTGCTATTTTATTTAATCGGTATATAATCGATAGTCGTGAATTGCACAGGTGGATCGAAGTGATACCTGAACGAATGTTGCTGAAAATGTTTTACAGACGTTAACATACTGGCTGTATTTTACATTTTCCAAGCAGAAACGCCAAGAAATAGATAAAACGCAGCCGACATATAGCTGCTGTTCCACATAAAGTTTAGAAAACGAAGCCTTCTTGGGCTGCAGAATTCTATGAAATGAAAGATGAAATATTTGCAGCCTTCCTAATTTATGTTGGTTGTAACAAATTTCAGCAAGTGATTCATGCGAGTGAAAAGCCATTTATTTGATTGGCAATTTTTGTGGTTATTTTTGGAAATATCGTTGATCACTTCATGCTAAATTAGATTTTTAATTACCGGCGTAAACGTCTCGCTAAAATTAATTGTTTCCTCTTATTCGGATCTGCTCTGCAATTCAAACTGGAGGGAGTGGGGGGGGGGGGGGGGGGGGGGGGGGGGATTTTTTTTTTTAAATCGCATCCCTCAATTGGAATTCTTTCTAGTTCATGGTGCTTTCTTTCTAAAAATGCCTTCTACTTGATTGATTCGTCACCATCACAAACTGTTTATCATTTCTGATGCCAATATATGCATTTCGATTCTCACTCTCTATTATAACGTTACGAGCAGTTTTGTGCATTACCTGAAGATGCTTGTAGGTGCAAATGAGAGTGGAGCGCCGCCAATTCCTGCTGGCATCATGTAGGGCACTGTTTTGGGTCTAGTTTTGTTCCTGTTATAAACTGACACTCTTTCCGATCATATTCTGAATTAGAACAAACTTGTCTGCAGATGTCCTCAAAACTTCTCTTCTATTACATAATCCGTCCTACATTTGCCGAATCCTGGAAGAGCATCTTGAAACATTTACGCTTTCTTAACAATTTGATAAGATTTTCATCACTCACTACCAATCCATCAGTGACAATTGCGCCATCTCATGGTCATCTCAATTCTTCCATTAAATTAGTAGAAAGCGCCTAAATGATTTTCATTCGCCTCGAGCCGTTTTTGTTGAAGTTTGTCGAAATCTTTGTGAGTCAAATTATGCCACAAAACTGAAGTTCAATTCAAACCTGCTGAAATATCATAGGCTCAGATTTAACTTGATTGTTTATCATAAAATTATGTGCGACTTTTTCAGAAATCCTTGTCTAGGAATTTTTCAATTCGTTTGCCTCTGCAGTCGACGTAGGCATCTGTTTCACCTGGGCAAAAAAAAAAATTCTAACATACACAACTTGCTATACTGCTTCCGGTTCTATTTTCCGCATATATAGAAGGGGTTTATTGATAATATTGTAAATGCGTCTACTGTTGCATCTTTTAATCGCCCGTTGACCTTGTTGCTGCTTTTAAAGCCTCGTAGGTGCTATCTTTGTTGCCTTTTTGGTCTTTTCTGATATGGGGATATCGAAAATAAAGAACAATGACTCCATGGTTTCGAAGTAACAATATGGCAAATATTATATCTTTCCAATCCGTTTGCTCCTTCTTAACTTTACCAGATATTATTTGTGGTGGGTATGTTAGAAGTGTATGCATAGTCCGCAGAGGATGGCGATGAACTCCGTAAACTAGTAGATAATACCAACGAGAACGCTAAGTTTTACTTAAATATGTCCGTTTTTGTCGATCGATTGCTTCATAAATGATGGACAATATCTTATGTGCTTATATGGGCCCATCTTTCTTCTTCCCGTTTCCACTGATGCTTTCGCCGGTTTGCATTCTGCCTAGTTCTATTTTCTCTTAACATAGTGCACGCTACGTCCATCACTGACATCTTGATCGAAGGGCATTCTGAGTAGGGCGAAAGGAATAGCCATCCACCTCATAGTACGGCCGATTATCGCCCGAAGCTGTTGCACGATTGCCATCGTGCTCATCATCGTTCGGCCCTTTAGGCATTCTTTGGTCGTTGGTTTTTGGTCTTTTTCATATCACTCGATATTTCTGCTCATCTGGAGTGATGAATGCAGCTTCAGCTAACTCTGCATAAAGAGTTGTGCCTTCTGATGTTTGAGTTCTAACAATTTTCGTGATTTTTTTTTTTTTTTGCATTAATGAGGCAGTCGTTCATGGCATGGACACTTTATGCATTTTGTGGTCGCATAGGCATCTTTGCATGTGTGTCGCTATGTCTAGTGTTTTCAAATTCGAAGCAATTAAATTTGGGGATGTGAAATATTGTGATTGTAATTTCCATAATACGATTCATGCTACACAAAGTGAATATTCCATTTCTAAAGGTTTCCAGTTGTAAGCATTCAAATATATCTGAATCTTCGCATTAATTTTACTATCGAAAGGGTCAAATTTTACTTATAATCTATTTGAAAAGAAAGGAGAATGTTTCGTAGCAAATTCTTCGGAGCGCTCGGTTCGATCTAAGCATGAATGAATTGTTTTTCTGAGACTTAACGATACGGAATTGCTTTAGTGAATGGTATAGTCTGAAGCACGCATTATTGCTCCTCTAGTGGCACGCTTCTCATCTTGCTTTGCAATTCATCCGTTCGTTCCTAAAATGCGGATCGAGGGGTGAGGTATTCGATTGCCCATTTGGATGCCGAATGGCTAGTGTTAACAACCCAATATTCATTTTGTCGTCATCCTAGCAACGCCGCCTCTCCGCCCAACTATTCACCTCTTGAACCAACAGGTGAAAACTGTCCTCAGCATTCCCATTTAAACGCTTGTGAATTATTGCTTTTATTTCAGTATAGAATAAATTTTCCAAATTAATGTGAAAACCTTTACTTTATCAAGTGCACATAGTGTCTGATTTGTTCTATACTTTTTAATGCACTTGTGCAAATTTACATATGCAAATGCCACCTATAGAAGGTTTTATCTGTGTCTATGTATGCTGCATGCTTGTCCCTGTCTAGCTGTTTTATTTGTTAACCACAGGAGTTGGAAAAACTGATTAGTATAATTAATGACCTCCTGCATTATATTTGGCGTTGATTCATCACATTCAAAAAGAAGTGAAATCACTGAGATGTGCCAAAATATTTGTGTCGCTTTTATGCCGACTGAATTATTGAAAGAAAGGTATTGTTGTATGCGTGGCTTGTTAGGCGAAATATTTTCTCTATGTCGTGTTATATTTCAATCATTTTTCTGGAATATTTCTATAAAAAATCCTCCTTGTTTACTGGAAATTATCCATGATTCGTTATGTATTTACTGAAATTTTGCAGTTTTCCAATTGTTTATGTCATAGTGTGCAGTACTGACGGCATTCATCTCAGTCCTTTCTTATTGTGTTTATAGTTCATTACATTCTTATCGCCTTTTGTTATATCTTACTCAGTTTCTACCCATTATCATCAATAGAAAAGGGTTTTTCAAATGTCATGTATAATTTAACAAGATACTCTTGTTGATTAGATACAATAAAAGTCAATAATAACATTTTTTTAAAGGCTTATTCCTAAGCAGTTCTATTCACTTCACTCTTCTTGTTCGCAAGTCAGCTCCGCGCTTATTTTCTCATTCTTTTCACTGTAACACGATATTTTGCCAATTCGATGGAATAAATTTGACTATTTAAAGGGCTATGAGAGTTTTAGAGAATAATCCACATATACATGAAAAAATCCTCACGCTTAGCATCAAGTCCACGAATGATTTGACATATAACATTTTCTAATTAACGAGTATACGGTGAATTTTTTGCGCAGAAAACACTTAAATCTTCGATTTCCGTTGTTTTCTGTGTCTTTATGTGTGTATTATAAATTTACGCGCAGCATACTTCGAGTGCACACCTCACACGCAAAATGCATTTTGGAGCACTCGTTTTCACGAATAAGCGTTTATGGCATACACCGGATATTACAATGGCCTTAGCTCTTGAGTTCGACGTTTTCACTCTTTTTTTTTTCAAGTTTTGTAAACGGCTGCCGTATTTCGGCTTCATCAGGACAAAGAGGAGGGATGAATCCCCACCCCCTTCTCAGGAGATCGCAGATCTCCATTGGAGATATGCTGCAGTTTGCCGGTGTCCACCAAGCGTTGTTGCGTAGCAAATTGAATCAGCACCAAGTTCCGCTCTTCTGCAGGCGTTGTACTCCATGTTTTGCATGCGTAAAACAGTACAGGAGAAGCAGTGCAATTCAACAATCTTCATTTCACAGACAATGGCATTTTGTTATTCGTGGAGCGTCACGAAGACTATCCACCCTGCTGTTTTCCTTCTTCTCAATTCCGCGCCCAGATCGTTATCAATTTGTATCGCTTGCCCAAAGTGGATATAGCCATCTGCAAGGTCGACGTTTTTGATTTTCGAGTTTCGCATCAAACCAATGGCACTGCAAGTTCTTCATTCACTGCGGATGTTGAGCTCAACTGCTTTAGCATTGCTGTTGAATTCGTTTAATAAACTCTGCAAAGTTTATCGGTCTTTCTGCAATGAACACCATGTCGTCTGCGAATAAGAGCATTTGAAGTACTTTTCATTCCATATGAGATCTGTTTGTCGTCCTGAGATTCTATAATGCACTTTCGAGTTCGCACGTGAAGGCTTTCGAGCAACAAGTGCCACTTTGTCCCACGCCGATGACACTTTTATTGGCTCATGAAAGAAAATGATTTCCGTGGAGGATCTCAACGAATCTCGAATATTTCGTATGCACACTATTACTACTATTCAGTTTAGAGGTGAGGATAATCTGAATCATGCTCGTTGCAATGACACCGTCAACAATTGTGCGTCTTCCATCAGTAGTGATGCAGCTATTGCTTATTACTTTTACAGTATTTTTTACTGCAAACTTCAACCGTTTTTCAATAGTTGATTGCTTGTGAAGCCAATGTAATAAACATTTTTATCCATCTCATTTGGGCAATATCATCTATTATTCACGTTTTTGATATTTCATGTACCATTCGGAAATTCACTGTTATTGTTTCATGCATTTCTTATGAAAATTCACATCTATCTATGCAAATATATATTGATGTTTGTGAATGTCAGTTTGGTTTGTTGGAAATTTCCAACCTAAGAATCGAAGAAGATTTCAAAAATGGAATTTCGCAATCATTAGTTTCAGTCAGTAGCACTAAATTTTGCATCTTCTCGAAGCGATTAAGCTGGCAAAGAGAATTCGAAGATTTGGGAAGATTTTGCAGTAGAAGTTTAATTAGGTGCGCAACGTTCTTTCTCAGCAAGTGACCTAGAAAAACTGACTCCTTATTTTAGGCATTATTCTGCCTATGTGAAAACAGCGTGACATGATGGATCGAACTGAGCATTGCATAGCTTGAAATATTTTTGCATTTGTTCTTCTATAGGTTCTGTTATGTTTGTAAAACTATCTGCTTCGATATGCTACTTACTCATTAAAATAAACTTACTATAATATATTGTACTGGTTTACTACTGTCTATTACACTATACTTTGATTCCATTTTATAATATTGCTCTCAGTGGTATTTGTTATTTGTTTGTCTCAAGGGTATTTATTCCATCTGTGCCTCATTATATGTGTTTATCCACTAAATCTTATTATATCACATCATTTGGTTTAGTTACATAGGAAAAACATAAATATGAGTATGTATTAAAAGCATAAAACGGTCATAGAGAGATAATAAACGAAGAGGAAAAGGCACAGAGGTGCGACAAATAGCTAGCTTTCAAACTGCGCAAAGAAATTCTATAGCGCAAGCATAAAAACGAAGCGCAAAGGGACGAACCCACCGATATAAGCGATAGAAAGGTTTAAAAAAATACAAAAATTGCAATAGAATGGTGATTAAGACTTTTCACGAAACTTTCAGCACTATCTGCTTTCATATATTTTCACGGAGAATACTTCGTTCAGCAGGTTAGTAGAAAAGATTCAAAATTTTGTTTGTGATGCATGTTTTCTTCGTTAGTTGACATTGTTTTCCACGCCGTTCACGATCCTGTAAGCGGTTATGGGGAGCAAGACGTCAGAAAAACCACTCACTCACTATCTTCAAACGGTGGATCAAGCGAGATTTAAGTCTACCATGTTTCAATGATTTCAAGTTAAGGTCCTAAGCCTGATAGGGCATTCAAATTAGTAAAAGCCAAGGTAGACTTCAGAGAACCGAGCATAAGTGAAACGCTTTTATACCAATTCAAGTAGAACAATGTCAGAGGTGAGATAATGGTGCAGTATTCTAGAATAGGTCAATATTGCCCAATGACTGCCTTATAATAATCTTCGAAACATCTGTGTTGCAAGGTATGGCGAATGCAATTTCAGATTTTAACTGAATCCTTTGCTAAAGTAAAAAAAAAGAAAACTAGTGTGAATCCGAATCAATTATAGCCCAAGATCATGCCATCAATTGCAAACGTTATAGTCTAACCATCGGTCTTGATGAGGCGATTGATTTGCATAAAACGGGATTTATCATTGGGAAACGTTAAGTTGGCATAAAGTGGAAAAATTCAAGATCATTTTATAATAAGTGGAAATTCTTCGATAGTCGATAAATTTCAAGATCGTCCGCAATGGCCCCGTTATCGTCGTGTATATTTGCCCAAAACAACATTTACATAAATGATAAACAAGAGAATATCCGATACATTCCCTTGAGATAAACCGCTACAAATTGGATCCGATGCGGAGGAGCTATTTCCATTTTAATTCCAAATGTTCGATCGTATGGAAACCTTCCGATCCATTCCATCACGAAGGAAACAACTATATTTTTCCATTTTTTAGGGGCAACTTTTCATGGCAGGATATACGACAAGCCTTAACGTAATGAATAGTTTGTACTAACTGAATGAGAAATAAGCAAATTATTGATATCGTCCTCGTTTGAGTGATAATAACGGTGGAATTTTTCATTTTATTTAAATTTATTATCGGATGTTAATTTTTTAATTGCCATCTTTTCAATTCCTATTGCGTTCTCAAATATGCAATATTCAATGAATTTAATCAATTGCGTCATAGGCGTCACGTTACAATTTGTGAAATATTCATTGCGTAATGCTAATTTATGTAGTCAGTGATGCAAAAAATTGCTAAAGCTTATGCAAACACTGTCATGAATCTCCCTTTCATAGCGTCATTATGTTCATTGAAAACGAATAGAAATATTTCCTCTGAGATACCCTCACATGACCTATCTAATATTTTTTTCTGATAGGGAGGATTACTTATGAAATGTTGTCTTATAAGCACTAATGGCTCTATCTTCAGATATGTTGAGCATAGTAATTTTATACAACAAAAATAGTCACGATTTGTGATGGACTACTGTTCGATGCTATCTTCGTAGGATGTTATGCTACCTCATATCCTGTACTTTTGGAAGGATTTTGCCAGAGAATGTGTTATGCATCGTATACCACTTCACCATCCTCCTTCTTCCTTTGGCTATGCAAAAGAAAGTAATCCTAGATCGTAAGGATCACTTTTTTCCATACGACCGTAATTATGGTATTTCCTATTATGAAGCCTTTTATATACAAGTTACTCGTTCTTTAATATACGATTATCTAGACATGTTAAACCACTGTAAACCCATATAAAATATAAGTCCCATTTTGATTGCAGTCCTTTACATCGAATTAGTGTATATTTCAATCCATTATCTAGCACGTTCACAGGGTGGGTTCGGTAAACTTGCAGAAAGTTTGTGATTTGACACAGTGGAAGAGTGAGGATTTCGTTAAATACACGGTCTTGATTTGCACTGCTTCTTCGCCATTTGAATGCACGCTCCACCTTTTACATCTTCTTTCGAATATAGGTTTCAAATTTATGAGCTGCACAAGTCGAAATGTGCAGATCACACACTTTCCTCTTTTACTTCCTCTCTCCTCCCCTCCGAATCCCATCTTGACTCCCTTCTTCCTGCTTTAACAAGTGTATTTACGTACATTGAAACATTAGGCTTCAATTGCATGTAACTCGGGAGCGTGCAATGGGCTAAAAGTGAAACGTTGATAGATGTGGGCAATGTTTACTAGCTTATTTTCATTTCGATGCATTTGATGATAAAGGCCAAGAGGTCAAGATTTATGCATCCATCAGGCAAAAGGGCGAAGAAAAACCAACCACGCAAATGTTGATCTCGCTTACTGGATTGCACAGACACAGCATTCTAAATTAACAACTCATATGTTCTCGATTTTTTGCCTCGTAACCTCTGACACTGTAGAGGTGCAGTTGTTTAATAATTATATTGTTTATTCGCACGCATACCCTCCATCTCCTTGTCTCTTCCTTCCTGTCCCTCTCCCTCTCTCTCTCTCATCCAATCATTGCGTGGGCGAATTTTTCGCAGTCATTTATGGGAAGCAAGCGTGTAAACTTTGTTACCATATCATTTTCTTCGTGTTATACGATAAAATTCCCAAGCCCTTGAACTGTCATCAAAATTTCCCATTGATTTGTGCTTATGAACGTAAAGCTTATGGGCGACCCAACGTATAAAGACAATGCTTTGCAACGACAATGCTTTTCTTCTCATGGGAACAAAAGAGTGGGGAAGAAAATCATTGAGCGATAGAGAATGAGGTAGAATAAGAGGAAGTAGATATGAGAGAGTAAGTATGAGAATTTATTGAACGCTTGGGAAAAGCTGTATGTGATCTTGTTCTTGATGCTATTTGCAGTATATAATTTATGCCCTTTAGTCGTGACAGACATATCACATTAATATTCGCATGGTGAATTCGATTCGTCATTGCCACTCGTGTTCAATGAATATGTTGCACTTGATTCTCTGGAACACTTACGGATGCAAACCTGCCTCAATCCATCCAAAAAAAAAATTCTTTCAAATTGATGCGCGTTTCGATTATGAGACCTATCGAGTGTTCGGCTAGAAAATTAAAACTTAAGCGTCAATACTGTCGAGAGTGTCTCGGCAAATTTAGAATTTTGGACGAATGATGCTACTTGACTCACGAGTAGGAGGGTATTACATTTTATTACGCAAATCAGAATGAAAAAAAAGACCGAAATCTTTGACGCTCAATATTTGATATTTATTATCACAAGCCGATCATAATCTCCATATTGGTGCTTTCTTCAAGTTTTTTTGATTGATATGCCAAAAGTTCCTGGTGTTCAGTACAGACCGCAGCGTTATCTCAATAATTACGCACCAACAAATACGCATAGGTTTTGGTTGGCTATTTATTAATGGCTTGCGCATTTCATGTCTCAAGATCGTTAGGAATTTTATTGCAGTTTATTTTAGGCGACTTGATAGTTCACATTTCATGGGTGCAATTCTCGGTGGTGCAATTGTGATGTAAGCATCATAACGAGTGTGAGCATTGCATAATTTCATAAACCTTTCACGTTAATAAATTTTCAATAGCAATCGCTCTCTTCAGTGGATCGCCTCAAATTGGACTCTTTTTTTTAACGCTTGTTCTGTGTTTGATCACTCTAATTTGCTCGGTATGCGTCACATGTAGCAAGCCGATTTTTGCTCATTCTGGCATCATTGAGAGGAACTCACATTATGCTATCATTATTTCAGAAAAGAGACATAAAAGAAGGGATTGGGTTGGGCGAGGAGGGAGAAGTGGTGGGGGGAGGGGGGTAACTAGGGTAACTTCCATTTGAGTTTGTTCTCAATCACTTCGTCCTGAAACTTCCTCGTTAATCTGAACCTACGATTTGAGAACAGAAATTAATCCACTTTTCATTTCATATTTTCAATTTTTTGCGCAACTCGAAGAAATCCAATAAATTTTTTCACATATTCGGATGAATAGAGCTGCATTGCCGAACCCTTCAACAATATTATTGAATGAGGGCGATTAAGAAAGTGTAAAAAATATTGCATAAAGGACGGTTCTACCTGACATGCCTAATGATTGGACAGCTGTGCAATTGCGATTTGGCATTTTCTTAACAAATAGCTATGAATATAACTTTTTTTGAAGTGATTAAACATGACAGCTAATACTTTCAGTTGTTCAACAATTTTCAAGTTTAATTTTTCATATCGCTGTTTGATATCATTTTTCCCATATGCAGACGACTTATATTTTTTATTTTTCGTTCATATATGATGCAATTCTCTCCTTTAAACAATGCTAAAAATATTTTATTCATTAATAGTCGGAAATTTTATCTAATTTGCTCTATTCATTCCAAATCTCATTTTCATTCTCTCATATTTCGATTTTTTGTCTGCATTTGCGAATTTCAAATTCTTTGTTTCATTACCATGTTTGGCGTGTCTGCAGTCCTTTTTATCTTTATTGTTAACCCATCACTGATTGTTTCCTCATCGCGGCTATCCATATAATACGATCATCTACGAAGAATGTACCACATGTTTCCAACGAAGCGTATGTAAAAAATAAAATATCAAAACCAATGAGTTAGTTGCTTCTCATAAATGCACATATGTATGATAGCATATGAAGTGCTGATCAAATATTAATTATTTATACAGGAAGCACTATTCAAATGATATGCGTTAACAATTTTTCATAACTGCTCGAAGAGGTTTTTCGACTACCGTTTTCGTTAATCATTAGAGCGACAAATTAAGAACGAAAATTTTTAGCTCATTCTTGAAGTCATTCCAGAAATTCCTCATTGTTGACTATTTTCAAGAGTCGCCAAAAAAAACTAATGGAAAGTTTACTCTTACTGGCTAAATTTTTGGGAGAAAGAGTGTGGCTAACGCTGAGATTTAGAGAAGAGGAAGGAAAGAGGGCGGAGGTGCGGACGTGCCTTATCTTTTGCTTTTGCATTTCATTTGTGGTAGTACTTTGGACACTCGCATTCTGATCAATTCTTCAATTAATATTTCTTCTTAGAAAAAAAATGGCAAGTTAAAGCAGTCCATTTCAGTTTTTTCTTCTCCTCGTCTCTTCACTTCTTTTTTTCGCCTAACTCTGAATGTTGCCCTAATAATGTCGCCCAGAAATATCGTTTCACTTGCGCTTTCCCATAGAAATATTTTTTTAAAAAATAATATGCTATGGAATAATTCTATTCTTCTGCATCTTTCTTGCAAATTAGCATAAAAGTATTACTTCTGTATGCAAAAAAATTCGAGCTCCATTGTAAATGTTCTAAATTTCGACTGTAAACGATATCACTCAACAATGACAGATCAGTATATCCATATGTAGTTTAAGAAGTTACCTTAAAAGCTTTCACTTAGCTTGAGCTTAAGAACTTTGGCTCAAATTTTTCAACTACATATCCGTTGCCCTAAACTCGAATGCATATAGCACAAATCTTAACATAGTGCATGAGTGTTAAATTTGATACATTTTTTCACTACTTAATTCTTGTTGATGAATGGTTACTATATATGGTACTGCGTCGTGTAAATGAGTGCCAGTTGAAGTATGATGGTGTATTTTGAGTCATTGCTCGAATTCAAAGAAAATTGCCCTTTGCTAAAACTATAATATAACTGAACTAAGAGAGCCTTGAAAAATTCAGGCGAACATAGATGATAATCCAATATCGCAATAAATATAAAGGGACCTGATGAAATATGAGCGAAAAGCATGAAGCAAATTAAGAAAAAAAACCACATAAAACAATATCACCTTAGCTTACGCAATAGACACAAATATGTTAGACATAAATCTTACATTTATACAAATCATAAATCTAGCAGAGTAATCAAATCAAGCAACCATCCCATTCGTTCGCATATCGCCACCTAGCATATCATAATTAATGAATATTGCGCTGAAAATCAGCTGAAGATTCGAGTTATTCACTTCGACAGTCTGCTTAAATACAACATCACTCAAGAAAGTGTATTCAGTGAGTCTTTTGGTAGCGAAAATGCCAGTCAAACGCAGTTTATACTAGAATCGTGATTGCAATTAGAGTTTGCTTGGTTTTCAGTAGAATTACCGGAAAAAGTTGCATATAACGTTTATCGAAATGCTGTCAAATAGGTTGAGATTTTTTTTTCCAGAAGTGTAAAGTGCAGACCCGTTCGATATTGCGATGTAGAGGAAGTGAGGCACAATATTGCGGACGTTCGATTAAGAAATATTATAAAAGGGATAATTCAAAGAAATTCCATTAGAACTGCGAGGTTTTTCGTTCAATTTTTATGGCGCGATAATAATTTTTCTGCTAAGCAGCTTAAAAAACTCCTGAAAAAACTTCATTTTTTTTAAATATTTGTTATTATAAAGATCAAAAATTACATTATTCTTGCTTTCGCGAGTCAAAGATTAATATATTTTCTCCGTGAAAGCTTGTAAACTTTCAAGAAAAACTCAATAAAATCTTCATAGCGAACATTAACAGAAATAGGGATATGGGAGATGGGAAGAGGTTGATAAATGGTCCAAACTCCATTAGCTTCCTCCTCTTTAAGGCAATCCATTTTTACTAGCGAACATTGCGGTTGATTATCGTCATTGATTGAGGAATGAAGCTCTATATGACGCAGCCATATATCACAGCGGCTGCTAAATTAAATGCACGGCTCTGATCAGCTCATTCCCCTTCGGCGTTTTATTTGTGCTCTTTGAGCCATATCATCCTCTTTTATCCATTTTGCTGGTACCTCATTGTGTAGCAATTGTACCCACATCCGGATTTTGCTCTATTTGAAGTTGACGCATAGAAATAACATAGACACGATCAATGAATAAATCTTACAAAAATATATGAATTTTAGAACCTCATCAAGCATGTTAGAAATATTTTGCAACAATCATGGTCATCGTTTCTCCTTGATCGATTGCTTAATGAAATCAATCCAAGCAGACCATATATTTCCTGGAAATTGTCGTTGTGTGTTTGTTGGTTTGATGAACACTCATTTGTAGCTTTCGCACTAGTGTCGGAATTGCGTATTTTGTATTGCTGATCTGTGAGCCTTCACTACTCAGCAAATAATTTAATATAATGTATTTGTGTATAATTTGCCATGGTTGAGTAACATAACCGCTCGGTCGCCCACCTTGTTACTTCGCTAATCAGTGGGAGTTTAAAGTAAATAGATTTAAGCACTGAACAAAGTTTTTATCAACAGCATTGTAATCACATAGTAGCGAATAATACCATATATTGCACTATCGTTAATGAGGTTCTATATAATTCATGTGGAATACTGTGGAGTATATAGTAATATCTATATGGTAACAGTAATGCTTAGTAGAAATTTTGCAGACAATAGTGCCAAAAGACGTGACGAATGTTGTCGCTGCTTTTTTCAATATTTGAGCCATAATCGTAGAATGTTCTACGCAGTTGCCACCACCGTTCGCATTTGCGAATTTTTGCAGAAACACTTTTCATAATATCCTATCTATTTACATTCCAGTATATATTTTCGTCTTTTTTTCTGCTTAGCAATTTTAACTCGCGGACTATAGAAGATATGACGAGTGTATTTCACACGTTAGAATGGCATCATCTCATCCATCTTCGTAATGATCCACAATGACACCTGAATGTGTCAGCGACATCTAAATTTGCAGGTGAAATAGTCTAATGCCTTCTTGGAACGACTTTTTTTTTTTGCTGAAAATTTTTGCAACAGCTCGTTCGTTCACTTATGAAAGCGCGTTTTTTACAGAAGAGCATTTCATGCTGTCCACCTGATGCGCTTTCCTACTTGTTATTCATGAGCATTAGCAGCTTAACGAACTATAAAATGCCGTTTACATGTGGAAAGTTGGGAATTTGAAATTCCCGATGCAATAAAAGGATATGAGAGTTGAACTGCTCGAGTGCAATTGTACTGTTCTCAATTTCATTAAATAGTGCATACATAAATAAGACGATGTAACTTGGAGGAGAATTTCTAGCGTCGGAGTCTGCTGGCCAATTTACGGATGCCTATAGGGAGGATTTTTTGAAGCGGGGGGCGGGAGCGGGGTGGGATGAATGGAGGAATGAGGAAAGAGATTGAGGAATGCAGAGTACCTTTGACATGTTCTTCTCGAGTTTTCAGATGTACGTTGTCGAGCTACATCAATCGATTGCACTTTCATTGAAATGATCAACGATGCATTATTTTTTTTTTTTTTTGCTCAGAGCATCTTGTCAACGCTATCGTATATACACACTTTCAGTGAATCTATGTGTGGGCTGTAAGGATCGAATTTTCAACATAATGGATCAGCGGAATTCCTCAGCAAAATTTGCAAAAGTCCACTTACAAAGCTTACCATGATCACCAAATGTCTGTGCGTATATACAAACATCTTTCTGCCTATATGTCTATTTGTCTGATAGTTTCAGCTGCAGACATAGCGGTGCGAAGAGTTTGACAGCCTACCTGACTAATCCCTTAATCAACTTTCGAGATCTTCCATCAAATTCGGAAGCATTTCGAATGTTTCAAAAGAAGGTTATTTAGGAGGTATTTTCTGTACTTTATTTTGCACTCAATCGGTTCGAATTATGAGCCTTTAAAAAGAATTCATTACGGCTGCTTTATTTAAAAAAAAAACGAATGTATGTTCATTTTATATCTCCTATGGGACTATGGCACAAAATACTTATTTTATATTCTTATAATACGGGGTTTGAAATTCATTTCATTATTTCGAGATATTTGAAACACAAAATTTCATTGTTTGCTAGGAATTTCGATATGATGAGAGGAATTGGCGAAAGGAAATTGCAAAAACTGCAAAGGAGTGATTTTTTTTTCCAAATGTAGGTTTTTGTTGCAGTGTAGATTCACCTCCTCAGTCTCTAGACTATATTTTCAAGAGCGCGCAGGTGGCGGGCCGTCGCACCGAGTTCCTTTGATTTTTCCATCAATGAGAGAATGAAGTAAGAGGGTATTCTTAGCATAATGATCGCGCATCACGGCTGCATGGAATTGCAATTTTTGTTTCGAATTCCTCGGATTCTCTGCTTCCTTAAATGTCACTTCCGTTCTTTCGATTTCGGAAACGGCTGAATAGAAGGTTGATTGACACTGAAGCTAAATGCTTCAAAGGTGCGCCGCATGCAATGCGAATGCCTCTTGTAGTGACCACATTTACTTCAGGTCTTTCGACGAGTTTTCCCCGAAAATTTTTTACGGTGCATTAGATCTCAACATTGCTTCTCTGAAATGTTTTTAACCTCTCGTTCGCAGCAGCTTCTTAGCTCAATTGTTTCGAAATTTCGAAACTTTCACTTACCTCTATTCGTCTGTTTTTTCTTTTAATTCTCATTCAGAGCCTGTGTGTTCCATGTGTGATTCCGTTTCCGGCCCCCAATGTTCCATCTGCAGTTCCGCTTCTGAGCCCGATATTACACTTCCGATTACAGTTCCGAGCTTGCATTTTCATGTTCCGGCCTTGAGCCAACATTTTACACTTCAAAAATTCGTTAGCAATTCTGTTCCACATTCTGCATGTTCTATTAGTGCTTCACATTTGGATCCTTTCTGTTACACTCGTTATTTCACTCCTAATCTTGCACGTTTCATTCACGATTCCTCTTCGGATCCTACATGTTCCATCTTCAACCCCTTAGGGAGCCTACTGGTTCCATACGAGGTTCTATTTCAACAGATCTGTGTTGAAATTGTGGTCTCGCTTTGGAACCTCTCCATTCCATATGGTTTCGTGTATCGAGCACACATATTCTATTCGTATTTTATGTTCATAATCCATATTTTTTACCTGCATTTCCCGCTCAAAGTCTGCATCCTTTACTTTTGGGCCCATATTTCTTTTTCAATTGTATTTACGAATCCGTATGATCCATTTGCAGATCTGATCTTTTAAGCCTCTATGTTCCTCCTGCGGTTTCGGTTCTCTGTGTTCTATTTGTGGCTAACGTTTAAAGCCTATAGGTCATTCCGCAATTCTGGTCACTACCTTCTAAACTGCACTTTCGAGCTCTCCTCCTCAGTTTTCCCTGTGGTACGTTTCCTTTATGAGCATCTCTATCATTTTTGCCTCTCTAGCATTCGTCCATAATTTGGGCAAAATTCTTGGAAAGCAATAGTTTAATAAAAAAAAATAGCCTTGTAGAAATATCTTGAATGAAATCGTTTATGATGTTGCGCTACTGTGGAAAAAATGTTTGTTGTTAAAATTGATGTTGGTTGGCAAACAGATAGAGCTGTGGATGTGCTAGCACAAAAATGATCGACAATGCTAAACTATTAAGCGCATTGTTAAAACCTAGTATCTTAGCAATAATTTGCTCATCTCGAGTAGGAAATGAAGATATCATAGGTTTTTATAAAAGTTACAGTAAATTTTAGAGTAATATACGGCGATGAATTTTATATTACTGCTTATGTTATTAAATGTTACTAAAAATTAATTTCATTTCTTCTTTTATTGCGATGATGCTATTACATCGGCCGATTATCTCTGAGAGGATCAACTTGCCGGTCATATTTGCTGAGCTGGGGCGGCTATTTCTTTTTTTTTCAACATTCTTGTGAACTCAACCATCAGAATAAACATAGAACACTTCAACTTCAGCTCTTGTCAGTATTAATCGCGCAGTTGCGCACGTTTCTCGTTGGCAAAATGCAATTTTTATGCAAAATTTCCATCTGTTATATCTTCTATTCTTTCTTCTTATTCAACTTTGCCTACTGTTTAACTTTTTTTGAATTGTCATTATTTATTGCTAAGAAATGCTATGTTATCGACTCTACCATTCATATTACTATCAAAAGCAAATAATAAATCTTTCTTTAGTTGCTAAGATTTATTATTGAAGTTAACGCCAATAAACTTTTTGGTAAACTTTTTAGCGGTTCGAATTCTAAATTAGATACGAATTGAACTCATTCTTTAAAATGGAAACTAA
Source organism: Baylisascaris schroederi (assembly GCA_006503575.1). Taxonomy (NCBI): domain Eukaryota; kingdom Metazoa; phylum Nematoda; class Chromadorea; order Rhabditida; family Ascarididae; genus Baylisascaris; species Baylisascaris schroederi. The sequence continues at coordinate 240,296 of QEWY01000520.1, forward strand.
TTTAAATTCTTTTCCTTCCTTGTTCATTACTAATCATCGATCTATCAACATCTTCTAGCACTACCAAACGTTTCTTAATAAAGAATAAAATTTGAGTCACTAAATAACAAATATGAGGAATTCTTAATGTTATATTTACTTGTTGAAATTTTACGTGCAATTCAATCAAATTTTTTTAGCCTTGTTGGATTTTTTTAAAAAATATTTTATCAACAATTAAAAATTAGAAAATTTTCGGATAGATTTTCTTCGACTGTTTGATATTTATCAAATGATACGTAGTATTCAGTGTTCAAACGTTAAAAAAAAGCGTTTAAATTTCGAATTCAACACAATTGTTGTTTTCTATTATCGTATTTTGTTTGATGAGATCACCGATAATGCAACATTGTTGCCTCATTTGCAACAGTTCACCTGTAATAATCGCTCATCTGAAATGATTAATTAACGTCATATCATCCTATTATCAAATTAGAACATCTTAGTGATGATCGATTACACCTTACGGAATCATCCTTTACACTCGATTCGACTATACAAATGTACTCATGTTTCATTAAATTCATTTAGTTACGACATTGAATTGTATTCGTTTAACACACGTTGTTGTTATTCAACTCTCATATTGCTTTATACTGCGAATATTTCTAAAGTGTTTTTCAGTTGAGTCTTCGAGGGGCTATTCAATTGGCACATTACTCATTAAGCTAATTCGTTTATTTGGCAAATAATAGAACTGACGATCATTGTGTATTAATATAACACATTTGAATAGCTTGTATAGTATTGATATTACTAATATATAAGCACATCAAATGCACAACAAAAGTCAATCAACTTGACCTTACACCTCGGCATAATTTATTGTTAGGAAAGATGTGCTGGAAACAATTTGCTTGTTTCTTAGGCGGATTTTTTCTCAGTGATTTTTTATTTTGATGTTTTGTGAAGTGATTTGTCACTTTTTTCATGATCACTTGTTTCTAATCTTGAATATTTAATATTTGACTAAAATGAATATTTCAAGCCTCTTTTCAAAAATTAGAAAATTCTGTTTTACATATTATGAAGCTCAAAAGGTCAATAGCTGCATTAGATTTCACTTGCTGTTGTATGTATTGATGTAATTTCTGAATCTCTAATGTAACCGATGATATTCTTAGTGTTGAACGTGTTTAGGATGAAACTAAAAGAATAGATAGGATCTGAAATATTGTGATTTTCGTTATACTCGATCTCTTATTGCGCATTCATCTAGTTTTCTTGTTATTGTACACCAGGAAGCTTTTCATTATCAATAACGTCACTGAATATATGTGAGCTGAATCTCTGAGGATTCGAAAGTTTATCGGATGCAGTAGATTATTCAATTGTTATAATGAGCTCATTTGTGCTGATTCCTCTTTATAAGGGAATCTTGCTGGTCAATCCATTGTATGCAGACCGATTTTACTGAACTTCTCTCTCTTCTGTGTCTGATGTTTTCTTCTGATTTTTTTTCGTTTCCCATTTATTTATCGTTGGCGTTATTTTTTACGTTTTGTCCAAATTGTTTTTGAGTTTATAAAGTGCTTTTCTCCGTAAAAAACTTCCCCATCAATGTTTATAAAGTGTTTTCAAGTATTTTTTTTACAATAATAGATCGTTCATGCAAAAGTTATGACAATTTTCGAATACTTAAAATGTGTTGGACGTATTCCAAATTATACGGTGAAACTAATGAAAATTAGATGCGTTAAGATTTCAAAGTATTAGTAACAGGTTGAAGTGTTGATTTTTCTGCTCACTAAGTTCAGTGTCATCATTGTATAGGCGCCTCTCTGCTATGCTCACACAATACATGCTGTAACTTTTAGTTACGTATAGCTTCTTCACCAGTGACTAGCGTGCAGTATTGATGGTTGCATAGGTTTGAAAATTTATCACTTCAAAAAGGAAATGAATTTAGAATTGTTTTGTTGAGAACAATTTGTTTGTTTTTTTTTTGGCGAAATATGAAACTCTCAAAAATTTTCCAGTAATCTGCAATCTTTTCGAAAGAATTATTGCAGAAATTTCAATGAATGCTAAGGTGTTTTTTTTCTTCATTGAAATTTTATAGGCAAAGCACAGAGGAATTCGTCAACTTAACTTAAATTTAATTAAGCGTTTTTATTAATCTGTACGACTTGTGCTAGCTTTGCCATTTATCATTAATGAAATGGTGATTGAATTAAGTTTTTGCCACTGCATAAAATCCTTCAAGTTTTCTATTCTGTTAATATCGCGCCTAATGCATTTTGATAGTTCGCCATCGAAATTCTTCGACAAAAAAAACAAAAAAACAAACAAACAACGACAGCTGCAATTAGTATGATTGTGAAAACTCGGTAACATCGATAGTTTCGATTTTTCCAAGAAAAATCGCAAAAATTCTAATTTTTCATCTTCCTTGGTTTCCGTTATTCTAGTTATTTTTTCTACTGCCTTCATTTGTTTTAAGTCAGATTTTGCATTAAAGCTTTTAAATGTTAAATTCACATCAGTTTAAAATGTTGTCATTATCGATTTTGTCAGAATTTATTATTCATCAATATCACTTAAATTAATTTCACAACAGTTTTCAAAGGAGTGTTATGTTTCATTTTTGTTGCCGTCATAAATTTTCACACTCATATTTTCGAGGTAACTAAATTTCCTCTCTCATATAAGCTCACAACTTTGCAAACGTTCTCATTATGTAAATGAGCATTGAATGTGCACTAGTCGATTATTGAAAGGCACCAATTAAATGTAGTAGGACACTACTACGATATCATCGCTACTTCTATGTGAAATTATGTTTCTGGTAATCAAATTGTCAGTGCTGTTGCATATATTCGAGGTAATAGAAGTATTGCTGCAGTGAGCGATTAGATTTTTTCTGCTATTATTTTATGAGGTATCATAAAATTCACTTCTAAGTTCCCCTTGATTACATGCACATTCCCCATTCCCGCATTTCCTTTGTTTATCCACAATTTTAGCAAATCTGTGAACTTTGCTGCTTACAAACGAGTTCTATCGGTTTTTTTTGTTTTTTTTTTTTGCTTTTTAGTTGTTAGCGTTACGAAGTTTTCCAACGTATTTAATGACCGTTGAATGGTGGCGAGCAGCCGCTTGCAATTGATAAATTGTTTATTCGGATTTTAGTGTAATCATTAGTAGCGTTTAATTTTTTTTTCAGTTATTTTCTTGATTAGTGGTGAATACGAAACTCTGTAAAAATTATCCTTGGTGTTCCTATTAAAGAAGTCACTTTCGTTTTTTGTCTCTGATCGAAAATAAGATTTTTTTTTGAAAAAAATCAGGTCATTATAAAAAATGAATTTTTTTTCCAAAATTCTACATTTCTTCATCATGACATGACAAAGTCATGCTTCATTTATTTGCCTGAGATTAGAGAAGATATGCTCGTATGAAGAAAACGACAATACGCTAAGTAACAATACTGTCGTGTTCATTGCAATTTTTCGCTTTCGTATGTTACAGTTATGTTTTTATGAGTACGCTACAAAAAGAATAATATTTTTCCTATTGCGTTGCATTAGCGAACGTTTTAACGCATTTAACGTATTTGTTAAAATTATAAAAATGCACGTCACTGATGGATATTATTTGCATATTGCAGATGAAAATTCATAGATATCGAATTCGTTGAGATGAAGCCAAGTAAATGGCAACGCGATACGATGAGAGTTTGACGGCTTTTGGCGCTGAGGTCAGTTATCAAATTTTTTAATGCAAAAATAGAGATACAGTTATCATTTTCTCCGTTCAAATTTGCAACGGTTTGCAATTTATTCAAATGAAAAATCATTCTGGAATTTGACCAACAAGGTAGTAGGGTTGGAAGGAGGGGAGGAAGTCTTCGCTAATTGGTGTTTTTAAAAGTTGAGACAACAAATTATGATTAGAAGAGCACTTCTAAGATTAAAAAAAACAGTTCGCTGCAGTTTTTTACGAAAAAGGAGAAACTCTAAAACATTTTAAAAAAAGACCGGAAGGTCATTTGAAAATCTGAAATATTTCAATGCCTTTTATAGTTGAACAGCAGAAAAATTGGCTGAAAGTGGTGAACATAAAAGTTGATTGCTGAAAATGTTGTTGTTTTTTTTTTGCTTCAGTGAAAAGTGGTGAAAAAAATTTTTTAAATTAAAAAAATATTGAAAAATGAAATGTTTTCTGCAAGTTTTCGCAAGAGAAAAAAAACATTGTCAAGCTGTCGGAGATTGTCAAGCTGATGCATTTGGATAATAAGGTGCGTTGTTCCCTCTCCTTAGTGGCATATTATTATTGCGTCGATTCGAGCATGACATACCTAATGGAGGAGAAATTTTTTGAACTATCTGAAATTTCTACTCGAAATGGTCCATAATGATGGTATTTAGGAATATACTCTAAAACGAAGATGGGAAAATTAAATGCGACATAGATAGTAATAAGTGTAAATATTTCATCTCACTTATTATTTTGAAATTAGCGTTTTGCAGTCAAACGTGATTCTTTCATATTTCATGCTTGATGATCGTTGAACTTTACTGTTGAATTTGATAGTTATATTCTGTTATCCTGTAAATGATTGTAGTTATAATAAAATGCTATAACAAACGTAAACAAGCTTGCCTCTTCCTCTTTCCCTAACGAGTAGAGATCTATTAACGTCAGCGCCGTTTCGATAAAGTTGACATTATGACGCGAATGCTCAAGACGCCTGATTTTTGTTTTCTGATTCGAAATTTATTCGGAAACCACCTGACGACTTTATTATTTGTATTATCCGTTTGTGTTCATCGATCATAGATGTAGTGTAGACTCGGAAATGTTTCAGAGTGCGCCATTGCAGTCGTCGTTTAGTGGGGAATGGCGTTCCGGCTATCTTTTCTTGATTCTTCTCATTGCAATGATCGTCTTCGGGAATTCGTTAGTGGTGTTGGCGGTCGTATGTGATCGCAAATTGCGTACGATGACAACAAATAAGTTCATCGCAAGCCTCGCCGTTTCCGATTTGCTTGTCGGTATTGTTGTGATGCCACTTTCGCTCTACACAAAGGTTCAGCTTTGATTAAAGCAAGATTTAGGCAACTTTAAAATTTCCATGCTAAGGCCACTAACCTCTCCTATCGTTTCCTCCAATCCCACATCCTCTGGAGTTCCTCTTTCCCCTCAAATTCAGCATCCTCTAAACTTCGGCAGTTTTCTAAATTTTTCGCGATCTCTCAAAAATCAGATTCCTGCTTAGGTTACGTTGGAACGGTCGATTTTTTTCAAAATCGAAATAAAAAAGATTGCTATTCTTAGTTAAAAATGAAGAAAACCCGATTTTGTACCCATTTTTTTACAGTAGAAATTATGGTAATAGCTGAATAGTGGTAGTTTTCATCAAACCATCCTCTTCCTCTTATATCCGAAAGAAATGAATAACGATCTTTCCTACGGGCATTTGCAAGTTCGTTGATAGTACGTGTAGAAAGCTGGAAGTGTGCTTAAATTTCCTATGCGAATGCGTATGATAATTGAAGGTGAACAACGATCAATGGGATCTGGGCCATCAATGGTGTCAGTTCCATCTGGTGACAGGGGTTTTCTCGACTACAGCCAGCATTGTTCACCTTGTCGCAATTAGCCTCGACAGGTTGTTATCGCATTTTGCAAACTATATCTATAGGTGATCTGCGGGGAACTTGTACTCATTTATGGGCAATTTTTTGGCAATTAACTTCCCAAGTTGATTGCTATTGGGCAAGTTGCGATATCCCATGTGTGAGTGAAACTTGCTTACTTCGAAGAGCCAGCTCTAAAGAGAGGTATATAAAGCAAAGATATTCGTATGGAAGAAAAAAAAAGTGCAATAGAAGTATTTTTGACTGAAAAAATTGGAACACTTCTCACTAAAGCCGCAATACTTTAACAGTTGTTCGTCGAAGACAACATATCACTCAAGTTAACTGCTTATTTGACATCAAAAGTGACCTCAATCAGCATGTGCTGCTCCTACTGCTATTGTTTTTGAAATGATGATAAAATGTCGATCCGTATTTAAAACCAGTGGGACGGTTTTTAATATTTTTGAAGTATTTTTTTAACGAAACGTCTAGATGTTTTAGGGGTTTATTTTCCATTTGAATATTACAAATCTTCTATAGACGTTCAGTTTATTTTCTTCTTCTTTCGATGAAAAAATTTGTAAATATTGCACACCTCACAGACGGGATGAAATGTTGCAATTCAAAGAGTGTGATAAACGTAGCAGACGAGGCTGCTCTCTCGGGAAGTTCAGGAAAATGAGTGGCTCTTGATGCAATATTACTATTTTCCAATTTCCTTTTCTCTGATCAAAGCAAAGCTTGTCGGATGGAAAAGGTGAATGACTCTTAGATAATAATAAGCAAAAACATGGACGAGAAAAATCGAGAAAATATTCGAAGTCTTGTTTAAAAAAGTATTAGAGATGGAAATAGATAAATCTCATCATGAAAGTGACTAGCTTGACAATATCAAATATAATGCACTGTCATTACTCACTAAAAAATAAAAACTTGACGGAAAAAAACCATATGAAAGCTTGGACATTATAGCAATTTCATTTATATTTTAACTGTATGGTTACTACCGAATATCACCGTTTAAGTATGACGAATATCGCGTAAAACTGATGGCAATTCCAATTTTCAGATATTTCGCAATAATGTTTCCAACCGAATATCAACGTCATTCCGTATCGACGAGTGCCTTTCCATATGTGGTTATGATTTGGACCATGTCATTCGCTGTTAGCAGCACACTTTTTATGGAGAAAACGATCGATGCAAATGGAGTTTGCTGGATTGAAAATCCTCAATATTTGGTAATCGAATATTCGTTAGTGTTCCTCACTAGTACGTGCAAACATCGATCTGTTCCTTTATGATTGTGCTGCATCAGTGTTCAAATGATTAAGTCGCTCTTTATTGTTTTATTAAATGAATTGCTCTAATTAACAACTTTATCGGTCTACTCATATGCTTATCTAACGAGAAAATTTGCATATCTCGTAGAGCGCAAATCGAACGGTTAGCCACCTAGTTGTTGATTACTTTTCTGATCTTATCGTAAATCTTTATGTGGTTTGTCAACTGCAAGCGTATCACAATCCTATTTTTCGAAAATGCTATTTTTCTTCGAAATTTGAAATGAATATTACAACAAAAAAATGTTTTATTGTAGCATTCATTGGTACGTAGAAAAAAAATGCATCATAGAAGCACCTTTTTATGCTTAAAACTTCCTACAGATTTTAGGTTCATTTTAGGTTCTACAGAATAGATTGGAAAATATTGATGACATTATTATTAATAAAATTCAGATGAAAGCTAATACTTGGGAATTGTGTCGTACCCAAAAATTTTGAAAGAATTGGAAAACCAAACCGCTATTCGTCGAAATATGTTGCTTCGGGGCAAAAAAAATTTTTTTTTAACGGTACTATGTAAGGTTTGTTACGTAATGTTGTGGGATAGAATTGTTCCGGAATTTTAGCTTATATTCTTCGCTTGAAATTTCTCATATCATCAGATGTGTAGTTACAATTTTCAAATTCTTCGTATTAGCATTTAATGGTGAAACATTTTAATTTCATTTGATGGGTTTAACGTATGCCATTGCACTGCGTTATACATCTTCGAGCTTTTTTATTAAATTTGTGAATGCGACTATGAACGGCCAAATAGCTTCAACATTCGAACATCGTTTGGGTCAAATAAAAAACCTTCATGCAACTGTGAACTTTATTCACTTTCTTAGATATCTACAAGGATGCGCTCAATGAGGCACCACCAAAATGTTTATCATTTGTTGTGACTCACTTTATGTTTTCATGACCGACCGCTCTCAACAATTCTTTCCAGAGAAATTATTCAAATGATACAATTTTCAGGTATTATCATCGATATTGTCTTTCTTCCTACCGGGTGCCATTGTTGTATATCTCTATGTGAAAATATTTCGTAAATTACGCAATCATCAATTGTATATGTTTGGTCAAGCGAGTGTATTCAATCGTCACAAAAGTCGCTATGGTGGCGCAAATGAGAAACGCAGATCATTACCACGGGTTATTATTGAAGAGGTACCTCTTGTTTCTATAAATTTTCCTCTTTTTCTAAGTCTCTTAGAATCAGCATCGCCGCGATACGCTTCCGGAGATTCTCAAAAGAGGGATGGGTGGGGAATAAGGGGGAAGAGAGAAAATGGCCGGCGATGGAAACAATGGAAGTAAAAGCGAAGCAAACTTCTCTTGCTTCGACAAGAGATTAAGCAAAAATCAAATGGAAAATAATAAATGAAGAACGTCATCTTATTCAAATACAAAACACATATCACTGCCCATATATCATTCACTCAAAGCCCTGAGATTACTCACAACTGAAGATAAAAGTGAGTAATCATTCTACTGGCAATCTTCTCACTCGACCTAAAAGTGATATTCATGATTAACTGTGATCACTGCTGATATCTAATTTTTAGAGGGTAACTATGAAAGAGTTTAAAAACTCATTATGGTTCCATTTATAGCAAAGTTTAACAAATGAAAACCACTCATCTTTTCACTTTCTTGAGTTATAGTCTACCGTAAATCGCTTCCTTTTTTTCGAAAAGCGAAGAATTTGCTGCAATGTTCTATCAATAACGATTCGCTGGATATCTTGACATTTCTGCTGCAACAAACTCAGAAACATTTCAGTGCGATATTGCTATCAATTTTAAACTTTGACCTGGTCAGTAAAAACTTTATAGCTTCCTAAATTTCCTCCTTGGAATATTTCCTACTTAAGTTCAATTACCTGTTGTGTCACGTCTAGAATTACTTAAGAGAAAAAACCGGCAGGAACAAATTTTTTGTGTAGATTTCATCAAAATATATTCACTGAATAAATTGGCCGTTCACTGTTCAACGAAATGTTCCAAAAGCTTTGAAATAGTCAACGATCAATTGCAGGTGAGAAGCAGACGGGGATCTCGACTTAGTCAGACGGGTAGTAATAGTGAAAGCCCAACAAGGAGATCAAGTGCTAGCGGGTCACATAAGTCCGAGAGATCACCAAGTCAACCTGAAATACACACTATCGCCGTTGTACAGCAAAGGTTGTTTTTTAAGCTTGCAACACGCTTATATCACTTGCAAAATGTTCGTTGCAACTGGTAAGAGAAAAGCTTGATGGAGGTGTCTCATTTTCGGTCCTCTTTATTCGCAGTAATGGTCACCACTGAGTTCCGATTTCTATCTCGCCGGAAATTGTGAATTTCGAAAAATGAATGCAAATTAGTTTCTAAATTTCTACAATTGTGTGTTGGAATTTGTTAGTTCATAAGACGCTCTGTGGAGGCATATAACTGGTAATTTAGAAGAATCAAGGTCTTCATGAAAGGAATTTCCGAAGTTGAAGAGGAATTCGTCTTTTGAATGAATCTAGTCTGCTTAAGATGGCGATCACCGACGATATGTGCTGAAACATTGGAGCATGATCGTTCAATGGCTGCAAAAAAGCGCGTAAGCATTATACCCGATCCACCAAGTATGGATGTATCGCAGAACAATTACGCGATGAGTATGGCATTATGTGAGGAACATTTCGCTTATCAACACGGTGAAATCACTGCTGCTGATCAACCAAAAGGTGGCGTGATTCTTTTATTTCGCATATTTATTCGATTCGATGCGAATCTCACCTTTCCTTGTCTGTTATTCTTTAATTCCTTCTGAGCATAAGCAGGTCTATATAGAAGCTGATGGAAGAATGAAACGATTCATGTGGTCGGTATGAATTTTTGATATAATTGAATATTTCCTTCAGAAATGGATAGTGGTTCCGATATTCGTAGAATGATTGACTTTGCTTTTGAATCATTTTAGAGATCCGTTTTAGAGATATTCACCCTTTTTTCGCACTGTTCATGCAGTCTGCAAATAAAATTATATTGGAATTGATTCTATATATTCAAAAGGTTTCTGTAAAAGACTATAGATGCTGATTATTTTAAAATATTGATCGTATTTAGTAACAGAATCATAACTTATTTTAAGCATTTTCATAATTTTTCTCATAATTTTTATGTGAAGAAAAAAAAACTTAGATTTCTTAAGGCTTTAACCTCGAACCTTTAAAAATGATGTCCACTTCTGTCGCAGCCCCTTCATTCTGTCGTGCTTCTTCACGCTTCAGCGATCAGCGCTATGATTGTTGGTTGATTCGGATGATGCCAATCCATCAACACCATAATTGCATATTCTGCAAAGACATATGATTTCCAGAAAGTAGATTTCGCCACAATTAATGCAATCTTAAAACTTATTGTATGCAGGTGAAATCCTTTATAAATATCTCGCTCTTGATAATTTTCTGTTAATTACAAATTTTTACTGTATGTCATGTGTGGCATTACATTTGTTCAGTTCAAAGAATCTGACGATTGATTAAATCGAGGTTAGACTCTTATGCTGTCTCATGGAAATTCATTACTGTATTTAATTCATTACTGTATTTAATTAGAATTGAGCAGATTATTCGCTCACTATTCATCCACTATTTTAATTCGTCTAATTTTTATGTGCAATTGAATTTGCAAAAATATTCGATGCTTCATTCTATCATCATTGCTGCCGAAAAAATATTTTCGATTGAAAAAGTTCTTTTCACTGTTTCTTTGTTTCTTCCTTTGTTTCGTGGAACTTTTGTATGCGAAGCCACCTTGCTCACTTGGAATGTTACTTGCATGACCAGCCGCTAATCTGGCAGCTCGGCTTCAGAATAGATAAGCTAATTGCTTAGTTCATCAAGCTTACTGAGGAGCGGTAATGAAGTTATTATGATAAGAATGTTCAAACTTTTGTTGTGCAACTATCCGTGCAATTGCAGAAAACATGCTAACATTACCAGCCATCACGATACCCGCAAGTCGACGTCAAAGCGTGGATGCTGAAATCAGTATGCCACCAAGGTTATCTGAAAACGTCGATCGTAACGTCACACGTAGATGTAGCATCGATCGGAATCTGGAGCGGCGAATCAGTAGCGAAATGGAACGTAGCATGGAAAAACCGTTGCCACAGCCGATCATAGCCGCATTCAATAAGGCGTTCGAAGAAGTTTCCAAAGGCAGCGACAATTTGGGACGCTCTTCATTGATAAGGGATCTCGAAGAGCATGGTAACTTTGCGGTTATCTGCTCAGAAATTAAAAGGGGTTATACCAGAATAGCGTATTTCAACGATGCAAAATGAAAAATTTCACTTAGACATTTTAAAACATTCTTTGTAGGGAGGGAAGCCATGAGTGCTAACTTCCTTCCTGAATTCTTTCCCTGATGTGATATAGGTCAAGGGAGGCGGGGTTTGGTTGAGCGATTCGGGGTTTCTTCTCACTATGAAGGAGGAATCACGTCAAAATAGTGGTATGGAGTGCGATATCTGTAGAAATAAGTGAGGCAAACAGATGAGGGGATGTTAGAAAGAACGGAACGATTGTATATTGTTCAAGAAAGGATTCTGAAGTTTTACGACTCGTGATGCAAAAATTGATGGAGAGACAGAAGAAACTAGTATGATTCAACCTGGAGAGGTGCTTAACGTAAATTCCTCCCTCCCCCTGCACTTTAAGAATTCATGCCCTATGCGGGAAGAGCACACAATTTCCAATACAATGTGATTTTCCTCCATAGGATGCGGAAACTGAAATGGGGAAGGAGAGCAGAGGGCCTTCACTTCAGATGCGAATAATATTGAAGTGGTATGATGGTGCTATTCACTGAGGAGAATAAGAAGTGTTTTCTTGATTAGCTAGTGGATCAGCTTGCAGTGCCACATATGTTGCTGCGAACACAACTTTCGACCGTTGTGGACGAGACAAATTTTGAGAATGAGGAGACGGGCACAGCGGAGAGCATAGTTGCTGAGACGCCAATCACAGATAGTGATGTCACCTCCAGGAGGCCTCTACTTTTGACTGTAAATCGCGGAAAACCTAAAACATTGGATTGCCTACGAGTCAACAGGTCTCATTTTTTCTTGTTTTGTATAAATTCAAACGATCCTATGAATTGTTGTTCAATTATTTTTCAAAGACATTTACCACTTCGAATAATGGCAATTTAAATGAACCAAAACTATATTCTTTTTGGTGATTTCAATTACATTTGAACCAAAATATACACTATTTAAATGAACCAAAATCATTTAAAACACCACATTTCTATGCATTACCATGTATTACTATTTCTAAATAAGTTGTTTGAAATTCAAAAGACTATTTATTATGTGGAATAAAAATTAATTTAAATGACAATCGCAAACGTTTCCCAATTAAAGTTTCCGAAATCGTGTCGCCGAACGTGCCGTATTGGCTTCATTTCTTATGGTACCAACTACAGTCTCAGTGAACACACCACCATTGTCGCCGAATAATGCTCGTGAGGCCGTTCCAACTAGTCTTACGGTATTTCATAATTCAGTTACTTTAATTTCTCTTAGTTTTTATTCAGAGAACTGGGAAGATTTTATGTACCTGCATTATCATATGCAAACTTTAATAGTTCCATTATGCAAATTTTTGATATCTGAGAGAAATTTTCGAGATACTAATGAGGGGATTGATGGGAAAAGCAGCGAAGGCATTTGATATAAATAGAAGGACACAAAAGAAAATGAGACATATTTGTTGAGATGAGAGTATAGAGGGAGGGGGAGAGGGAGTGGGGTTAAACGATGAAGATGGGAATGCCTGTCCTCATATTTGATCTCTGATCATTCCCTTTCCCCTACTTGTGTTTTTTTCGTTTCTTCTATAACTCAGAACAGCACGCTGTTGAAATATGAACGATGTTGTTATTTTAAAAAATAAAACGGAATCATTTTCGATTATTTGGCATCTTAGGTGCCGAAACTGTGGGATTGCCCGTCACCAACAATCGCATCGGCACCAAGTAGTGGCAACTCCAGTCACAGCTCATATACCTCTGCTAGTGGAAGTGATGAGACCTACAGGTTTCTTACTTTTCATCGCAATTTTTACATTCATCATTATTGTTCTCAGTCTGATTTTACTTTACAAGCAGCAGTCATCATAGACCATCTCCATGAAGTTATGCAAATACATGTGAGGGAGGAAGGAGCGGGAATAGGGAGGACAAGGGAGACTCGATGAAAGAAGAGAGTTGATGTTGTAACTCTAAGAACATGGCTTAATAGTGCATTTATTGAATAATAAACAGTATGATTTATCTTCAACGTTGTCGTTCTCATTGGATATGTTGATCGCCACCAGAATCCATACGAAGTGTTCATCTAACAGACAGATATTTTTTTGCTACAACTTTCACGAGAAATTTTCAAATATTTGTTTCAATATTTCAAAATAAAAACTTCTTCCAAATCGCCGAGTGAATGATATTGTTCACGCTGTGATAAATTCATTGCAGTGGATTAAAGGCACTCTTCTGCAGGTATCAGATAATAGGAGGGGCATTGATTTTTGTATCTGGAATGTTACAGCAATTCCCTGAAAATAGATTCAAGCAGCGTAAGGTCAAACGTCCTACCACTTATGAGTCGTTAGAGTTGAACATGTACTAGGTGTGCTGCTGACAGCCGTCTGAAAAGGTGTAATATCTTTAATATCTTGTTGATTTAGAGAAATATGTTTTGGATAGATACATCCATCCATCGATAGTATAAAAAATACTGCCAATGGCAGAAATTGATGCCGTGTTCATTCAAAATCACTGCTACCATATGGGAACTAAGCGTTTTCTTGAAACATATATGCATTCTGTCATCTTTACGAGTCTAAATTGGCTCATTAGAAGCAAAGAAATCGAGCCAAAGAATGTAGTTTGGCTCACAAAAAAGATCCCAAAAATTCGAACGGAATGTGATGTTATGTGATTGCAATATGATAAACTTGTGCAGTTATGTTCTATTTCAAAGTTTATTACAGACGCATTTCAATGAATAGTTATGGCAGCAGCTTAACGGATGGCACTGATAGCACATATGAAATCGACTCGAGGTATTCAATTGCACTGCTTTTATCGGTCTAATTTGCTCATTTCAAGCCTTGGAATCGATTTTTGGCTACAGAAATGTGCTATTATCCATGTCTTCGAAGAGGCTCTTTTGATTTTACAATATTAGCTTGTGACGAGATGGTAGTGCAATGATGGACTTAAAAGGTCTGGTAGGTATAGAGGAGGGTGGGAGGTTGGAGGAGGAGATGAGAGGAAGATACTACACTGAATGATGGAGGCAACCTTTCAAAAACTCTGCGCGGACACTTGCTCATCTCAATGATATCGAATGTCTATAGCTTATAGCTTAGTGTCTTCTTATTTATTTATGAATAATTCATTCAGGTTTATGTTACTAGAAAAGTTTTTAACTGTTGAGGCGTCTTGACGAGCCGCGTAATGCTTACCATTACCTAGGTAATTAGGAGTTCACATTGTTTACTCGCTCGGAATCTCTTCCTTCCAAAGGAGAGGACAAATTCCTGAGTTGATTTTCCTTTGGATAGTTGTACGTCTCTTCGTCTAAAAAACAATTCGAAATACCGTAAACCCCATCCTGATTATATTTATCATCAAAATTTAGTTGAAAATATTTATGAAAGCATCGATTTTTTCCCACGTATCCTCAAATATTCAATATTTTCTGGAAACAGCATTCAGTTCATTAATCTTTTAGACGATCGAGTGCATGGTCAACATTGCGTACGGCAGTATTAGCTCGTCACTTAGTTGGTAATATTCATTTCGGTGGTTCACCTCAGAGTACGGTAAAGCCAAAATGCTCTACCGTGACGCTTGCATCGTCGAATGATGGCTATTCATCGAAAAAGATATCGTCGATTTCACGTGGAAAATTGAGAAAAATAGCCACACAGGTTGTTTTTTTAAGCAGTATATCGACGCATCTAACAAGTGATAAGCTTGGTAAGTTAAGAAGTGATGAGCATAAGAAAGTTGCAGATGAAAAGCTTAATGAAGAAACATTTGATAGACACACTACCTTTTGCCGTTATTTTTGATCTATTTGTGCATAGTAAAAGAGCGCATGATAAAAACACATCTCTTTCTTCCTACGAACTTGTTCTTGGCTCTATCGTTGGAGTAGAGAATATTACCACAGTTTTCTAATGGGTTGGTGTCAGAAATCGATGGCTGTAAATATCGCTCAAAGTTGATTAGATTTATACGTAGGGGCATGACAAAGAAATCCTCAAGAGAACAAATGTTATATTGTAAGCAAATTGAGCATTAATAGTGGTAGATTTTCTACCACTTATTCTGGATGAGCATTATTGCTTGCTTTCCTCATCAGACCTCAAAACCTTTGAAGATTCAATATGATGCTTGAACTTTGTTATGATATTCTCATAGTCTTTTTTTTAATCATGTTCAGGTCACACGAGCTATTCGACGGAAACGAAGGGAATCAATGGCAATTAGACGTGAATCAAGGGCTACACGGGTTGTAGCTGCAATTTTGAGTTAGTCTTTACTGAAATCTATCATTCTAGAGTTTTTGTGTTTTAAATATTGCGTAGTCGAAGGTAGAACCTTGGGGGC
This sequence comes from Baylisascaris schroederi, assembly GCA_006503575.1. NCBI lineage: Eukaryota > Metazoa > Nematoda > Chromadorea > Rhabditida > Ascarididae > Baylisascaris > Baylisascaris schroederi. The sequence continues at coordinate 255,914 of QEWY01000520.1, forward strand.
ATCATACAAAACCATTGCTATTTCAGCGCCCTATAATCTTCTTTCATTGTCATAGATACCGGCACTATGTTTCTTCTTTTGCATTACAGTTAGTCTGAATAGACTAGAAAATAAAAGGGCTCGATTTATTCGAATATAATATAAAAGGATATGATTAGAGATATAAAACTTGATAGAGGAGACTAGAAAAAAATTGAATTCAACAAGATAGGTCAAAAAACGATAAAGTCGAATCCATTCCTCTATAAAGAGAAATAAGAGCGAGATATGTTAACGTATTCATATGTTAACCTACATCCAAATCATATTTCAGATACAGGTATTTAAGATTCATTCGTTAGATGCCTGTGAATGCGATCTTTTTCCTGTAGAAATTATTCACTCCACAAATATCGAATAAAAAGATGTAATTTCGCACGTCAAATATGGCTCAGTTCAAAATTCCTAAGTCTTTCGTCTTTTGGAATTTACAACTTTTGGAAATCGATGTAAAAATATATTCGAGAGGTGGAATCTCTGATGAAAAAGGTGGAGTGATCTGATAACAGGAAGATGTGGTACTTTTTAATCACTTTTCTTATCATAAGGGTCAATATATGAGTCTATGAGTGTTCCAATCTGTAATCTTTAAATTCATTGTAATGTAAGCGGTATTAGCTGATTTGTAGATGTCTGCAAAGTTGATATAAAAATTCTCCAAATTCCAATGATTTATTTTCAGTTGCGTTTCTAATCTGTTGGATACCATATTTTTGTATAACTGTCTATCGAGGCATTTGCACGGGTCTGGAATTAGCGTTCGACAAGGAATTACATGTTCATCTATTTGTGGTCTCATCTTGGCTTGGATATGCTCATTCATGTTTCAATCCGGTTATATATACTTGTTTGAATAAGAATTTTCGTAGAACTATTCGCAAAATGGTATGCTTCTGGCGTGGAAAAAGCGCCGAAATTGTGAAATAAATAATTATACATTACGATGATTTTATATCTTTAACGTAGCAGCAGAAATTCGAAATGAAAAATTTCGTTATGAAATGAAATAAACGAAATACGGAAAGGTGAGTATTTATGCTTTCGTTTTATTATTTGTAAAAAACGATTGCCTTACTACCTCAAATGAGAACTTTTGAAGCTGAGGATTTTTTTTCGAATTCGAGGGAAGATTCCATCAAAAAACAGTTCACTTTGCCCGAAAAAAATATTGCTAGATTGTGGCATCAATAGATAAAGGTTCAGGTTTTTGAGAATGCTTTATTTCGAAATTTCAAAGAGATGAAACGAGTTCTTTGAGTAAAGGTTTATTTTATGTCTATTTGAGGAGGGAACATGGAGGAAGTGATTTTTATTCAAGGTTCGATACGTTGTTCTAAAACTTTCGTCTAAACGTCATATATATATTCGCATTTTTTAGCTCAACTTATTGAATTGAATAAGTTTGCGTTGTCAGTTAAGTTGGCCATTCCATATAATTCTATTCGATAAGGTTATGCAGATACAATACTGTTGAGGTTATTTGAACGAATCAGTTCCCTCTATTGTACTCTTTCACTAATCGTTACCGATTGTTTTCGAATTAATGATGGTTCAAGCAGTTTTTTTGACGATCCAGAACAATGGATTTTAGAATTTTGTAATTTCTAAAGTCAGGCATTCTAAAAATTACAAACTTTCTGCGAAGACATCGTCTCATCCATGCCTGTGGATGTAAGGTTGCATATCTCTCCCCTACCTCTACCTGGCAATTTAGATTTCCCACTAAAAACTGCGATGATATATTATTCAGATATACTGCTTTTTTATGTGTTGATTCAACTCTTCAACGCTGTTAGATGCTATTTCGTTGAAACCTTTGAGTAAGTTGTTAGCATAATTTATGGTCTGAAGGAGTTCTCGCACAATAGTTCAAATATTTGATTAGTTTCATACGTCACAAGGTGCTTTGTCATTGGATTACAGTATTTTGGTTGCCCTGATGGGGTGGAACGCAGCTACGAATATCGTTCATCACTCGTGGGTGTGTTTTCTTGTTTTTCTATTTTTTAAGGATATCTGATACTGGGAGTAATTTCGTGACCATAATTGATCACCCGGTGAGTTCTTCTGGTCTTTACTATATGCCCATATCATCTTCATTTAGTCTTCCATAATTTTTCTGCGCAATTCGGCACGTATCTCATCGATGTAGGCACCTCATATCTTCTTCTCAACGTTCATTTGTATGCTACTGTTAATTATAAGTGAATCTATATTTGTCACTTTTTGTCAGACAAATTTCATTGCAATTATCATGAATAAATTTGTTTATTCATGCGAAACACTTTCCCTCACTTCCGGTTTTATAAATTTTTGCAGATTTGCGTTGGCAAAAATATTATTGCAACCTCATATCTTCGCCTACTTATGCATCTGTATGTGGAAAACTTCCAATATGAAAACCTTTGAAATTAGAGCAACGGAATCATGTAGGTGTATTGTAAATATGGGACACCTCTTGTATTTTTTTCACGTTTCTTATCATTTTTGAGCGAATTTTGGGCGAAAAATTATTATATCGAAAAATTATCATTTCTTATCATTCTTATCATATCGAAAAATTTTGAGTGGATTTTTTGGCGAAATTTTTATTTCCTTGACATCGGATCATCAAAAAACGAATGTTTTTTTAGAAGAATTCTGCATGCGATCAGATCAGTTAAAATATGAAAGCGTTGCTTTATATGTTTCATTGTGACTTATGAAACCGGATGATCACGTGAGCGGAATTCGAAAGCGCATATTGTATCGATTTCGTTGGCGCGTTTTACCGCTCTTTTTTCCACCACCTAAATATGTAAAAAATCTGTTTAATCCACAGTTATGATATAAACTAATGAGCGGTCGAAGATTCGAAAAGTCTCTTCACCCGTGAACATGTACTCAAAGTGGTCGTCTAAATTAATTTGAATCGCCTTCAGTCATTCACCTGCCAATTTTTTTTTTGTTTAATTTATTCGATATTTTTGTGAATGTATTTTTCATTTTGTAAATATAAAATCAATTGTATGGTTATTATGCAGATATTTGTTGATTTATTTGAGATTATACTGCTTTGTATTGTATTACTGCATCGTTTTCTTGCTATGCCTCATCATTTCTTCTGATTACATATCGTATGATTTTTTAAATTTGTCAAGTCTAGAAAAGTTCATCAGTAAATAATATTTGCATAAGTTTATCATTTTTTCGTTTCTCAGTGAGATCACTTAAGTTGATTTCGTTATCGTGATGTTGGAAAGTCTCTCTTTGCAATTGGAATTCGCCTTCAGCCGACCCATTTCAAAAATGTTTTAGATCACAAAACAGAAAATAGCCAAAATCAGATATTTTATTGATGTACATATATATGCTGACAACTGCAGCAAATTTAACCCCTAGTGCTGTTCCATTTATATAGTGGCTATATATTGGTACAGAGATGATTCGTTAATGTCGATTTATTTGGCTAATCGGGAATCCAAGAGAAGGAGTATCTTTGGTACAAGAATAGATAATTTAAAAAAATTCACGAACGCAACTATTTTTATGAGTTCATAAATTCTATAAAAGTACATTCCTTTATATAGAATAATGCAATAGTACAGCCCAGTCGATGTGTCGGAATGTTATTCGGTAACTACAGTAAATTATTTTTCCATTTGTTATAGCAAGTTGACTCGTTATACACACTTTATAACAAGATCACCTGTTATAAGTACTTTATAGCAAGTTTGCTTATTATAGAGTATTTCATAGCAGCTTCAGTAATCACAGTAAATGAACTGATCGTCGAGCTGATAAATCTCATTCTAACTCTGCGTTTTTGATACGTTTCCATGCATCAACAAGGTCTTGGCGAATGTAAATATGAGTTCAAAATTGTTCCAATAATTTTCTCAGTTCTTTTTTTATTTTTCCCTTAAGATATCAACAAATGTCAAGTAAATTTTTAAATGATTTATCTGTTTTACATACCAGTGTACATTATTGTACCCGGCAGGAACGCCACTGTACCCCGCAGGAACGCTATCAGAAGATGAGCATCGATTACATCGAGGCAATCATTTGAAGCTGTCTTCATTTTATTAACTAATAAGCGCTTGCGGGATTGCAGTCTAAAATATTTTTTTTTGCCCAAATGATGCAAAAGTATTCCTCTTAATGTGTTATAAAGTATTCTTTGCTTTGTCATTTCGAAAACTTCAGCTTTCGACCACATATAAAAATGGAACAAATGACTTATGTAGAAGCCTCATTTTTCATTGTTTCAATTTTATTTAATCCACAAACTTCAAAGTTATGCTCGGCAAATTGATTATAAAACCAATCGAAGATTATTTAAACAATTACAATTTATTTGGCTTGATTTCAATGGTTGTGATCTGTATGAAATTGATGAATGATTTCGATTGCGAAAAAAAATCGATATTTAAATGTATAAAATAAACAAAAAAATATCACAAATTGAGCATTCTGAGCGATTGAAAAATCCAACAGTTACAAAATATCAAATAGAAAAATACTATAACGCTCATGTAATTATTTATTTCGGAAATTTTTTTCCTTCCTAAATTTTTTCATAAAATCCACTAAATGAATAGGAAATATTCATTCATCAGGTATGAACAATACTTTCGAACATTTGAAATGTGATCTATCGACTGCGTGAAAAAAAAATCTCTATTATGATCAATAAAACTATATTTCCTGGATATATTAAAATATTTTATTTATTTATTTATTCATTTCAATTAGCAAAACATTCGTTACGAATAAATATCTCTTCACATTGCTTCCACCTGCTGCCATTCAATGGTTCTCTGATCCAGTTGGTGGTTCCTTCGGTCTTTCTTAGAGAGTCACTCCGTTTCACCATAGGTTGGCCTCTGCTTCTTACAGGTGGTTCGCGTGGAGGTTAGCGTTTGGACTCATCTCTTACCCGTATATTATGAATGCTAATTTATACAACCAAAGATCATATTGCTAAAGATGTTCATTTATATACACCCTGAAATCCACTTCGGAGCATTCCATCGAAGGATAATGGACAGATGTGAGAATCCCTTCCCCATCGTGCTGAGCTGAAAAGAGGAACGATTGGTCGACCTGTCGACTTTAATCTCAACAAACGGCGTGCTCAATCCTCCTCAACACTACATATGTGGCGCGTTTTACCAAACTGAGAAAACTTAAAAGCACAGACGTGATTCTTTCTATATCATTTTGAGTCAATCATTAATGTGTGTGTAGTGGAACTAGGGTGATGCAGCAAACAAACTTGGCACAAAACACAAATTATATGCTTCAGTTGTTTCAATTTTTGTGTGTTTCACTTGTTTCTAGTGACACTTAAACATATGAGAAAGCATCTATGAATTGCGATACTTTCTTTAGTTTATTCATCATGCTCAAATTGTGGCCTATCTATTTCAGCTAAACTCTTCGAGTTTTAACGGAGTATGTGAAGTTGTTTTAAAAAATTTCTTTCCTGAAAGGCGCAATAAAATTCTTCGATATTTGCATAAATGCACGGATGGCATCGATTATTCATGTAGACTTCAATTCAACATGAACGAAAAGGACTCAATTTTGATTACATAATTTCATTCCTATAAAAGTTTAATTTACAACCATTTGGACAAAATAATATCACAAATAAGTTGGATGTTATTTACTGATTACATGAATTGACTTATCAAAATTTTTCTTAGGTAATCTCTTTATCACACTGAAGGATTTCTAAAATACACGACTCACGGATATCATTTCAATTTTTTTCTTCAACATTTTTGAATTTCGTCAATTCGTTGTTCGCTTTTTCCTTTATAGTTTATAGAATTATTTGTACTTATTTGCTTCGAAGTAAAATACCACCAAGTGAATGATAACAGTTGAAAAAATTTTCCCACCTCTCTCTTCCTTCCTCTCCTTTCCTCTTCTAATTGTCCACTTCTCTCTTTCTCCATGGTTTTATTCTAAATAGAAAAGCGAATATCTCTTAGTTCAAGTACTCTTGTCCTCAAAAATTATTGTGGCCAATAAATCGCATTATGTACCCAGTGCAGCAAATGCCAACAATCTGATCACAGAACGCTGAAGTGGCAAAACTGTTACTTAAGCAGTCTGGCGAGTAATATACAAAGATCGAAGAATGAGACTGCAGTAACACGACACAACAATAGCATCCGCATAAAACAATCTGGCAATCACAACTTTAGATTAGCCTCATCTTAGTGAGGTTTAAATTTATCATACAATATGGATTCGATGCGACTGCTAATTGAATATCCGGAAAAAAGCATACGCTGATTAGCCAAAACCCGGATAGGCCATGAAGCTGATCAATGGAGAACACATCTTGATGGAGCAGTTATGCAAATGTGGAAGACCTTGTAGAGCATACTGTCCGAAACAAGTAGACCTCAAGGCTGACTAGCTAAGACATACGTTGGCCAGCAAAGCTTATGAAAAAAAAAAAAGACGGCCTTGACGAAGGAACCGTTCGGAAACAATGGGACTCGAAAAGCAAATTACACAGAAATGAAGCGCCCTCGAATGTGAAAAATCCGAAAGCGAAGGCCTTGGTAAGCTAACAACTACCCGGAAGCAGAAGGTCTCGATGAGCCTAAGTATTGCGAAGTGGTGACTTGCATGATCGGTTGCCCACATTTCGAGCATTTTTTCTCATTCGTTGCATTCGCATTTTGACCGTTTGCAACATTAATTGTGGCTGTTTCTTCACCAGCTGCTAATGCGGAAACTGGTAATGCCGCATAACGCCTGTAAGTAAAACTTTTTTGGCAATTAGAAACTGATGCGTTGGTAATCAAAGATATATTTAAAAAATAATAATAAAATTTTACAGAGTAGAGATCACATATTAATATTTCTCAATATATTAAGCTAAGTTATTCAACCAGCCAAGTGAATGAACTTTTAGCTGATAAATCAGCTTCCAATTATTGTTTTTTATTCAATAACGAAAAGCGCATAATTACGTCGTAGATATCCCTTACACTAAACTGTCACACTTATCCGGCGTTTATTTGCTTAACAGGAACGACGAAAGGAATGCTGTACACAATGCGGTAAAGGTAGCCTTTTCTCTGTTATTAAGGGAACAATGCTTTAGAGAAATTCAAACGTGGTATAAATAGTGGATGAAATTCATTTTATGGCTTATATCACATTTTTCTGAAATTCCGAGGACACTTTTTGCGAAATATTCGCAGTCAAGTTAGATATAACTGGAAAAGCTGCAAAATATCTTGAATGCCTTTAATTGAGTATTCTGATAGGGAATATCTTTGATATTAAAGCTGTCAATTAAACAGTATTTTATAGAACGAATGAAAACGCTTTTTACAGTTGATCTTTTGAGTGTTTTTTTTAAAAGTTTTAATGCCCATATTAGCCTTCAAACTTTCAATATATCATAATAAATATGGGTGATATTGTAGAAAAAATTAACTTCTATCAATTACTCTATTAAATAAATTCTATATAATTTTAATCAAAATACCTACCGTGTTCGATTTCTAACGAAACGCTCACTGACAAGAGTAAGCCCTTTACGAAATTGAGTATTGAGTTGCGCATAAAAAATCCAATTAAAAGCGGCCGCAATAAATGGAAACATATGACAGATATACTGAAAATAAATGAACTTTATAATTTCATTGCACATAAATAAAGCGTTCTTCTAACACAAGAAATAAAACAAACTGTGGGCCGCATCCGACCTGCCACCCTAATTCGGCCGGCCAGCGGTCATTTAGCAGGAATCCTTAAGAATTCAGCTTACAAGCAGTGACAAAATTTCACATTTAATCGAAATTTCGATGCGCTCAAAGTGAAGCAAAAACAACAGGGAATAGAAAAGATTGCGAAACGTTTTCATGAACAAATGCAACAACAGCTGAGATAAGAAGTTAAATTATATAAAATTAAACTGAAACATACCGTAATGATCAAAATTTGTGGTGGTGGTCGCACGTTGGCGATTGTGAGTAATGTTCCATAGATTTGTGTCAACCAAAATGGTGTTTGGCATATAAAATAAAATACGCTTACAACTAATGTGTATGTTGTTACTCGACGAATCGGAATTCGTGATTGCATTAATGATCTGAAATTTTGGCCCTTTAATTGATTTAAAAAATGATTTTTAAATTTGCATAGAAAATAAACTGTCGTATATGCAATAGGTGGCAAGTCGATTTTCGCATTATTCTTCCGGTATGAAGAGAAAGCGCAAAGGAGAGCGTAATTTGAAGAAACGTGAAGGAAGTAGCTGCTAAGGATGAAAGCATCACTGATCTATGCAGATCTCCCCTATTCCGATAAGGTCAGGGATCATCTTTTTATGCTTTCCAAAGTTCCCTATCTCTGTTCGTCATTTTTGTTCCCATACAAGAAAAATGGCATAAAATATTCAGAACTATCAGTTTGTGCTGTATGTAAGTAACGAATTATATTAGATAAATAAAGAGGGCAGTTCACTGCATTCAACGAACCCGTTCGTTGGTCAGTTTTCAACGCTGAAGCACTATTTCCGTTGCCTTCTTTAAGGCTGTTTTACCTTCAAAATTTCTTGAAAATAAACGGTAAACCAAATTTCTCATTTTCTTCGCAAATTAAGATTAAGTAGTTTTTCGTTTTAGTCGTTGAATTCTTCACTTTCAATCGAAAGATAATTGTCAATCTCGGTCATGAAAGCACTCATATGCGAATTTCTCCATCTTCTCACGGGTGTCTAAATTAGCTTTCACATGAAATAAAATATTTATGAGATAATTCAAAATAATTGAAAAATTTCTGAGATAATTCGAGAAAAATCCGAATAAGAGAAAAGAAGAAAATTCTAAATGATTCACCTGGTTTGTTTACGTAATTTTAGGATCATATTCGTATAGAAGAAACTGAGCAATGTACCAGGTAGAAGAAATCCGAATATGAAAACATATAATGAGACCCACATTCGTAAATCACGTTTCATTCCATCGGTACAAACTTCTTTCGTTATATCGATTATCCTCTATAAAACAATTTCATAAATATTACTCGTTCAACATCATTACAAACATAATAATCGAAAGCATCAACACAAATTGAGTTAATCAAAAAGTGACAAAGCGCATCGGCTAAAATGCCATGGTATGTGCTTTTTATATGCTAGTATGCCGTAGAAATAATCACGAAGTTGTGAAGGGGTGCTTAGTTTCCAACATGGGACGCAACCGACCGATTGCTCAACTTATGAAGCAGAATAATATTGTCATCTGCGCCCACCCAGTTTGTGGGACAAGTTGATATCGACAGTTCCACATCACATTTAAGTGTATATAATTGGTGGAAGAGGAGAGCATTCACAATGAAACTTGATGTGGTGGATCAACGCCATACACAGCATACGATATCCAGCAAACCTCATCGCTATAGTTTTTGCGATTTTCAACTTTGAACTGATTGTAGGCAGAAGGATAAACAACAGTCGAAAGCAGAGGAGGTCTCATCATGAACCGCTTTCTATAAAAAAAGGAAAGAAAAAGAAAAGAAATTGCCCAGGAAATACAATAAGGTGAGCACATGTGAGGAGAAGAACAGGGATTTTTGGGTTGTGTTAAAATTTTATGGTCATTTCCTCAGCATTTTCACGCTTTCAGACCAGTCCCCATATCAGGCTATCATTTATAAATTTCCATAGGTTGGCTATTATTTCTTTTCATGGCAAGATGCCGAGAAAAAAATTAAGACGAAAATCTGGCTGAGTTTGATCATTTCTTTATTGGAAACTGCTAATGGCGAAAATTTCATACGATATTACCTATTATTAGAATTTTAGAGCATCCGAAAAGCAAATTTCCTGAAATCTTTGAAAAAAGAGCATCCATATATTTTTAGACTGTCCAAAAACGCATGCCAATTGATTTGCTTCAAAAAAAAAATTCTGCTCAGAACTGGTAAATTGCTTTTGAGAACTTTGAACGCTAGTGAATTCCAAACGGCTACGTTAATGCAAAAGAGGAACGGATGTTGATGATAATAAAATACAATTACATATTTGAGTATTTCAGTCCATTCAACTATCTGTGAATAAAAACATTCAGAAATATCAAATGCATATTATATTATGTTCCGTACATTGCAAAAATATGCTCCACTCATTCACTCTCAAAAAAAAATTGTTCTTTTATAAATTTCAATCATCCTCTGATTGTATAGAGCCTTACAAGCACCTGCATTTTTTTGCAAATATACCGCATAAACGCCATAAGAAGTGTTACAATTTTATTTATTATCCTTGAAGTTGCTGTTAGAACGCCGATGAGGTATCGAAAATGCTTTAGAATGTCGCAGTAATGCGCAATGCCTAACACAACACGGCCTATCATCGATATATATATATATATATATATATATATATATATATATATATTGGTTTCTTTCTGACAAAATAAAAAGTTCAGGCAGTACTAGGTAAGGAATAGGCACAAGTGACTGAAAAATATTTCGAGCATATTTCTTTCATACAGCTGAATAATACGACGAGTCAAAATCCGCTTATTTCATCTCAATAATTTATACAGTTTGCATAATTTTTTCCACAAAAATTTTATCCTTTGATGATATCCCCTCACACCCGTTATCTATACCCCTTACAGATTAGCAGCGTTAATGATAATGCTTAAACTTTAAGCATTTTTTTTGTAATTATATTTGAGTGAGCTTTTTCAAATCCATCATAATCAATAGTTATATGATAATTGCTAGCATTTTCATAGCTGAATGATCCGATGTTCATTTCCTTTTTAACATTAAATCCATTTACGAGAACAATTCATCTTCCGAAAACAAATGGTATTCATACCATTTCAACGTTCTCTCCACTAACAAACTATAATCATAATGTTTTTGAAATATGAATTTTTAATCCTTATATTTTTTCAACAACAAAATCCAATCAGTCTATTTGTCTCATATTGCATATTCATAAAAATTTATCTACTACTCAGATGCAACTTATAAACATAATTCTGGACTAGAGATTTTGATGCGATCAAGTTGTGGAGGAATTTTAAATCGGTGACAGCACTGTCACATCGGTTTACCAATAAAATCCCGATGATCGAATCAAAGCATTATGCAAATATAAGCACCCGTATCGACTAGTGAGTGAATAGGTGATTAATAAGCATCGGTAACTGGATAATTCAATCTTTTTTCCAGGAAACTTACTCGAACAACACCTGGATGGCATATGGCCATATATCGATCAAATGCCATTGCCGTTAAAATAAACGTCGAACATACCTAAACAGAATTCCAAATTATGAATATCTTATACAATTCTAGCAACACTTCAACACAATTTGATATGTAAGTTGTCGGCGCCCACATATGGATCTACCTATCCGCCTATTACATACTTAATTAGCAATCAACAAGCACCATTGTTTTATCCACCTGTTGTGCAAACCGAATTTTGCCGATATGAGATGATTTCATTCATCAGTCTTTGACTTCATGGTCCGGTCAAGGAATCACTCAGACTGCATATTTCATAAGATTTTTATCTTAAGAGCTGTTTAAACAGCCGCCCACTGCTGACTATATAATAGTAAACAATTCAAAACGATCCCCAGCGATACCACAAACGCATTATAAATTTTATATACAAATATAACGAAGGGTCTTGTGTGAGGTTGAATTGAAATCCATCTTGTAATTGAAATTGAAAAGTGATTTGAGTAGAGATAAAGCTGTAATGAAGATCCTTAAATTGAATGTTTTCGTTATATATTTCAGCTAGCATAAGAAGCGTGTACCACATTATATTACATATCGAATTATTATTTAGCTTATTAGGCACCTTGTGCTAGTCAAAAACCCTTCAACCTTTATTAACTTCTTATTACAGGAAATTTTTAGAGGTCTTTTTCGCTTCCAGCTCAGGAAAATCCGCGTTTTGAATCATATTCAATGAGATTTAGTATATATATTAGCTTTTTTCTGCTGAATATACCTCCTTTTTTCATTTATATTGAAATTGTTAAGGTGAAATATGTTCAGTGGAACAACCTTATTCGACATTTCAAGAATCCAATAGACTTTACATACAAAGTCACCGAATAACCAGTTGTCCATCACCATTGACGTCATATGGAATGGAATGGACATTATCACCATTGTATCGACAAGTGATAACGCCACTATATAAATAAATGTATTACCAAGTGTTAGTACTGATGATTTCAGTGACCTAAAATTGATTATCAGTATCAGATATTAGGGCAAGATATGTTATGGCCTGCTACTTGTACATTTGTCTAGAAAATTCTTTAAATATTACGTGTGCATTATTCAATTTCAACTGCAAAAGCTTTCGTATTTTTGTACAATTCTATTAGCATATGAGGCAACTGATTGAGGATTCCACTTGCTAATATAGTCGAACAACTAAAAGCCTTGGATGATGTATTGTTAGTTAGAAAATCTGAGGAAACACTAGTTGAATCGAATAATTTGAGAATGCAAAAATTGAGCGAATTATACTCTCAAAAGCTATGTAACTTTAATTAAATATATAATTTAATTATATGATTAAATTATGCAATTAATTAAACATAATGTAAAAATTTAAAGATAAAGTGTTTTTTGTGCAACTACTCACCCCCGTATTCCATATGCGTATATCTGCATAAATTCTTTAATGGCAGTGTTTCTATTTCAATGCAACTCTAAAGCAATTGAGTGGAGATTTTGCAAGCAGACTCTAATCAATTACATTCCATTTTTTAGAGTTCACCAACGCCCATGGGAGTACTCTCAGATATGCTACCTCAAAACTGCTCAGTTGAGTGCTCGAAAGTATTTTCTTTTATGTCGAAACAATCGAAAAACTTTATGTGCGCTCCTGAAAGATGAAAATTTTGGGCGCTCTCAGATTGAGACAAAACTTACTGCTTTTATGATTGAAACTCTTTCAGGCAACATTGATTTCAAAAGTGCAACATTAATGGTAATCTCTCTAAGTGCAATGTAGATGCACCAGGTTCATCGAATATCTCGAAATTTCTCATTTTCCCAGCACCTTTCAGAAACTGCGAAAGAAATAGAAAATCTTGTGTACCCTTTGCCTCAAAAGGACAGCAATACTAGTACATTGTTGCTGAATTCCCGCAAAAAACACCCGAGGGAACAAGAAGTTCATCGCAACTTCTTGTTTTTTCTGCTCTTCACAATGTTTTTGCTAATTGTTAAACCTTTTGTTTCAATTTTTATTATTTTGAAAGTAGTACTAAATATACTTAAACAGCACTTCACGTCTAGGTGTGTCGCTTGAAATATCGACCAATCTTTAATCCTAAAGACGATTTTTTACTATCTTTGAATCTGCGGAATCCCCGTAATGAAATCTATATTAGCTATCGCTAGAAGCACTTTTTTAGCTACTTTATTGAAAGGATTCACTTCGATCGACCGATTTTTAGTGCGTTGAAAGAGATGAAAGCTAGGAGTGCAAAAGAAGTTTTGGATGAAACAAAATCCACATCGATGAAAATAACCATTCTTTTCATCGTAAAATATGAATGAGATCGAATTTCGTTAATAATGCTTGATTTCATTGATGATGTTTGATTCGTTGGTGACGCTTAATTTCTCTAATATTCATCATTTGGTGCGTAATTTTTTCGCCAATTCATAAAATAAGTGAAAAAAAAAAAACTGCTTTTTGGATACACTCTGGCTCACTATGTACTTATATAATTTTTGATTTGGATGAAAAAATTCCAAATGACTGATGTTCACTTATTGAAGAACAATTTTGCATGAATGTTTTATGTGGCGATTTTAATGAAACGAGATAGACATGCAAATCTTATTCAACAAACAAAACGTCGTTCATAATCCTGATTCAAGCGTAACACCGCTCATTCGATGTATGAATGGACACATGTTGACGAATCTATAGTGCATTATTTTTTTCCTAAGGAAATTTCCATTCGGCCTACTCCCTCTTTTCATACATTAATTTCGTGTGTACCAATGAACTCTGTTCCTTTTGGCTTATATGAAACTTCGTTTTCAAAGCCAAAATATTCACAAATCGTTCAGTTGAAAGCAGAATTACAGCATCAATGAATGAGATTAGTGCGTGATGGTGACGTCATATCTGTGTTTGTCTTTCGGTCGTTGTATCTGTGGGATAACCTTAACTCGGGAAAAATTTAAGCTAGAACTGTTAAATATGACGGGTATACTATACACTACAGGGTGATTTCCTTGATTACATTTCAATACGACCACCACATTCGGGAGGCTCCACAAACACTTTAAGATGCCGAAAAATACGTGCACATTTTACATACCCCGGATTGTTATGATGTACCTGTAGGGTTGCAGAAAAAATTGAATATATGAGATTCATAAGTGCAGTTGGGTCGATTGAAATATGAAGGCACTATTTTGCATATTTTACTTTTTTTTGATGCTGATTGTGAAATTAATTGATGAGGTAAACACGATAGGAAGTATACAAGATGCCACCTTTTCTATTGCACTTCACATATTAGCACCACCTTCTCAGGTCTGCCACTGCATTTGTTGTTTTGTGAATGAAGTTTGCATGCATTTTCAATAGGAGGGAAAAAAATGTATTAATAAGAATAATGAAATTTTTAACATCTCTTTAGCGGTTAATTCGAAAAATTTTCTCCCACAATACATATTTTATATTCGATTCAGTAACATTATTATATTTCAATAATGCATTCTGAATAGAATCGCTTACTTTCAACCTATACAACATAGAAATTGAGAAGAGCGGTGAACTTGTGCGAGTGCAACAGATTTACTTAGTAAATATAGTTGGAATTTAGAGAGTGAACAACATATGCTATCCAAACGACATAGAGTGCAATATACAGTCAATAGGTTAGTTAGTGGAATCTCCTCAACAAAAACGTTTCTCTAATCCACTATGCAAATATACGCCCCTTGTTGAGATCTCATATCCGATGCTGTCATTGAGTAGGTTTGCACTTCGCCTACACTATCGTTGATAAATTGTGAGATGACTGCACAGCCACTATCCTATAAATTCTTTCACTTAGAAATATGTTTCCAATAAACCGTTATCAAATGTTTTAACAAATCCCTCAATAAACGATCAGGAATGCAATACGAGTGTAAAAGTCGATCAGGAATGCAATACGAGTGTAAAAGTCAAACGAGCCATTAGTAAAGAGTAAGGACAACTTCCTGCGATTACTATTATTATTTATAAAATGTACAGATTCAAAGGAAAAGATTTTTCTCTAGATTAATTTTACAATAAACGGAAGAGATAAAATATTGCGAGCAACATTGAGAAAACGTAAAGCGTATCCAATATACCATCATCTCAAACATCTTTCTAACAAATGCGCAATATTTAAAAATATATGAAATTTGTCTATGTTAGTGATCGTATGAAAAACGAAATGTACCGAAGAGAAGAAATAGCTATTCTTTGCGCTATATTTCTTTCTTTTCGAAATTTATCACTTCCTATTTATAGCTTGATCTTTTAATGATCCTCGACAACATAGGACAGGTAATAAACATATTTTTGGAGGAAAATCTCAAAACAACAGATGGATCGTAAATGAGAAGAAAACTTTGCAACCTTACGATGCGGTAAAACTTAACGATAGGGAGTGCAGAAAAAACCGTCCTTTTTCTTTCCTATAACTTTCCCCATAAATATCAGCAGTGGGTAGAGAAGGAAGGAAAGGTTTGAAATGAGCATATGAGCAATATAAGATGTTTAGCATGAAAATAGCACCAATCTAAATTTACATTATTCAGTTATGAGAGAGGAAATACCTCGAGTGCCTCTAATTAAGAACGTCAAAGAGCAGAGAAGAATGCTAAAAGAAATGACCAATCGAACAACGTAATGAATCGAGTACATCGTTTAACCTCTTAATTAAAAACTGCCTCATGAGCTCCCTAATGAATATATAAGATACTTTTATCAAATCGGCGCTATTACACTGTTTGTCATTTATTTACGCGAAAAAACATTTTTCTCAAGATCATCTTCAGGAATTTTGTGTGCTTACGATAATTCAATGAGTGACAAGTTGCTAGAGTATATCAATGCAATAGTCGAAAGTAAATTATTGATAAAACTATAGAAAAGTGATGAAAAAATGAATCGTTAACAAACCTCGTAAGGAAAAAAGCATATGTTAGGACAGCCGTATTACCAAGTATACCAACAGTGAATATAAGCGAATAAGGTAACGCCACAATCATAAATTGCGCACCGTGTATCGGTGGTGGTGCACTTGACATGCTAAAATAGAACAACCATTAAAGCAATTTTCTCTGTGGACTTAGACAACCCGAATAACAGTCTCTTTAATGAGGAAAATGTTTGGTTGAATACATGGTTAACGCCTTTTATTACAAGTAACATTTCCTGCTTAGCTTAGACTCATATGACAAAGAAGCTTCCGAGGTAACTCAGAGGCACAGCATTTGCTCGGAAATCCAAAGGCCGAGAGTTCAGATCACTCTAGCAATGACGTTTTCACAAAGCACCTTAAATGCTTTTGAGATAGAAAAAAAAACCTTCAGGTAAACGGCACAACATTCGATCCGCCTATGAGGTAGTACATACCCGAAAATTCTGAGGTTATCATTAAATCATCACAGCCGACGCTGACCTTTCAATGCGTAATATAGGGGTACACACAAAATCATGCAAGTATCTCTGCAGTACTATCAGGTCTGCCGGAAACTATAAATAATCCATCACAACAGTTCCTTTTTCGTCAAACAATGAGCTGCGGAGTTGCTCGAAAAATCCACTCAAACTTATTTCCATGATGAAATATCGAGTAGCACACAAATGAAATGGCACAAAACCACCTCAATTTGCATTACCCATATCGACAGTCAAAGATAAAATGATATTTCTTCGATCGGCTACTCAACAAAAATTGCAAAAATTAATCTCCCATCCTTCATCGCCAGCTTCGTTGGATCACTTATAGGTAAGGAACTTCGAAAAGGACAACAGGGACTTGCCCTGCCTATCATATATCGACACCAGACCGCTCTTCGATAATTGAGGTATTCGCTGCATCCAACTAGTATCTCATTTGAAGGCTTTCTTGGTGTTCCTCTCAACTCTCTGTTTATGCTTGGAAGGATCCCTTCATCTTGATGTACATGCATGGAAGCATCTAAATCAAATTCGATAAAGAACTTATATCAATTAATTCCACCTTCCTTATGATTACACTGCTGTTTGCAAAATAAACTTCATTCGCACAACAATCTCAACTTCGTCAAGATTTTATTTCAAAAATCCTACAGTAAAATTTCCTTATGCATATGGATGAAAATAAAATTAGCATATGAATATGGCAGAGATAGAAATTTTGCATATGTTAAAGCTGGAGGAAAAAATTGCATCTGTATGTGAAAGAGAAAAAAAGCAACGAATCGTTTCGGCAAATATTATGCATGGATGGATATTTACGCACGAAACATAAAACTGAGAATATGACAATATCCATGACATAAATATATACAAAAATTAAAACATCGACTTTGCCCGATGCATATTAAAGTTTACCTGGTGATAATTTCCAATGCTAAATTTGCAATCTAAACTTTTCATTCGCCTTATTGTCAATCCAATTTTCTTAGTAATTGTTGTGAAATTTTCCTTACTCATTTCGTCATTGCAAAATCAACTTTATTATTGCGTTATCGCAAGGAATATTTTCCAATTCTTCGCAAGCGCATTGCAAATAACGAACAATTAACAAAATTGCAAAATATAGAAATTTATTGCAAGCAATATATTTCTCTCTCGAGAGAGAAATTTGTTTCGAGTCGATTTCATAGGGAAATTCCAATATATATGGGAATGTGCATCATTAAAGCTTGAGAGAGATCCATTTTATTTTTGTAAATCCATGTAGCAATCAGATGCATCAATATTCGTAACACTAGAAAAGATGCCTACTAATGACTTACTTTACTAACCGATTGGTTGTGAGGATGCTCAACTAGGATATTTCACTTAACTTAAGCTCACTCAAAATTTGAAATGCTGATGTCATAGCACCTCCAAGTCTCTGTATCTCGTGAAAACGGCAAACCGCAATGAAAAAAGCTTTAAATAATTCATATTTAGCAATTGCCTCTGCCATAGTACTCTTTCCTAGTCTAAGCGTTGAATTTACCGGTAAGAAAAAATGACATGGCTAAGTGCATTCAATTTCGCAAAAACTTGAAAGACGAACACATGGAATTCTCCAAGAAAGTGTATCAATGCGTATTTTACAGAATGTTTCGAATAATTTTGTCATTTACATCAGATAATACTCCAAATAACTAAATTACTCCAAATAACTTCTGAATGAAACGATTATTGCAAGAATTCGCCGCTCAAGAATTTCATTGTGGTGAAGAAAATTGTCCTACGTTAATACACTAAATAACGCGTATTGCGCAATTTATTTAGATGGGTATAATTATGAAGTCATACCATTACGAAAAATATTCGCACAATTATGATAATTTAAATATCGTGAAATTACTTTCTTATTATTGTATTTTATTGTGCGGTTATTTAGATAAGTTTAGAGGTGTGAAAATCGAACTCTTAAATGACTCTTTTTTTAGGATATTTATATTAGCATGTGAAACTTGTTCCGAGAATTCGTCCAAAAGTTGATTTATCAGTAACATTCGATCCACGAATCTGTCGGTTGGTGAGCACTTGGGTGATCTACAGGTGTCCCATACACTCGAGGTGTTTTATCTATTGGATCGAGCTATAGTATCTATCTATTGTATCGAGTGATCTACAGGTGTTTTTATTTAATCTATTATATTTGTACTTCAGACAATTACTTCTATCTGTAACTGGATCCAATCGAGCTATAGTATTATGTGCCAAGAAGGCAACACTAATGACGGAGCATCCAAATATTTATTCAGCTTTTTGAGAGTTTCAAAAAAAAATTAAATGCAAAACAGTGTAAGTAGTTCGACGTTTGCTGCATTTTCTCATTCTGTAGAAAAAGAAGTGCATTTTTTGCAGTGATAACCATTTTCAATGCATTATTTAAATCATAGCATCGCTTAACTCTGTAGCATTGAAACTTTTATCTATGCTGTTATTAATAATAACCTCTCTATAGTCTCTATTATCATAGAATTTTTGTTTTTTAAAATGTACGCAATCTCTTTTCCATCTCTTTTCCCTGAAAACAAGGAAAAGAAGTCGAACTTTTTTCTTTTTTTTTCAGCTTGCGCATGTAAAAACGTCAACGTATACAATTATTAGATTTTACCAAACGATTTGGATTCAGCAAATTGTTTCAGCTTGTTAAATTAGTGATTTTATTGAATTTTTTTCGAATTTTTTTTTTTGAGAAGAATGTAAGAAATGTTTCTCACAGTATTCCTCCTTATTGGCATTTCTTCGTCATAAATTTCACACTATTTTAGCGATCCATTAGAGAAAAATATTTTCCATTGCAAAAATTTAAAAAAACAATTTTTTTTAAAAAAAACAATTTTTTTTACGTCATAGAAATTGCCCTCTATTGATATATATTAGCGTTGAAATTTTTTTTTTCTAAATTTTCATATCAGCAATGAAAAATAAAATTTTGAACAAATTCCTCATGTTGTGATTTTTTTTCATTTTTTGAACCATAGATCCAATATTTGCAACTTGTTCATCAGAAGAAAAAGAAAGACTATACATATTTCATAAGAAGCAAACATACCCTGAAGAAGAGGAGGCGTTCGTATTCGTTAATGACATAGCGATGTGGGCGTGCGTTTATTTGTACGATACGAAAGATTTGCACCGCTTCAACTAGATATTATTTAATAAATAAAAGTGCCTTTCGCATAATACACAGTTCTTGGGATTATTATTACGCAATTCGACAGTTAAAGAATACCGATTCTCTGAAAATAATTTTCCATATATTCACTCAATACGATTTATCGAATAAGGCAATAAATTTTGCATAACATCAATACGCCATAATTCATGAATAATTTAGCGTTTCCTATCGTTTCATCTGTTGTTTTAAAAACTTATGAGAATATATTAACGTTGTTGTAAAGCATATAGATGATAAGTGAAAAATTTGCCATAAAATACAATGTAAAAATCAATCACAGCGAATTATGTATGGAAAATGCCCATCATAGCAACAAATTTTGAGAATCGCGCTGATAAACGTTTGCATAGACGCAGTAATAGACGTGATGCATTTTATGGACGGACACAATGGACATAATAAGTGTATATGATCATTCATGAATGGACATAATGGATGGGTGAATGGATGAATGAGCATACTGGACATGAACATAATACCGAAATTTCAGTTTTATAATTCGCTGTTATAATTCGACTATGCGAAAAGTTCATACAAATCGAATTATCGTTCGGAAATTGATTGGTGGAAGTATGAATCGAGTCATGATTTGAAATCGCATTCTAGGCCATATCAAATAAGCATCAAATATGTAAATATAAAGTAGATATCGAGTATTAAGTGAGCATATGAGAAACAAGAAAGCTATTTTGTGAAGTTGAGGAGTAAAGATGCAACAAAACAATAATTATATAATATATAATATAATAAGACCCAAAAATTCTGGTGCAAAGACAAAATTTATGCTGTGTAGGAAGTTCTTGAAAGAAAATGATGTCGCTGTGCGTTAAAGTAGTACAAGATTTCAATGGAAGCCAAATTATTCTCAAAATACGAAATGAAATCTTCAGCACTAATTACTACTGAAGCCTTCAATATCTGCGATTCGTACTTTCGAATCCCAGACAAGCGTGCCAAAAAGTTTTTAGTAAGAATACACTGAACACTGAAAAGAAAACAATAAAATTAAACTGCAATCGTGAGCGAAACAAGAAAATTTCAGCAATTTGAAAAATGCAATTATATTGAAGAAGATAAAAATAATCTTTTCAACATGCTTCTATTACTATAAACTTCACTTTTTCTGAACATGTTCGTTGTATAGTTATATTAGGAGCTATTATGTGGTATATTTCGTCTATACGAATTGGAGATGGCTATCGCTCTCCGGGTCGAATTTCTTGCCATTTTCTTCCCTCGAAATTTTTGCTGAGGAACTGAGAACGGTTCCGAGCCTTTAGAAATTGAAAACAGCGATTGAATCCTTGATTCACAACAATACGTCAACAAATTGAATAAACTCAAAACATTCAACGTCACTTCAACAAGATCACATTCATAACGAAATGAGGAATGCACATTAGCTACAACGATAGGCAACAATTAGTAGAATTTGAAGAATCTCAGCATAGACCTTGCGATCTCTAATTTATGATCACAATGAGTTTCTTCTGTCGATTTGAACGCAGAAATATTCTTTCATTAAAGCGTCACTAATGGCGGTCACGGAATTCCATGTCATACTCTTTAGTCTCGTCGCTTATGGCGAGAACTTCTATGAAACTTCTTCAAGTCTCTAGCCGGAATCAGTTCCCCAAGAAGAATGAAGGATGGGTAAGGACTTCAATTCTGATACCTCCATATGCTTAGGCAGCTTTAATACCTTGCCCCACAATGGCCATCTACGATGTCCACTGAGACGAAATTTTGGCATATTTTGTTCAACATGTTTATAAATGTGAAAACATTATCAGAATAAGAATACAATCATATTCTGTTATTGCTTTACCGAACTTAATTTAGGCAATGTTTTGGTGATCGTTTTTAGTGCTAACTTTGCTCAGATATTGTAGCCATCTTATCTTCTACGTTTTTAATATGTTGTAAAGCGTAATGTATAAATAAATAAAAGCAGAAAACTTTTTTTTTCTCAATAGAAAACAGAAAATGAGAAAAAAAACAAATTTTATTGTTTCCACCGAATTATCACATTTTGAGAGCAATTCCTTTCTGTATTACATGTGTGCTCTTTGCTCATATATGCCGAAACGTTGTTCATCTTCTGAAATTTCTAACCAGAGAAATTGGAAATTATTCTTTCCAACTCGTGTAAGAAACACGAGTTGGAAATTATTCAATGCAGAGGAAAATGATAGAAGAAATTTCGCTATGCCTATTGTTCATCGAGCAAATGCTCGAAAAAAAAAACTATCGAAATTGTGTGAAAATATTTCCAGAGGAAATCACACTGTTTTTCTATTTTCAAATCAATTAATCAGAGCAAAAGCATTAAGAATTAAGTACATGCGGGCGTAATAGAAGTAATTAGCGATGAATCGTTCATCATATTGCAGTGATCTATATTCATTGATTCATTCTTATATTTTGTCTAACAATCTAAGAATGCTTCATATTAATCCATAGAAATCCTCTTGGATTTACACTATTCTAAGAGGATTTTCTGAACGCTTATTCGAGAGAAGGATTATATTCAGGTAAGACATCAGCCTAAAAATTTTCAGATTACAACATCAGCTTATGATGCCGTAAATCTATGAAAACAAATCGCTCTTCCGTATTTAAGTAGGCAGGAGAAATTAAGCTCGTCGATATAGCTGGAAGAAGTATTTTTCATCAGAAAGTTGTGCTAAGAATTTATTAAGGTTATGCTTCTCAAAGGTACAATGGCAGTGTTTTTAATCTTATTGGCTCATATATTAATTAGTCATCGCAAAATGTTGTCTCCCCATTGGAAGGATAACAAAAAAAAATTTTCGCTTTTTTATATATTCGATTGGATTCCAATTTTTCCAATATTATTTGATCAGCATGAACAATAAGAAATGTGAAATATGTCCAAAATATTGCGTAGACAATATAACACAATGCTTCAAATGAATTGCATCATAAATTAATTTGTTTGTGCAGAAGGCACACAGTTGCATATATCAACAATCCTTATACTTTCAAGAAAATTATACGAAGAGTTCAACAGTTCCGCCAAGTAGTTGCTGTTGCGATACTTGAAATGAAGAAACTATCTTCGTCTCTCATTATAACATTATGAAAGTGCAAAAATAGTAAATACGATATAAATACCCTTTATCATTTAGTAGATATTCATCTAAATTATTTAATATTCTCGTGAAAAATTCACACTTCAAAGTTTGCCTGACTTTTATGATTGCTTATTCTGCATTGCCAACTTCTAATTATCAGTAAGAGAATATCTATGTTCATTTCTATGAACCTCTGCAATCATTGCCCAATGCACTGTCATATTTCCGCAAGCGCCTGTCGGTAGTGAAGTTGATCCATTAAATTTGAAAGCACTAACGGCCACCGCGACATAAAATCACCTATAAACTGTCACAGCCACCGTCCCATAATCTTGCAATCGATCAGGGGCTTTCATTTTACACCGATTGGATTGCAGGAAAAACGGAGAAACGCAATTCCGGCAAACGTTGCTTCCTAATCAGTGATATTTGGGTGGGAAAGTTTTCAGAAGTTTCGCGTTTCAATGATTTGAATTCGTTGAACGTGTTTTTGAAGAGAAAACCTGCTGAAAAATGTGGGTAAGTTTCGTGAAAAATGTGGGTGGGAAAGTTTCAGAAATTCGTGAAGGGAAATTTTAGTCGTCATTCAAAAAAACAGAGAAAAACATAACTGAAATATGTCTCTCTGGACTGACAAAATATTCATCAAGATAAGAACCAGGTAGTAGATGACGTTTTCAAGCTTCAGAACAATGAAAATTTTGGACAAAATTTGCGCATAAACAAAAAGAAAAAACTAGCCAAAATCACCCTCAGCTGGCAATATAGTTGATAGAGAATCTATATTTGCAGCAAATTACATGCTCATTTGAGCGATAACGGCAAAGAATATATGTGAAAAGGAAGGAAATAGAGAGGTGTGTCAGAGCAACCAGCAAAATATGTTTTTTTTTGTCAATTCCACCTCAAATGAGTTTCATAAATAACAAACAATGATCAAATATTTGCAATAATGCATCCATATTTGAACTGATTTAATCGCACGTATATACATACGTTCATTGACCTCTTATGCACTTTTGCAATGGCAAATTTGCAATGTGAGCATGCATTGACCTTTAAAATACAATCTATTGCCTTTAAAATACATCATAGAGTGATGTCCTATACATCACTCTTCACACTGGTCTATCATACTTTACACTACCGTAGAAACGAAATTCCAGGATAGCTCTCCTTCATTCCCGCTATAGATTGCTTTCATCGATCAATTTTAGTTGGAATAAAGTTCATCTAAATTAGCTGAAAATGTCGTGGAAAAAAGTCTTGAAGTTTCGCCATTACATTAAAACAACGGCAGCAATCCGGTGAAACATCTTTTAAAGCCATTAGATAGCATGGGTCACCCTTCAAACCAGATTTAATAGTAGTTCAAATTTAGCAGCAATAAGAGTGAATACCAAAAAGAATCCAGCTTTAAATGTACTTCAGCATCTCTCATTTAGATACAGTTTCGTAAAAACTTTTGCATAGATCAAATTTTCGCCAAATATTGTTTACAGAACCGCATTTTGAAGCCAAGCAATTCTCATGCCTCAATTCATGATTGCTAACTTCGAACTCTTCTCACGCGTATCATCCATCCCTCGAAAGCTGAAAATTCCACCAATCTCAAATAACCTTACGTTTTCAAATGAAAACGTCGAAAAAATTCAACAACTTTCTCCACATTTTCCATTTCAAACCCATCGAACACAAAAAATGCCTGCGAGGGTAGGGTGAAGGAGGGAGGTGAGGGGGTGGGAGGGGGAGGGGGGGGGGGGGGGGGGGGGGGGGGGGGATGAGAGAGATTTGCAGAAGCTCCTCCTGTGCTCGCATAGGACTGCACATTTGCAGCAGCATACAATCTCATCCGTCGGATGGGACGCAAACTACGCTTGCTCTGACCGACGCATTTCATCGCGAGCTCATATTCGTCAGTTGTTTTCTTAAGTCGCAACACTGAATTGAGTCTATTGTTCCTTCAATTTTTCAGTCATTCAAGTGCGGAACAAACCTCCTGTCGATGTCGTCTCAGCGTCTGATGCCTTTGAGCTCACGAATCGCCTAAAGCATTTTGATCTAGAAAAACTTCATGTGTTTTTGTTGAACTGACGTCCGGCTCTCTATTCACCATAATTGCGTGTCTGAATTCTTCTATTTTGCATAGCCTCATGTTTTAATTATTCTTTATTTTGTTTAGATAATATAGAATTCATAATAAACACTTCGCAGTGGTAGTCACTGACTATTAGTTGTTTGGACTGCGTTTTTGAAAAGGACTAAAAATACAACGTCTTTTGCTTTTCTTTAAAGAATTTAGTCATTAAATGCGAACATTATTCTCGTCGCAGATGAGGGAACGCGAAGTTGGAGATGGAAAAGCAAGTAAGAGCTTAAAACAAATGTGCAAGACATAACTAAGCATTGAGATCCTTAAGCTGTTTCCTTATCATATAATAAAGTTCAACAATAAATTTATAATCAGCATAAAACAAAATCAAAAAGAAAATATGCAAACATTTCAGTTAATGATTGCAGCAATCATCAAAACGATAGGATTAGAATGTAAGGAAAAAAACGCTATTTCTAATATTTTTACTAATGTAATAAGAGTATTATGGATGTATGCACAACAATACCTCTAAGAATGCAACGCGATTTGACGACATAACAAAAATAGACACTAATTACTAGGATGTGATTTCGTCATGTGATGTAGTGAAATTCATCTTTACGGAATATTTGTTTGCATATTTTACTTACTCATATGGGAAAACGGATATCTGTAAAATTAGGCGATTAAATGTCCAACTTGCCATCCACGATCTCATCTGTATCTTATACTCTGCTTTTTCTCTGCTAGACTTAAGAAATTAGCCAGCAAAACTCTCAAATTCGCCTATTTTCACCTCTAAATCATAAACGAAGCTATTGTTTTAATATCGCAGTGAGAATAGTGTTGAAGCTTTGAGAGGCGCATTGCCACATTTAATCATAGAGGAATGCATCCAAAGTGAATTGTCACTTTTACGAAAGATTTAGTCACGTTGATAATTCCTTGTCATTGAGGAATTCACGATATTGATGAATGTTTTTAGTAAGGCTAAATAAATTCAACGAAAAATATTCGGCAAATTTATTTACCTAGTTAAATAGAGTTTTTCCAGTAAAATACAGCTCATCTTTCCCAATTCTTTGGCATCTATACGCGAATTATTTGATATGTAATATAT
This sequence comes from Baylisascaris schroederi, assembly GCA_006503575.1. Classification (NCBI taxonomy): domain Eukaryota; kingdom Metazoa; phylum Nematoda; class Chromadorea; order Rhabditida; family Ascarididae; genus Baylisascaris; species Baylisascaris schroederi. The sequence continues at coordinate 282,182 of QEWY01000520.1, forward strand.
TATTGCATATTCACTATGCATAGAAGCATATCGGGTAAATTTTATCTTGCACTTGCCTTTACTATTTTTACTCATTGTTAATACTCTTAGTGGCAAAATATTGGAGGGTTCTTCTATTAATGAATGACCACTAAAGAACCATCAACAATTGTAGAAGGCAACGACGATTTCAGGTCATTGTTCAAGCATGCAACTCTAATTTGCGTTATTGGTGAAGCAAACTCTACAAATGCGCATCTGGTTTGCAATGAAAGAAAAATCAGTGGCCAGCCCAAATGGATTGCAAGCAATTAATAGGTTAACAGGCTCAGACAAACATGCAGACAAGCACAACAAATATACTCTCATTGCCACAAATAAGCGATTTATGTGAAGTAACACATGCGCAATTCCTAGCGTAAAGCAAAAGCTTCAATTGTATGCTATTAGATCCAATGAGAATTTAATATGCGAAAAAGAAATTCTCACCTCCCTCTCATCAACGATAACGAGATGTGCACTAATTTACCACCACAATTAGTAAACATAATGAAAAGTGATGAACGAAACGCAACGTCACAACCAACACGTCATAGGCATAAACTCGTCGGTACGTTGCTGAATTTGCCTCGTGCAATTCGAGGACAAACGTTTATCCATCGTAGCGTAATCCTATTACTTCGGTTGTTCGTTTACACCATAACTTTTTGAATATAGGCTCGTAGAGCTTTTGATTTAGTGTTGCAATAGAACGTCGACTTAAAATGTGTAAAATTTTAATAGAGGGGAAAATAATTCGATACGAGAGGAATATCCATAGCAAATTAGAACAACTTTTGCAATATCAAGTGGAATTTTATGTATGAAACGGCAATAAAAATGAAAAAGAACGCTTGAAATAGTCATGCTTAATGATCACGATTGGTTAGTGGGATATTTCCCACCACAATATTCAAGCTTGTGAGATATGCTGCTGATTAGAATATATACAAACCGTTTTCGAAATCGCGAGAGGACAGATTTGTTTAATTTGGTTCCACAAAACTACAAGTATTATCCTATCATTTCCATACTTTAGATTATAAAATCCAGCATTTTGTAGCGCATTAACGAATTCGTTAATATCGTTCTCAAAACAGTCGTTAGTTATTGCTTTCAAAGAATTGCATAATTTAGCCGAAATATACGGGTGATCTTTTCTGATTTTTACCAAATATTTGTATTGGAAGTATACTTGCACACAGTGCAATTAAGTTACCAGGAAATTTTTTGTACAATCCATAAAATTCACGTATTATGCAAGCTACAAAACTATGCATATCGGTCTCTTAAAATTGCCGGGGAATTTCCTCAAAATTAATTCTGAGCAGTTCATTTACCACTCTAAGACTTGGTGGCTAAACACTTTTCTATTAAATAACCCAATTCTACATGTGCATGAATTTACCTCATGAGATCCTGAAGTTCGAGTAAGCCTAATTTTGCTCGGCAATTTCTTGCCTGTCGAATCCTATATTTCGACAACTTCCAAATTTCAGGTTCTAAATGATAGCTGTATTGTATCATCGAAAGAAATCTTTACATACAACAAATATCATCTGTTTTCAATATCACTCTTATTTTCCGTTCCGATAAGAGCATCGGCGATATCCGATGACTAAGCTATTGCTGAAACAGCATGCTTCCCTATATATTTGCCCCTTCCTTACGTTTTCCTAAATTATAAAATATAGAAAGAGACGAAAAGAAGCCTAATGGTGGCTCATTGAGTGAAGGCTACGAATAAAGGAAGAAATGAGGTGGGAGATAAAAGGTAGCAAGATCGTCTAGACTGCCACCAGAAGCTTTGTGTGATCTTATAGCTTTCGAGCTTATAACTCATGCATGACAACTGCTTCTCAAAATGCATATTAAATGAAGACAAAATTCAAATTTGATTGCGAAACCTTCATCTCCATCGAGACATCACTGATGATGGAGATTGGCAGTCCTCGAACAATAAGAAATATTACCAGCGGAGATCAACATTAGAACAATCGATTCAACACAACTCTTCAGCCAAATAATTTCGTATTGACGATGCATAAGTGAGAAAAAAATTTTTCATAACATCAGCAGATTTCTCAAATTTTATCAATGTTATCATCGTTCTAGGCAAATCAAAGCATGCTGTTATGGTTACAGATACGCCTTGTTATAATTATCTTCGTGATAGCAGTTTCGCTTGCCTTAGAACATAGATAGCTAATAAATTCGCCTTTCAGCCGTTCCCTGCGGGTCGAGCTCTAATATATCACCCGCCATCCATGGTATGCACTTTAACTCACTCAGATATTGCTGGCATCTCATGCCGCTCTTCTTTGCTGTTATCGTCATACTATATACGCCTTACAAATAGCCTATGGCCTATGGATTATCAGCATTTTATCATCAGCTTTATCACAAAATGTAAACGATGAATAAAATTCTAACTTCAATAAAAGGAAGAAATAAAAATCGTAATTGATATCCTCTTGTAGTAATATATGCATAATCTTCGGCTCGTTAGCAGCAATTAATAATGCAGGTATGACTGCATAGACAATGGCCGATTATTCCAGTTAAGGCGTATTTCCCGTAAGGCATGCACATTTCATAAAGTCGAATTGCTGCATTGGTTGCCTCAAGTTGACAATTGTCTCGCTTGCAAACAACATCCGTCTTTATGATCTTGTTATGAAGCATAAATCCCATAACAAGAATATAGTATGGGCTTCCTTCTTCTTATTTGCATTATCGCATAAAGCAACCCATAAACCCTTTATTACGGTTTGGAATTTGCTTATAGCCTACCGGATAATGCTTTAGAACATTGGTTTTTCGATATGGTGCTCTTTGTGAAAGCATAAGTGTGTCTTTTTAAATATATTTTTAAATGTATTCACTCAAATAAGGTTGATAAGCGATAGCTTCAAAGTTTTGAATAAGGTATAAAATGAAAAAAAAAATTGAATAAAGTATAAAATGCAAAAAAATGTTTCAATTGGCGTTAGCACTGAATTACTCAATGATATCTGATGATGGTCAACAAACGTACGTCGATAAAGAACTTCTCCTATGATATTTTTTTACGGATGTATAATAATAAAATTTAAATCGTATCCCAAAAAATACGAAAATCACCATAAACGCTGCACTCGACAACATAGCCTCATAGGAGATGCGAAAAAAAAAGCTTTCAGGAAAGCGAATTATGAGTCGACACCATTGAAGCATGTCGCCGTAGCCAAACTTTAAATGTCGAATGACGTTTTTATTTACGCTATTCCTTACATTCCAATTTTCAGCTGTAAATAATCTTCGAAAATTTATTCAGATGCAACCATCGAGTTAACTGAGGTAGTGCGGACAACAAAAAGAGCAATACATAATTCCATGAAGCCCGCGTTTCTGAAAATGCAAAATTCCATAAACAATTATTAAAAAAAATTTTTTTTCATTTAAACGATAACATGCGCTATTTTCAAATGAAAGCGCACCTGAGAGAGCAATTTGCAGCGCTTAATCAATAGAAATGAACATTTATGTTAATGATAATATACTCTAATATTTAAATTATGTTTGAAAACCGTTTTGTGTTATAAAAAGAGGTATACAAAGAGAGTTTTTCTCGGTGGAATTATATAAAATTGCTCTGCTTCATCGCAGTCTACTGAAATCTTCAACTAAATTGCTATCGATAAAATTGAAGTACATCTTGACATGTTTCCTACGCATTTGCCTAATATTGTGCAATCATCGGCTCATTTGAATCATCAACAACTGCGATATCACTGCGATGGATTCCGTGATAATGAAGGGAGGAACCTAAAGAAATGCGTATTTGCAACAAATAGGCAAAGCATTTGCAATAAATTCGGGCAATTTTCAATTTTTCTATGTATTTTCAAATCTTTTTTTGATATGATCGCACCAATACTCACATTCAAACGTTATTGTAGCAACACAAATGGCCACTATAGAAAAGATAAAAATTTTTTTTCAAATTCATAGAATTTCCATGAAAAAAAAAATTCTGCCTTAAAGAATGAGTGAACAAATATAGCAAAAATTTTACCAAATATCAGAAATCGTTACTACTGGACATTGAAAAGAAGTGTCTTGATCAAATCACTTATTGATTATCTGTCGATAACCTTTTAAGGTAGCAAAATGAAGGTAGTTAATCTGCGCAAGATTCTTCATATTCATTTCATTAGAACTCTAGCAGATATAGTGCTATTTTCTGTTTGAATATGCATTAATGTGATTTAAAAAATAAAAAATAAATAAAACACTAAAAATTACCGCTATAAGAAACGCCACTTTATCATTTAAACGGGAATTTCGATAGAATTTTAGTAGTTCCATAATAGACTTGTACAATAAAATAAATAAAATCACTGTGAGATGAAGTAAGCTGTGATTGAGTTCTTATGCTGCCTATGATCTGTTACTTTCTGGCAAACTCTTCGTTTTGCGTTCTATATATGCGACCATTTTATTGCCTCGTTCGAGCTTCCACTTTGGTCAAAAAGGCTCCAGCTCTTATTAGTGTGCACAGCTTTTCCCATTGCTTTGTTATGCTTGTTTCTCTAACTTCAATTTTACTTCCTCTTTACATTGCGATTGTGCTCATAATTCAAATTAATAAAGGATGGTAGTATTTGAATAAATACGAGGCAGAAACAAAGCAAGAAGGCCGGAAATTCCTATTTTATATTCAAAAAGCATCGATAGTGCACGTTAACATAAACTTAACGGTCTTTGAAAACAATGATGAGTTCAGGAGCAGTGCATTGACGTCAAACGTGAAAATCAATGGAAAAACCATGGGACAGCCGAACAGATTTAATACGCCATAAACAACCTAAATTTCTAAGTTCATGAATATGTGATAGCGTAATTTTCGTTAAATGCAATATCCTGAATAATATAAGTGGAACGTGGAAAAACGTCACTGCTAATTGTTTATTGATTAAGATCAAATTTATATATACGTTAATTATTGGCGATCTGTTGAAGATTAACGAATAAAGATATTCGATAAAAGCGAATAGATTTCTTTTTTTTCTTTTTTAAAGCATCGAAATAAATGAAAAAAAATTCAACGAATAAGATATGAAATAATACACTTAGCGCACAAATTTAATTTCAACCTTATATGACGAATGCAATACGCATCGGATGAATGCAAATTTCACATAAAATTCGAACAATAAATTCATTGCTTATGAATTCATTTAGCATCTTTTATTTGTTCATTTCATTGAAGCTAAAATATCAGCAATTTTCACTCGAAAACATGAGAGTGAAAAAAAAAAACTCAGCATATTAAAACGTGAAAAGATTGCCGGAAACTTGAATTATTATTCACTCAAAAGACTCAACCATAAATTGTTGTTAGTCGTATGGTAGCGAATTGGCACATTCAACCATTGCCATTCTTGGCTACTTAGCTTTTCTTTAGACAAGTGCAACTTTAAAAATAACTCAAAACAATTTTTTTTCTCTTGCAGTTAGAACATTTTCAACATTTTAGAGCTAAAAAAGCTGCAGCAACTGCACTTTTCCTTTGCAGCTAAAATAACCTACACACTTTTCACTTTCTTTCTCCAGTTATATGCTTGAACGTTGTCGTTTTCCAGCAGTAGCGCGAAAGTCCGTCCTATATTGATATTGAATTGATATTGATATTGATATTCCGTTGAGGCAAAAGAGAGATCAAAGCGTAGAGCCTAAGCATGAAATTTAACTTTTTGCAATGCACACACCAACCAATTTCGTAAATACTAAATGAAATGAAAAACAGCTGTTTACTTTGAAAATTTCTGCTGCAACAAGCGATTTATGAAAGCGATGAAAGATTAGTGGAAAGAAACAACAAGTTCATTTCCTATTAAACATTTTTTCCATTCAAAAATAAGCTCGATGCAGTCGTTATTCATGAAGTGGTAGGCACACTGAGGTAGCGAATCAACAGGTAATCGGCAAATAAAATGACGAATAACGACCTAATGAGCTGATCAATATCGACTGCCTCGATTGTTATTTACAGCTTTTCAGATTCGGCATTTTATGGTCGATATCACTAAACATAGGCAACATGTTAAAAAATTTTTCGTTTTTCAAGTTTTTTTTTGGCTAACAAAGTTGTCGCAAAAAAATATAATATGTATTGCTCATTTAAAACTTGAAAAGTGTATATGAAATTCGATTGTAAGCTTCAAATAATTTCTTAATTATTTGCATGGAATTTCACTATCATTGCTTCCCTGCTCCATCAATTGAAAGCCTCAAAGAGATGCGTTAGTTAATGAAAATAGATCTATAAAGGCTTGCACGCCGAATGCGCAGATATAATATGTCTTCTCAAAAAATATGGTATAATCACATAAATAGGAGATAAAAGATGAATAAGCATAAGTAATTCATGAAGAGAGAATTAAATATAATGTCACTGGAGAGACATTATAATTAAGATTGCATTAGCTAATATATTTACGATGCTGAAATTGAACTCCGTACAATGGCCAAAAATCATCGCAAAGTTCGAAAACTGCCTGAATTATTTTAACTAAAAGAGTGCACGTTAGTCAAATATATAAAATACTCTCAATATGACAACAATATGAGGCCAATTAAACTACAAATAAAGTTAACGAATAGATTTCCTCATGTGTTATAAATTGGATATTGAAATGACTCAAGTTATTTTTAATATTCGTTTGATTGAAGATGTTTCGCTTCTGAATTTTAGTTTAATGCTCTTAACAAAGTGACATAAATTTCTTTTTGCTTCCATAAATTCCATATACATAAAATGTATAGCTTTACCATGAAAGACTGAATTTTCTATCGCCTTTTCATTCACTCGATACTCTGAAGTTAGAGGTCAAAATACGAAATTCTATGCAACGAGTCGAATAATAAATGTTACGATAATCTCCTAATGTTGCTTTTTATTTAAGGATATTCTCTCTCTAGAAATACTTAGATGGGATCGTTTATTCAAGGAGAGGAGGAATATTAAGAATTAAGACTCACTTGCGGTGAAACGATAGTGCTGAAGATTGTTAGCAAAAACTAGAGCATTATCTGAAATGTGTGAAAAGGACAGCAGTTAGTACGAAATAGATTTGATTTACACACCGATCGAGTTGCCGTCTTATCCTTCACAAACTTCGCTACAACTTTCTGAATATTTTTTTTTCTGAGCGAAAAAAAATGGTGGAATAAAATATTTTGCACGATCATTCTATCACTGAATTCTTTTCTCATATTTGATCATTGCATCTCCACTCTAATATCCAACTTATTATAAAACTTGAAAAATCGTTCATCCTCTCATATATCGTAGAAATCTTTTCGGCACCTTTGAATGAAACTATGACAGTCGTTTTAGATTCTGGTTTGTAACGATTGCGATATCATATTTTTCAATTCGATTTTACTTTCTATTATTAGCTGGATACAATTACCTAAACAATCGTTAAATTTCATGAGCGAAGAGAGTTTCGGGTATTCTATTTATATCTTTTTAAATTTTTTTCCCACTTTGTATTTTTAGACTCCCATTTCGGTTGCTAACTATTATAGTGAATAATGTGCATTTCTGATTGATCTCAACTGATGATAAGCTATATGAATATGCTTTAGTATTCAATCGTCCTTAATAACACCCTTCTTTGTATATATGTGTTCTTTGTCGTACCAGATTTTTTGCTGACAATTGCTGACAATTGCAATTTTCTTTGTTTGTTTTTTTTTTTTTTGTTAATAAAGACTATGTAAGGACAAAAACAGCAGTGACAATAACAATAACGATAACAACAAACGACAACAACTTTCATTATCAGTGAAAGCCTAAGCGGTATTGACATTTGCAGATGGTTCCAACACTAGTTAAAAGAAACTATCCAATGGAGCACTCATGAAATCTCAGGATAGCCGATGCGTCTATCAGATAATCAGCTGAGCTTCCACGACAAATACAATCCATCGCATAATTAATAATCCTACACATATTTATGAGTATAAATTTCACTTTCAAAGCGCAACTTCCTAATCTTCTTTTATCTTTTCCCCACCGTTAGACGCGCAAAAACTTTTAAGATTATTTTTTTTTTACTGACGATGATGAGAAAACGCCAGCTTTGAGAAGCTTAAGGAATGATCACTGCGAGATTTTTTGAATAATTTTTTCCTGGTTTTGGACGGCTATCAACTCAACGATACGAGAAGATGATTGGAGAGATGAGAATGTCTATTTTCATCTGCTGGGTGACTGACACTGGTTGGCAACTGTGCAAAACCTTGTTGGAACTATTCCAAATTTTGAGCAGTTGAAACATGACTCAGTGTTGAAATTTCGCAAACTTTATGCTTGGAAGTTCTCAAAACTGACATTTTTCTTCCTATCGCACAAGCTTTTACCCGGTTTTTTTCAGTACTGTAAAGAGTAGGAAAAAAACCCTTCGAAAATTCGAATAATCATGGCAATTACTGCAATGAAGCTATGCGTTGGGGCTAAAAATTTTTTTGCATTTCATAAAGTTTTTGCGAAATTTTTTATCAACAATATTTTTTTAAAAAAATTCACTCAAATGAGTTCGGCAACAGCGCTAGAATGGCAATCATCCAAAATTATAAAGCAGGCTATTTCATTTTTAGAATGACTATGACATTTTCACTTCATAGAAGCGAAATTTTTTTTTTAAAAAAAAAAAAAAAACTGTGCACTTTAGACAATGAAAGTGAGTAAAAAAGGTCATCAAAGTGTATTTGGAAGGCGCCTTTGGGGACATTAAAGCAAAGTTTCGTCTCCGTATAGCATCGTTCGGTTTTTCTGCTAATTTGTGCAAAAGATCTTTTCTAGCAACCTACGAATCATTAGAATGATTGCGTTCGGTAAATTCAATGAAAAAAAATCCACTGGTTTGTTCAACAAGATGACAATTTTTTTTAGAGTTGTTCCGTAGAAGAAAACGGATATGAGGTAAATTCAAAAAAAAAATTTCTGAGCATGTTCATGAAAATTCTTCGATATAGATGATAGCTTGTTGAAATTATTCTGCATTTACCAATGAAATTGTTCAACGCCAACCAACAACTCCATTCATATCATCATTTTTGAGGAGCTATCCTTAGCAAGGACCCTTAATTTTAAATCGCCGATTTGTTTTGAGGCCGATGGATGTTCAAGCTTTGCCTATTCCTTGCATAAACGAAACCTATTCGAATAAGACATTTCAATGGATATCGTAGAACAAAATCTTGATTCTTCGAAAATATTCTCTAGTCTTAAATATTATTTACCATCCCAAAGCAGAAATAAAGCTCGAGTTTTTCTCATAGCTGTTCTACTATTGAAAACGTGATAATTTCTCGAATTCTTCCAACTCTTCAGCAGTGATTTGAAAAAAGTATGCCTCAGCCAATAATATTTTCGAATATTCGTTTCTCTTGTGTGATTTCTATAGATGTTTGAATAAATCCTAGCCAGCAACGTAGCACAAACTGAGGTTGTTAAATCCAATAACGACTATGATTCCCATTTTGGTTCAGATTGGGTTAAAGGCGTTAACGTGATCGAAAGCAGGATCTGATTCGGCTGGCCTTCCCATATGATCATTTAAAATCCCATTGCTACTTTCGTCCCAATCCCAACCGACTGAACCGAAGTTCAATACCAAAAACTTTATGAATAAATTCGCCGAACGAGTCCTTTTATTGTCAGCGGAATACGTCTAAGCAATTTCGCAAATTTGCTTGCATGTGCATCTGTCCGTAGGTGCATGTGCACCTACCTGTCTGTCATGTACAATCAACTTAGGAATCACTGCGCCAAGAGTTGAAAATTTTGGTGAATGGAATTTACAATATTAGCAAAACGTTCTACAGCAAGAAATCGCACTGACGTATCAATTTTGAAGGGATTTACAGAGAGGTTAAATATGAAGATTTTGAATGAAAGTTGTTATAGGCATACGCTTTAAAAAAAAAAAAGTTGTTGATGTGTAACTTATGAGAAAATTTCTGATCAAAAGTAGTTTACACACGCTTTTTATCGATGGTTCTCTTTTAATCAGCAAATTATAAAAAAGACAAAGTTTTTTTTGAAAGCATCTGTGGCAAGATAATTAAATAGCTGAAAAAAATAATTTTCTACATTTATTAATTATTTTCTATATTTACTAATTATTTTTTATATTTATTATTATCACTTATTGTAAAGTTAGTATAGTAAATGATCAGTTATGTGGGATGCAAACAAACCACTCGTACATACAGCATGCGACATTTCAAGTCTTTTTTTTTTACAGCAAGTCATGCGACATTTCAAGACATTTCAAGTTCGCAAGCATAAATCAGTGCTCACAAATATTTTTTAATCGTTGTTTATGAAGTTTTTTTTCATTAGTACACATCTATTTCCACATAAAGTGATTTTTGTAGGGCTTTAGTGCGGAAACCCTTTGAAATTTTACATATCTTAGCCATTTTCAAAGCTCAAATTCTGTCATGAAAGTATAAAACATAAATAACTCTGTTTCAATGAATTTTCACATGGTCTGCAATATGATATATTGCTAGAAATTGGCATATTGTTAGAAGAGTGTTTCTTATAAATTTTTAAAATTAAAAGCAAATTCCTTTGTTGGAGAGTAATGAATTTCACTCTCAAAGTGACATATTTCAACCATGTGACAAATTTTTCAGCTGCGAAAAATATTCTGAGAAAAAACTCGAAGCGGCTAAAAAAAAGTAAAAAGTGATATAGCCGCATATATCGAACGCGTTGTTGCGGGTGTAAATTTGTTTAGAAAGGTATCGACCAAAGTTTAAAACGATTTTCGTCCTCAGAAAATTTAAATTCATTTCCCTTCTCAAACCGATGCGTATACTGCAATATTTTCTTGATTTTATAACGAAACTGCTTGCTCAATAAATATGAGCTAACTGGAATCGTCTTTTTTCAAAGTGCAAATTACGTTGGGAAATATTTCCACTTAATCGGTTCCAGTAAAATTTTAGTGATTTCATTCATATGGCAAAAATATTTTTTTCGTCAGTGATAATAGGAGAATTTTTCATACAACCGTGCGCACATTTATGTCGTATATCTTAAAATAAGAGAGTTTTTCTAAATTTTTCATGTAATCGTCTGGTTCTAAGATAAAAGCACTTTATTCATTGAGAATTTCTATAAAACACAATACCTCAATCGAGGGGTAGTAACAGAGTAAAATTCCACCTCTTTTCTACTTCTTAGAGGATCGTGCATACTAATTCGTAGAGAGAGAGAGAGAGGAGATATACTGTTATACAGCGAAGGGGTTATACCTATGGGTGCCGTACATTCATCTACGTATCACAATGAATGCCTTACCCTTGCTTCTAGCAAATCTTGCTTTATACATCTCATCGTGGGCTCATATGCATATGTGAGCACCTTCAATTTTTGGGTTGCTAGGAGAGCGACTTTTCAAGGTTTTGGCTCATTATAAAAATGCGCCTGATGTCCCAAAGGCTCAACGCAGCAACTATATATCCTAAAAGCGACGTTAAAACAACCAAAACCTCGAGTGATTTGGGAATGTTATTAAGAAGGATTCGATGTGAGAACGAGATGAACCAAATCCATCTTCTTTTTCAATCACAGAGGTGCACAAATGGGAACACTCGACAATAAAATGCGTCATAAATTGAGCAAGTGAAAAACATAAGCGTTATTCACATTGCATAAAGAAGTGACGAGTGTGAAATATTGAGTTGATGCAGCCATTTTTCATGATCAAGCATATAAGTGATGCAATAACAATCAAGAATTTACCCCGCGAAAATTCTCCAAATTAAAAAAAAAGAAAAAAATTCACAAAACCTTCATAACTCCCAATACCGTTCGTTATTCATAATATAAATTCACACTAACATATTCCTTATACGATTATTGATGACGATAAAAGAAAATCAAAATGAAAGCAGTTTATAACAATGAATCTCTATTCATCGAAGAACAAAGAAGACTGCGGTTAAGCAATGGAATTAAAGAATAAAATAAATGTACATGATCAGAAAACCGTTGTTCGAGAATTTTTCATAAAGCAGCATTTCAAAACACAACACAACATCGGTCGCTTAAAATCTGGCATTCCATGACGAATTTTCAATAAACCTTTCGTATAATGGAGCGCAGATTGCAATATTTTAAACGACACACATAAATACAGTCAAATTTTGAACCTCTACAAGATTTTCTGAAAGGCTATTCTAGATACATAGATAAAAATGGATTTCTCTGAAAATCGAAACAAACACTCTATAATAAAATCGAAATGCGCATACAATAACTCGTTGAGAAAATTCATTAACAGTATACGCCTTAATGTTGATCATCGTATTGCTTTTAAAAACATATAAGATGAAAGTGAATCGTTTAAGATTTGTGATGTTGTTCTTTTTCGTTACGATAGTAAATTTATTTATCGAATTTTGAGACATCATTTGCGACCATAGTGACCAACTCAACAAATAGAATTTGCACTTATCGCCTCTTTGTTATTTATGTTTTATCTCATATCGTATCGTTGAAACTTATCGAAATGCTTTTGTTTTCAGGATATTGCTTTCAGGATCGCAGTATAATGCTTTAAGGATCGCATTTATGCGAGAACTATTTCTAGGAATATTTATAAGAAATATTGCATATACATATCGATAGACGGTTATTGCATCAACGAAGACACATTCATAGCCACATTGAATCTCTTACAAACGATTCTTTAGGAAGCCGTTAAGCCAGAAAAATAAAAAAACAAAAAATAAAAATTTATATATGTTCAGACATATTTCTTCATTGATTTCTCTACCTTATTTATGTTTATATTCTCATACATACTCAAACATTTATTTGTTCATACATGAAAAATCCTCATTTGATCAGTGATTCGAGAAAGAAAAAAAAAACAATGAAGCATTGGAAAGACTGAAGACACTCGTTCTACTCTGCTGAAGTGTTATTAAAAGAAAGCAAAGATGTGAAGAACTAGCTCTCCAATTAGTAAAATCACTGCTCTCCTCATCTATAAATCACTCAAAAAACATTGGATATATGCAACCTACGAGAATTTGGTACAAGAAGTTATGAATCGTCAAGGAAATATCGTTGACGTTTCCTATGGAACTTGAATGAAAACATCCAATACTTCGCCATCGTTCCCAAGCGATATGTTTTAACTGCGTAAATGCTGCGTAAATGAGTACAAAATAATTCTCAACTTCTGAATAAAAGAAGCAAATTTGATAAGAAATAGGAAAATGTACGTAAAAGTATTGAACAATAAATAAGAAAACGCTTTTTCACGAAATTCAAGAGTTTAAGAGTATAAAGAACCAATATTATAACAAGCAGCACAAGAGGTGTTTAAAATGAAGTAAAAACAAAACGATATTAAATAAGAAATATTAAAACAACAATAAAAACATTAAATAACCCACACAACATGAACACTAAAATAAACTAGCATTGATTTAAAGTGGAATAAGTGAAACCAGAATGAAAAGTAAAATAACCCAGAACCACTCATAAGAAGATAATTTTTTTTTAAAAAATGAAAGTAGAGGAGTAACATAACTATAACATTCGTGCACAATAGGAAGTACGATGTTACTGAAGCGAAAGTAATGTTGGATTGAGGTGTTCATATTGGTGATGAGCTCACTAGTGAGAACAAATTGAATCATCAACAGCAGCAAGTCATGCTTGAAATAAGTTTCGAGACATTTTTAGATTCTAACAAGGAGGCTTCGAATCACTGAAGCATCGAAAATGCTTTATCTGCTATAGAAAGAGATGCTTGAATGGATTTGCAACGTTCATGCTGTCAACAGTTGCGTTCAATCAATCTAGGATAGTTTGAAGATACTGAACTGAAATGAAAAAAAGAATTTGGTGAAGAAGAAGGGTACAGTGGTAAAATTTAGGTGGAGGTAAAATGCCCTAACAGGCGTCCCCACTAAATCTAAGCCTAGTATTTAAGGAAGAATGTTGATAAGTAGCTAGTAAAGCGGAAGTTTATATATGTTTTGCTCACAGACTCTTTGGTGCCTTAACAGTCACTTCAACCAACGCCATTACTGTTTTTACCACTAACTTCACGTGACGCAAACTTGAGCAAAGCACCGAGTTGTTGTAATGTTTCAAAAATGATCTGAAGGAACAAATATATACCGTCGTTTCTTGAACATCTCGCTAAATTGAAGGCTTCATGAGACTATTGAAAATAGAAACCAGTTCTTTTTAATGGAATTGCTCTAAAAACTTGGGGTAGCGACAGTGATTCTCTTTTTGAAACGTGGCAAAAAGTAAGAGCCACAGGCGTTCTATTCAAAAAAATACGGCGAACGAATTTCTTGAACACTTCAAATATTGAATTGTCCGTTCTAGTATAATAACTTAGGTAATCACTACGATGCACCTGGAAATCGCAGTACATTTCTGAAAATTTTCTATGGTGATCTAAGTAAATCAATTTCCATCTATCCTGAAGGTATAGGTTAAAAAAATACAAAAGGAATAGTTCGCTTATGAGAAATAGTTTAATTAAATTAGTTTGTTATCCATTAAATCCTAGCGATTAGTTACCAGTGAATGCGTTTTATTTTCGAAAATTGTGAAATGACTATCAACTAGAAACACCGTTCCAATTCAACAAGTGTTTGGGCTGCAAAGATTTTCACTTATGTTTGAATGATTTGAAATATAAGGTGACATGCAAAATGAAGGCGATATGCAAATTCCGGGAATGAATATTGCGACTCTTTGAATATGTTCAAAAAGGTGAAAGAGTCTTCACAGAGGCAAATTGATGGAGGAGAAGATAAAAGTGGGTAAACATGACTAAGTGAGATAAAGCCGAAGATGCTCAACGAGCAGTCATGATAGAAAGTGATCGATCATTGGGAGATATACTGACTGACAAGAGGTAAGTACTGAAAGATGGAAAACATTTGCTGGACGGAATATTTCGTCATTTGATACTAGATTGGCATGCGAAATTTACATTTAATATCGCCTGAAAAAAAAAAAAATCACTGTTCGATGAAATGAATACTTCTCGTGGACTATTCGTTAATTTAGGCAATTCACTTCAGAAAATCGATTAGCTGAATTGTAGAAATAGGATATATTTGAGAATTTTTGAGTGATTGCAAATATCCTTAGAGAAACAAAATCATGCGGTCCGCTTCTCATTTTATTAGAGAAAATGCAAGACAAACACAATATACCATTATTGAATTTACTGAAGCTCTTAGCCAATCGAATAGAATAGCGCCTATATGCTCGTGCAAAAGAAAAAAATATAAACACAATAAAAAGTGATCTATCGTATGAGAATAATTTGGTAATTTATGCGATATGAGCACATACACATCTTATGCGCCAAAGAATTGGATGTACTGAAGATATTACGGTGGACTGAGAATAAAACTGCAAAATTTTGAAAATTAGATATGGTAGAATGGAAAGGTATGGTAAATAAAGAATTTTAAAAAAAGCAAGATACCAGCCGATGGTATGAATCAATGATATCAATGGATGCGCTTAATATGAAACATCGCGCAGGATGGAACAGGTTCCTTTTTTTTAAACTATTGCAATATATTATCTAAATATACATTTAAATTGTTGAAAAAGTTTATTTATTATTTATAAATTACTAAATGAAAGACTTCTAAACAGTTTTATTTGACAGATGAATATTTCTATATAACATTAGCGTTTATTAAATCCACTATCAATAAAACTTTCTTACATAACCGATTAGCGAATTAGTAATTCAACGATGTTTGCCAATGTTTGCTAATATCTGCCAATGTGCAGAAATTGAATTCGCAGGACGATAAGTTGTAAAAAATTTACTGAATCATACATATGTTGCATTGCGTTCAAATTCGTGCCAGCCTTTCCTTGCTATTCACGTTCATCGCCCTGCCCATCCGATATATTCGTCATCTATGTCACCACTCACCACTTATCGTTACGTTTATTAGTAATCAGTTGCCAATATTTATAGTTCAAATGCGCTTCAAATGAGGGCCATTGAGGGAAATGTTCTTATGTAGTCTAAAACAACGTCAGTTTCGCTAGATGCCGACTGATGTCATTGAATGCGATTGAATGTGCTGAAGTACAAACGTAAATAATTATTCCGCTTTTAGCTTTTTAGTCTATTTCAATTTGCCGCCAATATGCGATTGAAAACGATTTTCATGATTTGTTACGCATTAGAGTTTATAATTTGGATCGTATAGGTACTGAAAACGATGGCAACAACCTTTAAACATTTTTAGACGATATAAATTTTTTTTTGAGAATTTGAAAAATAAGTGAGGAAATCATTTAATTCAAGAATATGTTAGCATGTTGAAAAATTACAAATTCGAGTAATGAAAATATCGAAATAATGAAAACGAAGATAGAACAATAAAAAAGCAACGAAAAAAATTAAAATACCAAACTTCTTACTTACCAAGGAAATAAGAAGGCGATGAAATACGCAGCAAATCTTGTTGGTTTTTGTAGTCAATTCTAGATTTGATCTTTTCGTATTTTTGCCTCCTATTTTACATATAAAAAATTATGCAAATATTATTTGGAAAGGATATACTGCACACGCTGGAATGTATGGGTAACGGTAGCAGTGATCAAAATGAAAAAAAAAGTGAAAAAAATACATGACGACATAGAACGCAAAAATAGAAAACATCAAAGTTGGGAGAGATGGAAATAGAATTTAGTCATATAAGCTAATGAACTAAGTACCACTTGTCATCCACCAGACCACTTCAAATTCAGCAATTTGGCTAATCGACAGTAATGGAGTTAGCCACTCTCAAAGAAAGATGATGCCTTTGAATCAACAAGATCAAAAACTGTCGCAAGAAAAATTTTCCCAACCAAATGGGAAAAAATCTTCGCATATCCTAATTTCCACATTTTAGAAAAAAAAACGTTTTCAATCAATGAAAAATCAGTTATTAATAGCAGTTGTTTCCTTTTTCTTTTTTTTTATCCTGAAGCTTTCCTGAAAGGAAGAAGAGGATATATTGATCGCGGTTACACTGTCACTCTCTGTATACTAATGAATGCTTTTCTTAATCTACAGATTAATCGACAGACATAAACAAATAAACAGTACAATCTCATATTTAGTGAGAATTCAATCAGTCAACATTCAACATTCTCATAAGTCGATAGAACAAAGTAAGTAGAAAAACTTCTGTATGTGAATATGCGTAAATAGATCAAACGATATATGCAAATTTTCACAGAAAAATAACGATGTATGCAAATTTTTACTATATTTTCGTGTTGAATATGCATCATATATGAATTCAATTATCGGCTTGCAATTTGCAAGAATGGGTAAAGCTTTGGCACTCTCCAACTAATGGATGGATTGACTGATTCCATAATGAAGCCATCACACGTCGCTATGCACCTGTGAACAAATTTTTGCACTTATTTGCAAAAAAAAAATTGTCACAACGGTACAGATGCGCCCAGCCTACACATTTTTTTTCGGATTTTCGCAAAAGCATATCATCGCAACATTATTATGTTTACGTGGATGATGCCTGCCTGCATCACAGTTTCAAACTCAGGAACCACAAAAAAATACTCATGAAATTAGAGACGGAGGGAGGATAAGTAAGAGAAACAGAGAGAGAATGAGAAAGAAAGAGAACCGAAGAGATAGGAAGAGAAAGAAGAAGAAAGAAGGAGAGAGAAAAAAGGAGAAAGTAAGAGAAGGGGGAAGAAGTAAGAGAGAAAAAGAGAGGAAGAAAAAGAAGGAAAGAGAAGAAAAAAGGGAGGAGAAACGAGAGAATAACATGAGAAAAAGAGAAAGTTTTCATGCCAAAAAAAAGTTGTGGGAAAGAGATAGTGCGTATAAAAATAATGCATCGTTATGAAAAGTGATGAAAAGTCGCGGAGAGGCATAGATGAAGTTTAAAAGAAAAAGTTGGAAAATAAAAGATACAATGAATATGGGAATAAGCAACATCTTTCAACACTTTACAATTAACTTTAAAAAGTTAATCAAAATCGAGCTCATCGAGTTGACTATTTAACATAGAGAAATCGCTTTCTTTGGCAACTGCATGAGGAAGGTCATCCCATGATTGTTCAACTCTCTGCTGGAAAGAATTTAGAGCAATGTTGGAATTATATGTTTTTCGTTGCAATTCATGTCAATGAGAATGCAGTTCCCAACAGCAGAAGCGGGAAGGAAGGAGGGATATGGGGAGGGGGGATGGGAGGGAGGGAAGAGAAAATATGCCAACATAATATATCTGAGAAATAGCTAACAATGCTAAGTTAGGCGCTAAAAAGCTCGCTGTGAATTGATCATTTTGAAGCACAGTTAATTTCACTTATCTAATTGCATGTACTACTTCCATCAGAGAAGAGAAGCATTATGTCATTCCTTTTAATGAATAGATGAATAATTATTTGCATATAATATGATGTAATTCACAAAAACTATTTAAATAATCTTAAAGATAACAAAAATACTATGAAAATGAACTTTTTGCTGAATGGTGCAGAAATAAAGAATTGCAATAATACATAGAGATTGTGATGTGTATCAATGTAATCGATTTGCACAAATGTGTAAGCATTGCGTATATTTACAATTGAAAAATGAGACATAAATGTGTGTATGAAAAATAAATTCAATTTCTTCCTTTTTCAATTTCTACAGTATTTTTCAATTTCTACAGTATGTCTTGCTCGATCGATTATGGTACACTAATCGGCAACAATATGACTAACTATAATCGATCAGTATGGTTGAGCCAATAAAAAAATTAAGTAGATATCTTTAAAGTGAAAACTTTCAAAAATAAGTATTTAAAAATATCCTCATAAATCAATTCTACATTAATTTTTTATTTGCTATTATAAACTAGAATTTAAAAAATGTGATTTGTAAATAAAAATACGTCATAGCGCACTCATTTTCAATAAATCATCACCACCGATAACGTTTTATATTCGTATCTTATCGTTCAGCATTTCTTCATGATGAAAACATGCGTAGGATATAGGCTAAGTTTCTAAAATATGATATTATATGAATAAAGCGTTTGCTGCGAAAACGGAAATAGCTAACACGAAAAAAAAACGCTAAATTACCAAATTTTAGAATAATTCAAACAATTATTTTATTACTGCTATTAGTACAAAGTAGATAATTGAGGCACTTTTTTAACGCTCCAAAACTAGTCCATTAAACACAATTTCTGTGGAAATGCTTTATGCAAATTACTATTAGCATTATGGATATTAAAATTTCTTCCAGTAAGATGATTTCGCTCCACTTCGATGAAATAGTTTTGAACAAAAACTTCGATGCAACAATACATACACCTATATTATTGCAAAGTTCAAATGATATACATCGCACATTCAATCACTGAATGTAGAATCTCACAAAGTGGCAAAACAACAGCTTCAATGCTGACGTTTGGTTATCAAGAAATAAAAGCATAGTCATTTTGAATGAAAATTCATTCCTATAAATATCATATAGGATAGTATATTATCGTTTCTATTATTGCATTATTAAAGTTATATAAAGCATTAGATGAAATCAGAAATTAGAAAAGCAATATTCGAAACAACAATTACAATCATTTAAGGATTTATCGCTATTCGATCGCATTCATATTGTTTTTTATTTGAATTTAAACAACAATCTCGCAAATTTTCAATGGACAAATTATAGGTTTTTAAATATTTCGGAAGAAAATTTTGCAATATTCAGATTTTTGCTAAGAAAACAATTTCAATTTTTTTGCATGAAGTTTACTTTTCGAAAAGTGAAAACATTAGAGAAGGTTGTTTCAAAAATTGTCAAATTGCAGAGATCTATTCAACGAGCAACTCGGAGACTTAAAAATTATTCGTAATTATCAAGATAACAACGTTCAAACATATATTTTCTTTCAATTGAGTGTAATTTTATGTTGAAGAATTTTTATTCGATATAATAGCAATTTTTGATCACTGAAAATTTCTTATTACTAAAATTTACTGAAAATTTTGATAAACTTTCAACTATTGCAAAAAGTTGTCGCTTAGGTGAGCCTCGGACTTTTCGATTTCCCGAGCAAACGCTTTAGCACTAAGCATAATTCCAGTCAAATATTTTTTGTTCAATTGTTATGAATTCTAGTGTACGCATAACGCCACACAAATGATGAGCACATATCGCCAACAATCGAAAGAGAATTGGTATAAGCTGGATAGAATCCTATATAACTTCCGTAGTTAGGCTCAGACAACGTTTATTATGCGGCTCTGAGCCAAACTAAAGAGGAATTCGCTGTAATATAAGATGCTAATCATAAATTTCAATGGCGCAGTAAATTCTTCACCTGCTGATCTCAAAAACTGATAGAAAACTCTATTATATCTGCCATAAAACACCTGTGCTAAGGTATTTGTTAGCATCTGATGAATATTTTTACAAATATGACGATGCCACCATACACTATTTGCAAATAAAAATTCGAAGAAATGAATAACGTATCATTAGAAATTGTTTCCTAATCGCTTTCAGCATTCTAAATAACCTTGTCTATTGAGCAACCAATAGCTGATATTTATAAAAGTTTTAAAGCAGTTTATGTGTAAAATAAGTGACCAATGAACAGCATAAATAAGTGGCCAATGAATAGCCATTTCCAAGTTAAGCGTACTGATTAACTTTTCAATAGCTATACTAGGACTATTTCCAGCGAGAGAAATGCAGAGTGACAGACAGCTGTGCAAAAAAAGAGAGACGGGTAGAGGCGGACGAGTGATGAAAGCAAGTACTGTGAAACAGTTAAATGCACCTGAGATGGATACAATTGAATGAAAAAAAAAGAAAAAAAGTGATAAAAATGAGTGGAAAATCTGAATCTTTGCAGAGAGAATTACTTTTTAACTTCAAATACAAAACATTTATGGCTCAGATATAGATTTTTGTAATACTTATTCAGGTAGGGAGAATAGAGCGGGAGAAAAGTGATAAATGAAGAAAAGCTAATGAAAGAGCGTATACCTCAATGGTTTTTACTCACAATTTCTAACATTCAGTGACTCAGTTCTCAGTGCAACATCGAAAGTAATTAATGAAGTGTTCCCAACATTATTCCTAATATGAAAAAAATGCGTTAATAACACTTGAAAATGGAATGCATCATCGTAAATTCGATTCGTAATGGTTGCCGGTCTCAAAGAGTGCACACATTCTTAATTGCTTCGTCAATGGAGCATCTGGTGCCGTCATTTACATAGCACAACACTCCATACTTTGACTTTCCAGATTTTAAATTGAATCAACGAATCTCGTAGATAAAAAAGAGAGGAGGAAAGGGGAAGAAGAGTGGGAGCAGGGAAGAAATGGGAAAGGCTAAAAAAGGGGGATAGCCAAAAATTCTACAGTTTTCACGAAATTCGCATCGTAAAATTGGTTTTCTGCAAGCGTTACGCGTATATAATATAATTTCATAATAGGAAAGCATTAAGCATCTAATCATGAAATATTTACTAAAAGTAAAGCTTATTCTGTTCATTTAAGCATTTCAGCTAAATAAGTAAATTTCATATTTTGGAATATTTATGCATAACTTAGCATTAAAAAAAAAAACTTTCTATAAGCATCGCATAAGTAATTATCAAATAATCATCATTCCTTTCAAAAATACTTTGAGGCATGCTTTCTTTAATATTGTAAAGTCATAGCCAATCAGCTTGTTAATGTCGCATTTAAAAAAACACAACCTGTGTTTTTTTTACTAGCGGCTATGTGATCTATTTTTTGCTGCGATTGTTTCCAAAGAAAAAGATGATATAAGCAGAATGCATTAACTAAAATGTGACACGATTTTTGTTGGAAATGATGCAATGCCACACTGGATAGCCTTCATATAGAAACAGAAATGCTATAGAAGCAGCAAAGAAAAATCGCAAAGATATGCAAATTTTGTAAGTTAAATGTGCTGAGATGACGTCATTTCGATTTTTTTTTTTGATATGAGAGCAATTTCTGGAATTCATTCTTCGATTGGATGAATTCTAGCGATTAGATGCTATGAAATGATTGCACTGGCATGTGAGGATATAATAATAGCAAATATTGATGACTCTGCATTCCTCCTGTTTGATTAGCCGGCAGTAAATTTTTGTGTCAATTGATATTTCATCATCAAGCAAACTGCTATCACCTCATCAAGCTATCTACAAAAACCTAGACACAAGTTCGCTTTTGGAAATTGTTGCGTGAACACCAATCATAAAACCTTAAAACATCGGGCAAAGCTGTATTTGAAATAAGGAATGGCTTTTTTTGCTTAAAACTATGAAAAAATTCGTAGAAAAATCATCGATTTCATTCATATGTCCCTCGAAGCAATGAACAATAACATTCGATTGCAGTGAACAATTGCAATAAAACAATTGCAATTGCAATGACAGGGACTGAATGAATTGGATGGATGACAGCAGGGAAAATTGCAACTGAAATGACAAGCGATGAGCAGCAGAAGAATCGACTGACTGAAATGAAAGTTTTTTCATCAAAACGCATAGAAAAAAAAAAAAGAAGAAATCTTGATGATACTATTATCTTCTGCAAAAAAATAAATAAATAAATAATAAAAACTTGCATTGTGGTTATACGAATGCGCCATTAAAGAAGAAAAACTGAGCATTAAATTGCACAAATTGCATAGATAAGATAGTCAACAACGTAAATTAGCTCCCATTATCGCTCCTATATTTCCCTCTTGTTGCATAAATAGCTTCATTATGGTTATTTCCTAATAAATTTATAGCTGATTGCTCAAACAATAACACATATTTAAGAAAATAATTTATTTATATGATGCAAATGAGATAAAACTTCAGCCAGAATTTAATGAGGCTTATTTCTTCAATCTGACTAGGTATAAAACATCAACCGACCGATGGGAATTGCCTTGTACTCCGAGGAGTATTTCATTGTCCATAATGTCCATGCTTGCGTTCAAACTTAACAGGTCAAAAAGGATGGTAGCAATGGCGACATGTCACGCTTTCTTTTATATTCATTGTTTTCCACTTGTATTTTAATAATTAAGGCATAGAACTACAGGACAGACAGGTGCATATATCCGGACTAATACACGAAAATGCGCGATCACTCAAGATAGAAATGCACCCACAATTACACACATATTTGCACCGACGGATATAAACACATACGTACAGATAGATACAAACACATATAGGCAAACACCCTCACCAACGCAAAGACAGACGAACGTATAAGCCAGATATCCTCACAACCATAAATAAGCTCTCGTAGACGCTTACACGCAAACAAAGCCATAAATATACGCAAACACATAAAAAGGCCTCCCAGAAAGTACTGGTTTCGCACTTCACCGACATCTTTCCTTCACTCCGTTCAAGGAAATCCCTCGCCACCGCGGAGGATTTTATAGGACCAAGCTCTCCTTCCTCCAGGTTACGGTGCTCCCACGAAGGCCCATGAGTTCCCTTATCTCTGTGAGGAATATTTAAAAAAAGAAAAAAAACTATTCTCAATTTTACGAGCTAAAAAATTCTTTATTGAGTCGCAGAAATGAGGAAATTCCGTCATGCAATATATTCGAAGGAAAATGTGACGCATAGGTGTTGATAAAAAACAACAATTTATTGCAAAAGAGCATACCTAGATATAAAGGATATCTTCAGAAAGTATAATGGAAAACGAGACACATTGCAGCTGGACGAGATGAACATCGATATCTTATAGCGAAATGCGCTTGTATATAATTAAGCACTTTATCAGGTGTCGAAAATACAAATAAAACGCTGAAACTGCAAAAATAAATAAATAAATAAATAAATAAATAAACTTATTTATTCAATAAAATGCAACAATACTATGGTCATTTCGTGCATTATCCCTGAGGGGAAACCCTCTTCATTATGTTTAAAAATCAAAGCAAACTCTCTAACAAAACCAATAGTCATTTCCCAATTTATAATAACTGAATAATGAGTTATTTAAGCCGTCACTAATGATTACTCGTTGTGCAAAACAATTGCAGTTATCAATTCAGGATACCAAAATTGATTACTCGTTTATGAAATGAATAGCCTTTTGCGATGCCAAAAGTAAATATTTCTAAGAGCATTTACTCGCTTAATGCAAACATTTTTTTTCAGATTACTACTTGTGACAATTTTTTCAAAAAAAAAAACAATTAATAACATCAAATGTAGCCAAAAAATTTAGACGAATTCATAGCAATTACTCTTTCAATATACTAGTAGCAGTGATGCGTTTAAGTTATCAATAGCAGTTTTTTTGTCTACGATATGAAAGTAATATTTCGATGAGAATATCAATAAGAATTACTTGATTACAATACTAATAACCGTTCCTTTTTAGGATAATCAGATACCAATTGCAATTGCTCCCAAATGAAGCCAGTAGTAATTACTGGTTTAGGATAGCAAATATTCGCTCAATAATAACAAGTTCCATTGACCAAGCACTCATTTTGGGAACAGAAAGTAATTACTTCTTTAGGATAGCAAAGTTTATGCTCGTTGAGGACGTCGAAAGCAATTTTTCGTTGAGAAAAGCGGAAGTAATTATTCATTAAGGAGATAAAAGTAATTAATTTTTAGTTTAGAATATCAATAGCAATTTCTGATTTAAGATAGCAAAACTATCCGCTCATTTATTATGCTAATACTCGTTACTCGTTTAGAACAGCAAAAATAATAAGGACTACAATATGCCTAAGGGTAGTATTAAATAGGGAAGTATTGGTATTCAATAGTGTGCAATGACGATAGTAAGATATAGTTATGATGCAAGCATTACTCATTTGGTATGAATTTTGAAAGTAGTATTCGTTTAGGATAACAACAGAAAATATTCGTTAAACATTAAAATGGTATTTACTTCTTTGAGAAACTGATGGTAATTCTTTGTTAAGAATACCAAAAATAATAACCTCGCTTAGAACATAAATAATAATTCAGGGTTTAGTTTAGGAACAGGATGCTACTAGCATCTACTCGTTTGGAAGATCACAAATAATTAGATGGCTATGAAACCGAAAATGATTACTCGTCTCGAATGACAGCAATAGTTACTCGTTTAAATGGCCGATTGCGGTTATCTATTCAATTCAGTTACTATCTATGACAGTTCGTCGTCACTCTCAAGCTCTTTAATTTAATTTTTTAATTGCTACAAAAATTATTAATCAACAGTGTACATTCAATTAAAATAGTATTAAGAATATTGATTACTTGTTCTTGACAACAGTAGTAAGTAATTTTTTTGGATATAATTTTCATTAGTTCAGTCAGAGAGTCTTAAATAATTACTTGCTTTAACATCAAGAGCAAGCATCCGTTCAGCATTAAGGAAGTAGTAACTCGAACGGTTATGCCTATTGGGACCGAATAAGAACTAGTCGATGAAACTAGTTATTACTCGGTCAGAATGGTTGCCACGAGCAGCAATTATTTTTTCAGGATAAAAACAGTGGCTGCTTGTTCCGGGTATCATATGATACATAAACGATTTACTTGTTCAAAAATCGTTGGTTGCAACTAATCTACAAGCAGTAATTGGAAGTTTAAGATGAGAAATAATTGCTCGCACATATTTTAAAATGATCATTTCTTTCAGGATCACAAACATAATTATCTAATTGCTAATTTATGAGATAATTAAAAATATTCATCAGCGACATAAGAACTAAATGCTTATTTAAGATGGTAATAATTTTTCTCAGTTAAGAGTGATAATTCTAAATCCATTTGCTCGATTATGATGCCAAAAATAATCCCTCATTTAGGATAGTAAAAGCAATTATGCATTTAAAATGCCTCCGTCAAAAATAAAACGAAAATTTTCCATGTCGACGCATTGGATCATTCAGTACAGACGGTCACATCGCCCATATTCCTATTGACCCCAGGGAAATTTATAAGCCCTATGGATCTGCGATAGTGCAGCCATTCGCTGTCACCTAACAAAGACAGAAGTGGGCCACACCACTTGATATCACATTCGCTCTTACAGTAAGGCAAAACAAACCAGCCGGCTGTAAAAATTTCCAACATTATTGTAAAACGAAAGCGTATTTATAACAACAATACATAGTTGC
Source organism: Baylisascaris schroederi (assembly GCA_006503575.1). Taxonomy (NCBI): domain Eukaryota; kingdom Metazoa; phylum Nematoda; class Chromadorea; order Rhabditida; family Ascarididae; genus Baylisascaris; species Baylisascaris schroederi. The sequence goes on from QEWY01000520.1 coordinate 308,423, forward strand.
CGAGTAATCAACCCACTTCAGCTATATTTTGCGTAGCACCATTATTGTGGATGTTGGTGGCTATTAACTCAATTACTTGTAAATGAAGTGCTACACCTCAATTCTGTTCGAGTATAGCCTATTTGCCATTTTGCATTTGAAGTTTATTCTATTCTTTTCTTTTACCGTCAATTATTAACGGCTTCGATGCGCAAAATAATTCACCCCACCGATTGCATGAATCTTCACAGCTTGTTTCGTTTTTTTTTTGTACGATTTCATGAAATTCGCTCTGCAAAAGTGTAACTTAAAAAATTTCAGCAATGAGTTCAATTTATTAATAAAATGCCGCGACGTTCGATCGAAGGCGATCAATTTTCAGGAATAATTCCACATTGAACGCTAAGTAGTGATTTGGTGAAGGCAATTTGAAAGAGGCGTTAATGAACTCAATGTTGAAGAGTTAGCCCATTTAAATAGAGTGTGGGATTTGCGAATGCAGTGAATTCTTAGAGAGAATTTTTTTTTCACACGCTTAAAGAGCTAAAAAACTTCTCAAGCTGCAAATTGCATCATAGTAATGAAAATATCTTGCAAGCATAGAAAATTTTTATAGTCCTGTTAAGGATTATAACAGCTCTTCTCTTAGACCCACTATTATGCAACATTATTTCTCAACAATACCACTGACGCGTAACTATGAAATTAGGCTTCCGTAAAAATCCATCCACCAGGAAAGCGGAAAAAACCATACGAACGAATTTATAGAGAAGTCTGAGTGCGGAAACGTCTGACAGGGCTGAGCCGTTGTTTGAGGGAATTTAAAATGACCTTAGAACCCAATATGGAGTATGTAGAAGATAAAATTCCTCAAATTTTGCATATTAAAACTAAGTATTATGCTTATGGAATCTTTATTTGTCAGAAATGCATGAAAAGAACGTGGAATAGAACAGCGCAGCTATAGGACACTGCATCCTCTATGAACGAAGCTAATACTGTAGCTTCCATGAAAGTATGATATAGTATGACATACAACAGCAGGTAGATACGCGTGTCACAAGAACAATTTCCTGCAAATTTCAGGTGATGGAAGTTTATTTATCTGCAATTTTGGAACATTAAAATGCGAATCTATTTCATACATTTCCTGGCGATATACAATTACATAGATCAAAACGATTGAATCCCTGTTTTCAAGGAAATTTTCCCAACAGTATTTCTTTCTTCAGCGAAAAAAATCTGAAAAATGGGAAAATTCACAACAATTCTATGGATTTGAGCAAAAAAATATGTAGGTAATTTTTTACAATTCATTTCTGCAATTGCAATTGCAAAATTTACAACTTAATAAGCAGAAAATTTCCTGAAAATTTTCTCTCATCAAACGCTCTTGCATTTAGCATACAATCATTTTTGTATTGTAAACGTATCAAATGAATTTGTTGCAAAAATTTTTTTGCATCAATATATCTGGACAGGTAATTTCATTCAACAATTAATTCGAGTGCGTTATTTTCTCTTATCAAAACTGCACATTGTTGATGCTTCGTTTATGTGTTCACCCATGTGGATCAGAAATCAAACATTGTTGAAGCTCAGCCTTGATCGAAAAGCCAAAAAACCCCCTTCGATTTTTGCATTGCACCACTATTCTCCTACAAAATTTCCACCTTACCATATTCTTGAGATTGAATACGCATTGAAGACGAAGGTTTTAACGCAAGAAGAGAGATAAAAAATAGGGAACAAATTCTTGCTCAGAAAATTAGCTCAGCACTTGAAATGTCTTCCTTCTGCAGTTGTCTTTCACATTCTTAGTATAATGCCTCAAATTGGAAAAACAATATCTCAGAACTTATCAAAAAAAGAGAGTAATGCCCTTATCCTTGACTAAGTGCATAGATTCGAGACGTAAGCTTCAACATTTGACGGGATGTTCAACGTAAATGCTAGGCTCCATACAGACTTAAGATGCAAAAGCCCAAGATTTGTAGAAGTAACTTTGTCAAAGCGATCCACCTCTTGATTTACTGTCAAAAACAATAAGGTCAATAACTTTTTAACTTCAGTAATACTTGACCTATTTGAATGACTTGACCACAGTGCCGTTTAATCTTTGCATAAAGTTAGAAGCAAACCTTCATGTTAAGCAACCTTCTCTTAAATAGCAAATAGGTTCTTTAGAGTGTTTCAATCAATCTCAAATTATGATTTTTGCCAAGAATTTTAGTACGTTCTAACTTCTGCTGCATCATAATAAAAGTGCCTACAAACTTTTGTCTTCAAGTTTTGAGACGCATGCGATATCGTTGTACAATCCAGAAAGCTCCCTAATTTTATAATACTACTAACACATTTAGGCACTCATAACTTCTACTGTGATATGAATGAGAATGTTCGACAATTTGACCTCAGAGAATAAATGAGGGATATCCTCCGTTCATATGGACAAACACAATCATTTTCAGATCACTTTTGAGATATTGGTCCCGAATATTTTATTTCTTATGGAATATTGAACTGTTACGTTCTTCGAAAGCCGTATATCGTATATTGTTCTCTTAAGTGCTGATGTTTCCTCAATAAATTTTCTTTAACATGAAATTTGTCGAATCTTTTAGAGTTTTCATTCTCGCATTTGCATAAANATTTATTTATTTATTTATTTATTTATTTATTTATTTATTTATTTACTTATTTATTTATTTGTTTATTTATTCGTTCATTCATATTTTTGTACTTATATTTATAATTACCAACTCACAAACATCGTAGCATCGAAATTACTTTTAAACGGAGAGCATTTAAAATGAAATATGCATCAACATATAAGAGACGTCAAAAATAGCACATGCCAATTAATGGTCAACCTCAATATTGAAATATTTATTTCGGCTTTATCAAAAGGAATATAAGCTAGCGAACGAGCGTTGCATTGAATGATCGCTAATTAAATATGCAAAGCATCGTCGATGGGATGTTTTAATTTTTATCACGCGCGGCAATGGAAGCTGAGTCAGAATTTGAATCGCGTTCGCGACACCATTACTGTTACTATAATTAGAGAGTACTTACTACGTTATTAAAAGTATCCGTCAACAATACGTTAAGTAGTTATTGAATTTCAGCGAAATTTTTTAAGCGATGATTTCATCGTTTTTAAAGGTCGTATTTTCTCACCCATTTATATCACTTATTTAATGCAATTTTTTTCTATTTCCAATTTCGCCGATTATACGCTCAGTGATTGACTTTGATGCACTAAGCATTAAGCGACTATGCAAGAAAAAGAAAAATCTTCACAGTTGTGTTAAATTTTGCCAATTTTCCGCCGAGAAAAAAAAACCTTTTCAAATGTATGAAATATTAATGAAATGATTGAGTAAAAATTTAGGAGAAAGCAAAATTCTTCGGAAGAGAATTTTCCGAAAAGTATAAATAACCCTTCGACTTATATTATTCATTAATTTCGCAATAATGAAATCAAAATTTTTTCATGAAATATTCTTTTAATGAAATATTTGAATGAAATTGCTATTAATGCAGATGAACAATATGAGCGATACGACTTCAGCGATTTGATGTTTTCATTATGTGAAATTCGACGTATTCGATATTCTCATTTTTTGCTGATCTGATCGACTTAATCGATCCGTGCAGAATATAAAATGACAAAAATTTACTTCAGTAGATTGGTTTAGAATTAAATCGAACTTTAAATGAAGATCGAAGGTTTCAAAAAAAGAGTGACTGTATGATTTAGATTTTATAGACTATAGAAGTATGAGACCACGCAAAAATAAAAATTATTAACTA
>QEWY01000527.1:0-45229 GCA_006503575.1 Baylisascaris schroederi
TTAGAACTGTACTGGAATCCCGGCTCCGACATTCAGGAATTGTGATGTTCTTTAAAGTTCGATCCACGGATTTCGACTATTGTCTCCACTTCCAGAAAGTACCTACAATGTAAACCTTCGTATAATTCAATTTATAAATAGTGAAAAAAAAGGCGAAACAAACAATGATATCGGAGATATGATGAAACCACGCATTCTCTTCCGATGAAATGAACAGTTCGATAGATCGATTACGCATTGCTCTTGATATTGAACCATTTGCTGGATCCATTGTAAAGAACACCCTATAAAAATTCATCTCAAAAATGGTCCCCCGAGGGTACAGCTGACAGCCGTTGGGTATAGCTGACAGCCCTTCGGTACAGCTGACAGCCGTTGGGTATAGCTGACAGCCGTTACCGAATTGCTCACAATGAGAGATTACTTCAAAAAAAGAAATACTAATACGCCTAATAGTAAAAGCGATTTATAACTAAGCTTTAAAAATATTCCACGATCAAAATCACGTAATAAAATTCAACATTCTAGAATTAATAAACTTTTTGAAATTTAACTTAGGATGAGAAGATATTATAGGTTGCCCAAAAACCACCTATCTAGCAATACAAAAAGATGCTTCCATATGAGAAGAAATAGGCAAAATTAACCAATTCCCCCCTTCTCTAATACAGATATCACTAGAAAGAGATGTCATTGATCTAATCATTTTCGTTGTGAAAGACTAAGGCAACTTCGTTGAGCTCACACAACTGACTCATTGAGTGTAATTATTCAAATAATTCGAGAAATGGTAAAGTTCCAGAACCACCTGAATCACAAACCTCCCCTCCCGCTGTCTCCTCCCCTTCTTTCCCCCGCGTGTCGCCTCCTATCCGAAAGTGTTAGAACCATTCGCAGAACTTACACATGCCGTAACCAAGAGGGACGATTTTAGGCATCCGTTTATATTTAACATAAAATGGTTACAACTCTCTTTATAAGATTAAAAGGCAAAAAATAGTTTAACACAAGAAAAACAATGGCAGAGAATAATGAAAGGAAGTAAAAGAATAAGTGGAACTAAAAACCTGAAATTAGGATGGGCGCTGATTGATTGTGTATTGTCGCCACGTTCCGAAAGAATTAGCGTGCCATTTGATTCGAGACAAGTGTTGAGACGATCCAGTACGGCCGCACTAAAGGTTACCCTCATATAAGACATTAGATATTAGCAATCTCCTATCATATTGAATTCCACTACATTTCAAAAATATAAAAAGAAAAAAAATAATACTGATATTGATAACATTGAAGTGCATGATAGCAAGGAACGATATTATGATAGAAGCCTCTTCTCCGCATCCAGCTGAATTTTCAAATGATAATCACACTGTAAGGAATATCAAACTCGTAGTTAGGGTTAGTTACTCATTCGAAAGCTCCCTATTCGATAAATTACCCAAAAAATTACCCAAAATCCGAACAAGGAGGATAGATTTGGGGACAAATCAACGACGATATAAGAACTATAAAGAGATAAGCGATGACTAGTGATAAACATCACTCACCTACAGCAGTTGACATTTTCAATGAGAATCCAATATCCATTCGCATATGCATCCAGAAAACTACTATTTACCCATTCGAAACGCATCGTATTTCGACTGAGCGCTTCTATGTGACCGTTCAACTTGATGGCCGTTTCTGTAACGTTTGTGATTCTAATCATAAAAAAAGGAAACGAATCAAAGAAAAAGGTGGAATGTTCATCTACCTTCTTATCCCCTGCTAGCTCTTCCTCTTTTACTTGAATCATTTACGGTCGTAATGAGAACTACTAAAACGACTATCCCCTCCTCTTTACTTAAATCTATCGTTGATAAAATAAATACAACTGCCCACAGTTTTCGGGAATGGAAAACAAATCAATAAATGGATTCCAGAAAAACCTTTAGATACTCAACCAGCAATATGTACTAGATGGTATCAATTAATTCAATAGAAACGGCCATATTTTAAACTTATAAAATCTTTGTTCAAAAAAACATCAAAAAAGTTAATTTTTTCATAAAATAAATTACTAATAAGCCTAATAATTATTTATTCAATTCTAGACAACCTGAAAATAAATGCTGTACATTCCAAAATTAAAAAATCAAAAACTTATAAAAGCAACATTTTTGCAAGCAATAATAATACCCTCATCGACGAGATATGCAGCACTTTGCAGTGTGAGTCGTAATGCTAGCGTATCCTCACATTGTAGTATTGCGTTACGTTGTTCCCTATGATTCGACAATAACATTGCACATTCGTTCTTCACCTTTGCAAGATCTACATAGTCAGTTACCTTAAAAAATATTTTTATCATTCCTTTTCATTTTCTATCATCTGCTTATTTCATTGCCTCATCTGTTTTCAGGTAGAATACTTACAGTATCCTATTACTCGCATACAGACCCATATACCCTGCTTTCACTCTTATGCCCCACCATTGTGTAGCACATCCAGCGAAGTATAACCAAATACCTTTGATCTAATCTAATAAAACAAAAGAAACTTTTATCATGCAAAATGTTGCAATGAAATAACCTGAAACAACTAAAGAAACATCCATAAGACAATAGAATTAAAAAGCAACGAACCTGTTCAAACGAACCCAACAATTCGAGCGCATCGGTCTCCGATGTTAATCTCATCGTATAAAGTTTGGTGCCAATTAAATTCGCCAATATTTGCACTATAGACGCTTTGCCAGTATTCACTTTACCAACCAATAATGTTAGCCAATTCATATGCACACAAATCGCCAACTGTTCCAATAACATCAACTGTGAAGATAGCAAAAACCTTAAATTTTTTCCCTTACAATTCACCTTTAAAAAACCCACTGCCTTGAAGCAAATACCCTTAAACTCAAATATTTTAAACATATATTACAAATTCAAACAAACATAACTTGTAGATTTTCGCTTTACAAAAAAGCTCTAATGAGAGGTTACCTTTCAAGTTGTATCAACTTATTCGCTCGAAATGAAATGAACTTGAATGAAATAAATTGGGGTTAAAAAAAAATTCGACCGGTATGATGGATACCGTTTTCAGGTCCATAATCCATTGACCCTACTTTCTCGTTTATAAGTCCTGGTCTCAGCATAATTTCAAGTTCTCAAAAATGATAGCGACTGAAGCAACATAAATATTGCTGACTCTCAATCAACAGAATCCCCATATTCGCAGTGCAACACGCTCCTTATTTCGTTAATTAAGCATTGTTAGCACATAGTGAACATGATATGCTTGAGCTAATCTCTGATGTTCAAATTAGCCAAATAAAAACACAAACTTCACTCGCGTATATTTCAAGAATAATTCAATCGAACACTATGACTGCATTTTCATAGCAAAATCACATAAAATATCACCTATTTTATAAAAAAAAAAAACAAAACAAACAAAGGTGGCTCTTATATGAGACAATATAGGAAAAAAGAAACTGAGGACTATTTGAGTGGAAAATTTTCGAAAGATAAAAACAAGAGAGTTTAAGAATTAAATAAATATAAAAATAACCTCTGTGAGGATATGCGGCTATCCACTCGACTCAACTCCACTTTACCGATACGGATACAAGTTTGTGAAATCGATAGCGATGCGATTGATGGTAAACATTGCAAGCCAAACTTCTCAACAAATATACTTTGCATCTGCAATCGTAATAAAACATTCCACAATGTTGCTCAATCATTCAGCAATTAACCTTTGGCCATTAATCATAACTCAATCCAATCGCCCTCATATCACTTCAACAATCCAACAATCATCCTATCTACCATAATTTGAAAACTAAGTAAATAAAAGGTTAGTATTTACCAACCAATTGCTTTCCCTACGGAATTTTTAATTATTTCTAAATTGGTATCAAAGATCATTTGCATGGAATAGAAAAATATTTGGAAGAATGGAACGCATAGTACAAAGGTATTTAAAATACCTAAAAAGTGGCTATCGTTAAAGGTGAGCACGGTGGAGTAAGTATATAAAACTATTTCGAAAACACCATTTCACGATAGCAGAAAACTTAAACGATTTCTACTTTGACTCCTACTTTCTCACAGTTCGCGACCTGATTAATGAGACGAAGATCTGCAGCGAAATTATTCGAGTGTGAAAACAAGGCAGCGAATAATTTAGGGAGAAAGCAGAACAGCGAATAACTAAGCGCAAAAGCCAAACAGCGAATAATTTAGGGCAAAATAAAACTGCGAATAATTAAGCGCGAAAGCAAAACAGCGAATAATTAAGCGTGATAACAAAACAGCGAAAAGCATGCATAAACGAAAAGACAAAAATTAACCTTTCTTCGATCCTCAGCTGTTCGCAATCTCCTAACAAATAATAGATCAAAAGCGTAGGCGATGTCTTTGCTCTAAAATAATGCCCTCTTTACTACAAATAATCGGCTTAACAATTTGAAAATAGCGAAATTAAATTAATTAAAAGTCATCAATACTCATAAAGGTGATTTAAATGTGTTGCTATGACAAGATCAATAAAACTGAAATCATTGTCATTTCGAGGAAAGATGTGATGCACCTTTATTATCAAATAAAGGTATAAGAAGGATTTCCGACATACCTAGAACGAATTTAAAAATCCCCCTATAAAAAGCATACAAGAATGGAAAATATCACTATAATATATCGAATACTATATATTTCAATGAAATATTACAGTATAATACCAATAATACCCCACATGGCCACCTATCAAGAAATCGTTCACCTTAACAGTAAGTTCGGCCCATCGAAGAAGATCCCTGAGATTAAATTCGAATGGCGCCCCTTTGGTAGCAAATTCGACATCAGTCGACATTTCATGAATAATCGCCTCTTTCACGGCGACCATTTGCGCGATAACGTCTTCATTCAGATCCGTCGAGAAACATTTTCCAATAATAATGCGCTCATCATCAGCCGTTAAATCTTCCGCATATATCTTAATAAATAAATAGATAAACAAATGAATAAATAAATAAATAAACAAATGAATAAACAAATAAATAAATAAATAAGTAAATAAATAAATAAATAAACAAACAAATAAGTACTCTTAACCGCTAGCATGACCTATGCACCCCATATTTCATTATAACCACCGCAATATTTGATCTAATGTTGACCGAATTAACTACCGTATATTATCTATGTATAACCACACATGAGCGAAAAGCACGCCATATGAAAATCCTGCAATAAACACTCTTATAAATTTCTTCCTCTATTGCATCTCCTTTATCTCGTTGTATAATCTCTGAAAAAAAAAGAAAGAAACCCAGCAAGTTAACAGTTTATTTAACTTCTGTTATGCAGTATAATTGTACTATAATTCTTCACATTTCAGGCGATACCTCAAAAACGCTCTAAAATAAGAGAACGGAGCTATAAAACTATATAAAACTGTAAAATATACGCTAACTTTGCTTACAGCAACAGTTTGCTCATATCGTCCGCACATCAAAGAGCTCAAGTATCTCTATATACTGAATAATTACATCAAATAGTGGTCTCGTTATACAAATGAGCCTAAGTCCATCCATTCTCTTCCATCAAAGAACAGCATCACTACCTTATCGACCAAGGTCAGCCTGCGAAGGCAAGGGCAATTTGTTGAGGGAAGATCGAAATAAGACTTGTCACCCATATCCCCCATNTTTTAGAAACAAATAATTGAAATATTTAATTATTAAACCTCCATTTATCATATCATAATTAACTAAGTTCCTTTGACTGTTTGAGTTGTAATTGTCATCAAAAAAAAAATTTATTTTGAAAACGATGATAAATCATTCAAGGATTCAATAGCGATCATCAAAAATAGTGGAACTTTACTGAGGATACCCGCCATCGAGGTATATTTTCAATAAAACTATAAGCCTAGTAAACTAACTCACTCATTGCAAAACTCAGTACTAAATCGACTGCAATGTAATACATATTAAAGTTTAGTATAGTGAAGAGGAAAAGAATCTACATACCCTCATTGCTAACAACTCATTCACTCTTCAAATTCTTAACAGCATATAATCCTATACAATTTCCACAACTTAAAATTACTGCAAGAAGAGGTGGCAAAGCAAATGCCCAATAACTGGTCAGTTTTATGTGATAGCGTTTATACCCTATACTCGATATCGAATCGCATAAGTATTTTAAAAGAATATAATAAAGCATCTAGTCATATAAGACAATCCTCCTTCCTATAAATAATACAACACTCACTGACCTGTAGATATTCCTTTTGCAGGTGGGAGCTTCGAAAGTGAAACCGGCTGGCATCGATGGTCTCAATACTCCGAAGGGGATAACGAAGTCAGATACGATAAATCCCTCGTCGGATGATCCATCAATGGTTATCGAGAACGATTCTCCGATCTCTTCAAATCCTAATTGAAGCTCCCTTCGCATTATTATGTTCAGCTGCAAGCTAGCTTTAGATAAACGACAGAACTCATCACAAAATAGAACACTTACTACAAAACTGACAAAATACGGAAGGCGTACCACCTACTATATTACGTATCTATGCAGCGTTCTAACTATATAGTGTTAGAGCCTAGACCACCATAAACGTGGCCACTTTTTTGATGCCTAATGTAGGCTACCCAAAAGCAGTATAATCAGTTCTTTTACACCGACGTTGTATGCTTCTCCCCATTCTTTAGGTTGAAAGCCAATGGCATACATAGTAGTTCTCTTCCATAAAACAGAGTTTCATGCCTGTTCAATTCCCTCATCAACACTCACCTAAATGACTGGCGTATGGCACCGCCTTAAATCTTTCCCATCAAAATAAGAATTTACGGGAAAAGAAAGAAGAGAAACCATACCTCCATAAACAGCATTCAATCAACGATCAATTTAATTACAGCTAAGCCAAACCACCATGGCTATCAAAAAAACTCCTCATCCAGTGCTCTTAAAAACTAGAACACACGGGTGGATGAAAAAAAAGAAAGAGATTATACCTCTCTGATGGAATCGTTCACTAATGCAAGCCGATCGAAAGATATACGAGCTGGCATTGCACCGAGTGCATCGAGAATCGTCGCCGAAAACGCGTGATAGAGAGCTCTGCTTACCGAATGTGCACGATCCACACACGATATGAACAACTCCGTGGCCGCAACAACGTCTCGAATTGATATCCCGCATCTGACAATCATCAACAGTCCCAGTTAAATGAATCGTCGTTCCATTGTAGTTATCCTTTTCTTAACCTTCCCCCCCCCCTCACCCCATTATTTCTTCCCTCCACTCTCTATTCACTCAAAAAATTCCAACTAAAGAACATAAACGAACATGCCATTCCATGATAGTAAATTCTGAAGAAAAAGAAGCAAAGAAAAGGAGAAACGCTCAAGACGAGAGATGAAATCTAACATGAAAAGCATTCTAACATGATTCAAAGTCATGTTTAGGCATGAGATTTCATATGGGAGATTGGAGTAATCGACCTTTGAACTGCCCAATAAGCAATCTGACTAAATGAATCATCACTGAACATTCACGGAACGAACATTCTTAGTTGTGAACGCCGCGGCAACACTCATCATAAACGTTAATCGTACAAATAGGCGACTGAATTTACTATCAAAGAAGTAAACAATGGCTTTATAAATAATGAAATTAAACATATGAAGACAACACCTGCCAACTTGTATCAAACCTTTGGTCCTCTCCACTCCCAAGCAGGCGACCTCAAATAATTACATGAAAAACAAACAAACAAATGAACAAACAAGTGAACAAACAAAGAAATAAACAAATAAACAAACCTAAATATGTGAGAGTAATTGGACGAAAACCATAACACAAACTGCACCAAACATGTCGCGATACATTCTTTCGACGGCATCTCCTCTGTTGGTGCCCAGTATCGCATTCTACGAAGCACAATGCTCTTCATATCGTCGGCACTTAATTCCGATGGACACCAAAATTCGGTGAATCGATTACGAAGAGCTTTCGATAGCTAAAAAATTCGGCATCATTCCAATTTTCTTCTTATCTATCCAGAAATGACCAGTAAATGCAATGGTGGATCGGAGAGTTCAAGATGCTATCCATATTTTTCTAAGTTAATAAAATCACTGCACAACGGAAGAATGTAACCAAACAGTACTTAACAACTCCAATTGCATGAAAATATGCACTCACTATATTCAAAGAAAAACTCTTCAATAAGCTAGGACCACTTCAACATTCATTTCCCCAACTTCGTCGGTACTCCCTCCCTCTCCCGCTCCTCTAGAACACAAATACCCGAGCATGCTGTAACCTCACATCTCAAAATCCTTGATCGAAGGTTTCAGGTTTCATGCTACTGTGCCTGCAGCTCCGTCGATCTCAATCACTCACTGCTACTTTGGCAATTTCTTTAAAAAATGGTTATGAGCGCTAAAATTTAATTTTAATTGCTATACCCTTCATCCAAAGTTTTACCTATCCTTTGAAATTTACTTCCATTTTTTTATAAACGGCTATACCAACTCTTCCATATGAGTACACCTTATGGATGTTTCTATTATATGAAGTAATGTAATCACAAAAAATGATCACCTCTATCATCTTAGAAATACCTAATCATCCTCCATTAACATTAAAAAAAACAACCATTAAAACTCCAAACAAGTGATGAAATCAAATGCTACAATCAAAAACAATACCTCCTTTTTGCCGTAATCACCGCCTGGATTCATTGTTGCAACAATGTTGAACCCGTTCTTCGCCTCGACTTGCTCGGCAACCGTCCCAGCGTCCGTTAATAGAAGTAGACGTGATGGCTCCAACAAAGGATTCAACCTTTCCAACACCTGAATATTTTTTCCACTACCTGATGGCTGAAATATACGGCCACAAAGATGGCTCATAATTCTAGCATCTCTTTCTCCCAAATTACCACTAAAAGGGTCAAATTACCAACCTCTAATTGATTCGATGAGATCTTCATTCTGCCTATCGACTTTTAAGTGCTTTGCGGACTTTCAATCCAAACAATATCAGTAGTACCAAATATTAGATTATTAATCGAAGACCGTAGGCAAATAGAACCACTAGTTCCTCCTTCACCACAACTTGCTTCCCCCTCCCCCTGAATAAATTCATAGCTATAGGTTCCCTAAAGAAACAAAATGGAAAGCGAAAGACAAACATATAGGAAATCAGATGCGATAATATTGCATGGTTTCAATGAAATAAAGACGTCAACACACAGAGCCATCGAAGATTCAATAGCCGAAATAACTGTCTTAAATAAATAAACGCAATCAAAGCATAAAAACATGAAAGTTACATTTTCGTGTCTTCTATTAATCTCTACTGACCTATATATTGGCTAGCGCATCCACGATGCTCATATCAAATGCAAAAATTGCACAACATTATGTCCCTGTCCTTTCTCTCCTTTCCATGCGCTAAAGAGAGGGTGAAAAATTCCAAAGAGACGGCTACACTCAGGTAAAAAGTGACCACGACCCAGGCGACGTTAGTGACCGGAAGTGTCCTTCAATTCCATTACTGACCAGCTCATTAATGCATAAGTAAAAGACAACCGATGAATCAGCGGCTCTACACATACAGCAAACAGCTCCATTTCTCCCGTTTAGTTCGAAGCACTTATTACCTCATCCTTTTCGTTTCGATTCGCAACTTAAATCCTCCTTCTTAATAAAAGATAATTGCGAAGTTTCTTCATGCATCACCCTTCAAAATAAAGCCATACCGAATCAGCAGCCAATGAAATTTCATCGATAAGCAACGGTCGACCTTCTTTCATCGCTTGTACAACGATACCGTCGATCCATCGAAATGTGCCATCACCGATTGGCCTCAACGATCCAAGAAAATCAGATGTTTCAGTTCTTTCATGACAATTTACTGCGAGCAGTTTATTCTGAAAATTACAATTAGCATTAAAACGAGCATCACTCTTCTCCACCTCTCACTTTTGTGCTTTCATAATCAAACAAAGAAATGCCATAATTCAGCTACGAGATTATGCATCTAAATTTCAAATATTAGATGGAGCAATCAATAATATATCACTTCGCTGCATAGTGGCTTCAGGAAATAGACAGTCTGCTTATTATAGTATAACTGCGCGTCAACCCATCTATAGGCTTTCAACTTATTCACAAATCCAAAGGAATGAGATCATGAACTATTTGAAGGTGGCGAAGAAGGGAAGCAGGAAGGGAGGCAGAGAGGGGAAGTAAGATAGGGAAGGAGGATGGGAGGGAGAGAGCCAGGTAGGGACAGAGGGAGAGAGGGACAGAGAAAGGGTAAGAGGGACGTACACAAAGACTTAATAAAAATGTAGCCCTATAGCTCTAAAAGGGCATTCAATAAATTTTCTTCGTTCACTCGATCACATCATTAAAAAAAACTAAAATTCAAACCTTTGCAATGATATCAGCAACAGTTGTTTTTCCACATCCAGTATTGCCAACCATTAACACAGGTTCATTACAATGCCATGCTTGTGTGCATAGCACAATCATTCTACGCATTGCTGACGTTAATTCGATCTCACAATTGGCCAATTCACCATTCCTTATAGTAGATGGCATATAAATCGAATCAATGGCGAATAGACGTTCCGTATTGATTGTTCGTTTCAAATGTTTCTCGAGAGTTGTCTTCACTAGATTCTCATCGATCATATTTCGACAACGAGCAGCTAATAAGAAAAAACCTGCAAATTAACCTTCTTTTTTTTAAATTTTTAATCGAAAAATTTTGCTTGGTTTTACTTTTTGGTCAAATAAATTATGTCTGAATCCGTTTTTTGCACTAATATCCAGCAAGGAAAAGATAACGTATTCTGCTTAAATAGACCTCTCTGAATAGAAATCATAGAAGCCTCATTCCATCTCCTAGAATAACAGAAAGTCTGGGCTTGTATTCACTCAAATATGGTAACTGAAAAACAATGCATTTCTGCCAATGGTCATTACTGTCATAATCAACCCCTCTCTTAGCATCATTTTATTTATTTATCTTTACTTANGGAAAGCAGAGCGAAATTACTATCAGCTCTGAAACGAACGTAAAATTAAATCTGCAAAATATAACAACAACGTTCTCAACAAAGAGATAAACAAGCAATCTTCGGCTCTTAAAGCTGTTCGCTGAAGACGGCAGATTGAGGTTATTATAGCTATATTGCAGCTAATGATTTCAAAATAAAACAACTTATTGAGAGTTACCAAAAAAAAAAACAAATGCAATAAAATGAAAACCAATCAAACGACTAAGAATATCAAAACTTCTACTACAAAAATAAGCCAAAAAAAAAATTTTTTTTTTGAAAACAATTACCATAGCAGTTTTTCCAGCTGAAGTTTCCCCTTCCAAGAGTATCGGATAACGACCGCTACAAACAATTCGTGCTAAATCAGCTAGATGCCTCTTCACCGACGTTGTGCATACATATTGTGGATCCTCTTTTGGCTGTTCGGTACCTGCTTCTACCCAATAACCTTCCACATTTCTGCAAAACAATTACCGGCTGTATAAAATGAGAACAATAAGTGTCAAATATCTTTAAAATTTACACACAGTTCGATGTTAACAAGTTAAAGGTAACGAAGTAATAATAAAAAAGCAAGCAAATCTTTGTAGCATCTAGTTATGGTAATTCATTCAAATGGGATCACCAAATTTTTGAAAGAAAAAAATCAAAATTTAAAACTTAGTAAGTAAAGTTTCTAAACAAATAATTCTTGAAGAGCTATTGAGTTGAGAAGCAATATCAGCATCACTTTATGCCCTTTATTCCTTATAAATATAAAAACAACGCATAAATTCTTTGAAAAGACTTTCTGAATCACACTACTCTATTCATAAATTCATTAAACCGAAACGTTATCTCATAAAGCCATCAGATATGTCCCCATCAGATACCAATGATGTATCTTCAGCTATATTCCATGGACGACAAATCAGTAACGGGAAAGGGACAGAGATAAACCTTCATTTTTTTACATTCAAAAAACACATACAATTTACTAATATGCAAATTAATGAATCAATTAATGCATGCGAAGATAATTAAAAATTTCAAATATCACAGCTGATATCTTCTATCTTCTTCGAAACAAGTGCCTCTTCACAAAAGGGTATAATGCGCCAACAATACTTACATATAGTCACGACCATTCAACGACGGAGTGGAAGGTTTTGGGATCGGATTGCCGGGTACTTTGCCTACACATTTCGCGATCATCTTCTCGACCTTTGACCTATTTTGTGCGTCCAAATCACTCAAGAAAGACATTGAAATCGATTCGCAAAGACTTCTAACTTCACCACCAAATAAATTTGCAGACGCTAGTGAAAGTGCACGACATAGTGTACGCAAACTGAAAAAAAAAGAAAGAAAAACATCACTGCACCAATTCTAATCATTGTGTTAATTATTACAATATTTTCAAGAAAAGTTCAGGTGCTATATCTCTAATACTATCATCTCCACTAATACCGCTGATAAAGTTCCAGCAAAGTATATAAAGATACCTGCTCTCTTTATGATCTCCATCTATTCCAATCAACAAAAAATTCCCATTATAACATGCCATAACTATTCTTTTTTTATCTAAGAAACCTCCCCACATAAAAAAATCAATCACTGAAATCTCAAATTGAGCAGTCAGAAATCCCCCAATTCTCGACTCATAATGCAACATGAGTATTGTTCATTCAACCGCTTCACGACTACTTAAAGTGAAAGCGTTTAAAACAAGAACGCTCTGCTCAGGTTTGTAAATAAAAACTAACACCAGAACAAACTAAGGTCAACAACGAATTTTGAAATCTATGCGGGTCATTGTCCCCTCTTCCCCCCCCTTCCCCTCAACTGTCCCCTCTTCCTCCCCCCCCCTCCCATCAACTGTCCCTCTTCCCCTCCTCCTCCTCGACATCGCCTACGAAAGAAACAAACGATTTTAGCAATCACACTATTAGCTGCACCAATTTCTAAATTATTAAAATTTAATCTACTAAACAATAATATTGATAGAGTTTATAATGATATAGGAGGCTTTTTCTCAACAGTTTGTACAACTTGTCCGAAAACCTCCTCTCAAGTTTACATTGAACTCTCACTACAATAAGAAGCGATATTTCTATAAATCCAACTTTGTATTAGGATGAAACCATTAAGACCCATGGGGCTCAATTCAGGATTATAATGTGATGTGAATCCTATAAAACCGCTTTAAGGAGAGATCAGATCGCCCAGAACACAAAAAGAAAAAGAAAAAAAACCAATATGTGGAAATTTCCTCTCACAGAAAATGTTTGGAAAATTTTTCTCATTTCATAAATTTTCTATGCCAATTTTGCCCGAAAAATAAAATAAAAAACTATAATATTAAAGCAGCCACTTACCTATATTTTCCAGGCAACATTTCACGTAACGCCTTGTATAATTCCAGTACAGAGCTCAATCGACGAGCCTCCAAAGCAGGTAAATAGGTATGCCCAATAATACTTAATTGATTCATATCCGTCGTCTCTCTCACAAAAATTTCGGTAAATCTTGTCCTGCAATGTTATACTGCATCAGTTTTCCGACCAATGTCATACTGTACCAATCTTCCGGTCAATGTCATACTGTATCAATCTTCCGGTCAATGTCATACTGTATCAATCTTCCGGTCAATGTCATACTGTATTCGTTTTCCAGTACGGATGCTAATCACATATTGCAATGCATCATTAAACATAATACACAATCTAAAAATAATCTCACCGTACTAGCAGCCAATCATCATTGATTAACTCTGTGCCATGAAAAAGCTATTCGCAACTCCAATCAAAACAAACAAAACATCACTGCGAATAACATTTATATCTATAGAAAATTCATATCATTAAGTTCTGGTATGTAGAATCTGAATGCAAATATAGAAATATGGAAAAGAGAAAGCAGGAACAGAGATCGAGCTCAAACTCTCTAAATGGCCCGACGTCGCCTCCCTCCCCCGACCTTTCAGCAAATCGTTGTTTATGTTCTGCATTTCCACTTGATATCCTTCGAGAGCCACATCTTTGACCTTTAAGTGATCACATAGTTACTTCAGAACGATAAAAACTGCAATAGTATCTAACCTTACTCCCTCCGGAAGACTTCTTTTTCCGGTATCGGTAGCCGGATTCATACATGCGAACAACCTGAATTTTGGATGGCGACTAGTGGCATCGTCCATAATATGCACAATGGCATCGAGGCATTCAGATGGCGCCAAGTTTATTTCATCAACCAACAGCCAATCGCCTCGTTCTGTTGCCTTAATCCAAAGATCAAGAATCAATGACAACACAATTATTGACGGCACTCTTCATTCTTATCTTATCGATGCGATAGATGCTTTTTGAATAAAAAAAGATAATACTGATAAACCATGGTACTTTCCTTTATACATCGTGATTGCAAATAAAACCCCCTCCTGTTTCACCGAATACCCCCCCCCTCTTCATCCTTCCATATAAACGCGTCTGGTAACATTAACTTCCCCTAATTGCTAGTGGGCTAGCTCATGCACATAATTCAGGTCATTCCCTCCCATCACCAAGCGCGTGATGTGAACTCAATCGAGGCTACACCTAAGGCAAACTAGGTTAACCTATTTTATAGTCATTTAGTAAGCTAGGTATGCGAGATGCTGAATATAAATGAACCGATGAACCGATGCAGAAGAAGCCACCCAATGCAGTCGCCAATATGAAGAGGAAATATTTTACAAAAATCAACAACAACAACCAATCAATATAAACAAAAATAATATCTTTGACCTTCTAATCTTCTAATGTTTTATACCTCCAAGAGTATTATCGAAATGGCCATATCCATCATCGCAAGAAATTTTATCTAGAGCACCTTTCACAATCCAAGTCTCAGAGTACTCAATTAGATGCAAAATTAACCCTGCATGTATCGACAAACTACCCAAACCTTCGAGTCGGCCTTAACTTATTCCGAAAAAAAAATTGTAAGGATTTAGAGAACTGGTTGTACCTCTGACTTTATTACTCATTTAAATAGGAGTTGCCGCCACACGACTGTCAACTCCACTAAAAAATTTCGCTCAAAATTGGCGTCATGATCATTGCACTTGATGAAAATGTTTTTGCTTCATATTTCAGATGTTTCTTTCCCGTATTTTTATTATTTTCTTCCCAATTTCTTACAGCGACTATTCCGCGCTAACAATAAACAAGATAGAGCAAACTTTCCAGTACTCACCACAAATCTTGTTTCTTCTTCTGATACAAAATTTCCTCGGAATCTAAATTTTCATAAACACTCCGTTATGCTGACATTACCTATTCCAGGTGGAATATTTTTTAAGAATAATATTGGATGTATTCAATAAACCTTAAAACGAACACCCACATGGTGAAAGCTTTCAAGAAATACTCATCGAAATAAATCGAAAACTTGCAAAACTCAGCTTACTTAACAAAGCGGGTAATTATAAAAATTTCCTGCATTCAGAAATTGCATAAAGACTGATTTAATTTCTCATTGCAAATGGAGTCGTGGATAGCTAATTTATGCACTAAAACTATCTTCATATCGTCTTCTTATTTCTTATGATTAAATAATTGCACCAAAAAAATTAATTAATTAATTAAATTTAATTTAATAAATGAAATAAATAACTTCAGGTTACACCTCACACTTCGAGAGGAAATTGACGTTTCTTTGGGCATCAAAACACTCCAGAAACAGCTGATCGTAGAAACTCTTCAACGGTTGAAGCATACTACTCAACGACACCGGTTTATACCTAAAAATTAACACCAATCTTCCTTCATTGCATAAGCGGGAAATAACAACCATAACTCATAAATGATCTTTATTTTCCTTGCTTAACTCATTTAACCGACAGATACGCCGTCTACTCGAAAGCAGAGCACAACATTAGCGCAATTACCCAAGAAGACCACCCTCATCGCAGTGCCAGAACAATTAGGTTTAGCAATCCGGAAAGTCACTGATCATCCGGTTCACTCAAAACTTAATATTGCTTTTTAAAAGACATAGTGGCACAGACAGCAAAACGGGCACGATATTAGGCGAACGGCTACATATAAAAGAACCTAACCTGAGGCACACAAATAGTGCTATATAGAAAGCACCTGAGTAAGCCAAAGTTGAGTGGTAAACAAACGGAAGGAAGAAAGCAAAAAAAGAGAGCTATCCTTCCTATGCAAAATGCAATAAAAAAACATGCCCTATTGCCATAGACTTTCATTATTTTTGTTCTATATCCTCTCAAACTCGAATTACCATCCGACGATACCACTCTTCCGAGCCAAAACAAAATCCTTCGTTTGCTTACGTATCATAGCTCTTTCATATCTATTTATGTTGCATCTACACCACTTACATCAGTTAACAGCTGATGGTACGTGCCATGTGACTATGTTAAAATTACATCCCAGTATTTTTCAGAATTACTTCGATGACCACTGAAAAGCCATATGAATTCAATTCCTAAATTCCACTACAACATCAGAAATGAAAATAAATAACTAAATAAATAAATAAAATAACTTGAGAAAATAAATAAAATAAATAACTTGAGAAATAGAAAAGAAAAATGCACTAACCCTCCGATGAGATCACTGGAATCAGAATGTTGCGAAAGGTTTACCACTCGAAGAGTGACGTTAACATGAGCGGCAATTGATTGCACTATTGAGGTCTTTCCGACACCTGTTTCACCGACCAATAATACAGGCTCATTACGATCGATACATACGGCTATTCGTTCCATTAGTTGACAAACATCACGTGTCACACCCAACAATGAACGCTTACTGCAAAATATTCACTCATTTATGCAGTAATCATTTTGCTTAAAATATCGCCAACCCTTTAAAGAGCTCTCAACTCCCTTCCCCCTACCTCCCCGCTCCCCCCGGGCAAAAAAGTCCATCTTTAGCGACAGAATACCTGGAATAAACCATCAATTTTATTATTAAATTCAAAGAAGTTGATGATAAAATGCCTTGGATGGCCGATTACTTGTATTGCAATCAAAAAAAAGAGAGAAGTTTATCCACTCAGAAATTCACACTCGACTTATAACAGCCAAGAATATTTTTGCCAAAATCGAGCTTCCCAAACAAATTTGACCTGTTGAACCTTGGATCAGGTACACATCTTTAAAATGTGGCAGTATTCTTAGTACATTCTTCAATACAATTAGAGTTTTACCCTCATCCTTAAGTCCAGGTATTAAATGTCTTCAACTCGATCCTAGAAGTAAAATTATATTAAGCAACTCAAGTTCAAATAACATCAACGCTATCCACCTTTGCACATCCGTTTGTTTTGATATCTTCAACTTCGCACGTCCACAAATAAAATGTTCCTGTTCAACCGATACGCTAGGCATACGTAGATTTAAATAGTATTCGAGTTGTTCCCTGCTTACTGACAGATGGTTGGAAATAATTTGTGACAGCTGTATGACGTCATCGAAAGACGTACAATGTAACGCCCAAACATCACTTAGTTCACCCAATATAGCGATGTTATCCGTCAAATCCGTTACGTATTGCAATCGTTCACATGCACGAAATAAATCACTGAAATTCAATTAGCACTTTTAACGGGCATTACAAATGAATCTAATATCTTCGCTACCGCTGACTGGTGACATAAAGAAAGAAAGTGCCGTAATTATTTGAATACAACCCCCCCCCCCCTGCGAAAAAAAGTAAACTTCAAGCGTAAGCAGAAAAGAAATCTAATCAACAAAATAGACACCTCAATTTCCTATATTAGCAACGCACAGTTTGAGGGCATACGTATTTCACCATTTTAGCATATTAGCGCAATTACACTAAAAAACTTTCAAGTACTATATAAAATACAAATCCCCTTCGCGTTAAATATATTCACCTCTCTCCAACTTATGAAGAATAGAAGCCCCATGGGATTCTATTGGAGTGAATACGGTGGATAGCTAACCCAAAAAAAAAAACAAAACAACAACAACAAAAACATGAAATATAAAAATTACGTTGATGTTAGCATCCTCCTTGAATGTTGCGCAATTTTAGCATTCGCAGCAATAACTTCATTGAAAATGACGATCAGTTTACGTGCCACTCCAGCTATTCGGCCATATTTAACACAGATTATTCGTCTTAATTCCTCTTCACTAAATGGTGGTAGCGTAACGTGGAGTCGAATCGATGACAACAGAACCATCGCATCGGTAGCCATCGATGACCCACCTGATGTTGATGTCCTGTAAACAACGCAACTTCAGAATCAACACACCATTGAAACATATAATCACCTCTAATGTCTATCATCTAAACCATTATGTTGGCATAGTCTAAACCTATTTCATTCAGTTAGTACAATACCCTTTGTATATACCAAAAAATTGTCTTATAAATTTAATTAACAAAGAGAAATTACAAAATTTTTCAGTAGTTTTTCAACAAATATATTATTCTTTAAAATATAAAAACAAACGGATTATATAGAAATAAAGGAATTATATCTATATACCCACTATGTTATACTTAACCGTTATAACAAATTTGTGCTATAATAGATTGCCACTTCGCATAAAAATTTCTCTTTAATCGAGTTTTCATCCTTCTAATCATGAATGAAGGCTAACGAATTTTAAAAAATTAGTTAAAGTTTTCGAATATTTAAATTAAATTAAACTACAACTAGAAACTGATCAAATGAGAATTAATATTTGTATAACAATTGATTTAGTCATGCTATGCATCATTTGCAGTAAAATAAATCATTAAACAATAAAAAATACCACACATCTCTCAGTGATTTCATTATAACTTTATCAAAACTGATAAAAAAAGAACAACCTGCATCACTCTCAACATCCTGTAAGAAAAGTAGTAGTACATGAAACTATCCAGTATTAGACCTCCTAAGTAAAGGTGAGACCAGGAAAGGAATAAACTAAAAAAACGCAACTCAAATATCATTCTAAGAAAGAAAGGAAAGAACGATTCGATGGCTTTTGAAAAATATAGGAAGAAAGAAAACTATATCGATACGAAAGGATGAACTGAGAGTAGAAATACAAGACGATAAGGTAACCTCAACGTTGCGACGATAGACGCCTCAGGATGCATTTCAACAACTTCACCAGCGTTTATTTTTGCCCATCGTCGCTCACAAAGATCGACTATCGCCGAAATTAAATCGACTGATGCACAGTCGATATCTTCTAATAGTATAATCCCCGGCTTGCGAATCACCTTCAAAAATTAGGTACTCACTGATGTAACAAAGAAGAGGGAGAGCAATAGAGAGGGACAGTGCAGTCCTACGATCCCTCTGCATGAGTGAATGACAGAATTGGGAGGGAGGGTGGGAGAAGGAAAAGGGGGAGGGGNTGGAAGAACTTTCGAAGATTTTTCTGGAATATTTTTCATTTAGAAAGGTAGAAGATGACTTCGTTTCACTAGAGTAGTGAAAAATTTTGAATCTCGCCTAATTCTCCTCAAAAAAATTGCCCATGAACAATAAAAAACCAACTTCTGTCTCCCTCTCAAAACTTCAACTTTTTTAAATTATAATATAAACTACTTTTGGGCTATCAAAGCCAACGATGCGTTCAATCTCATCTCTAAATTTATATCACATATTGGTGGAATCGACAGTCGTGGGTCGGTTCGTACAGATCCATTTCTTCAGATTTTAAGCTGCGACTGGGTGGTCTCGACCTAAGCAATGCTGCTGCTTTTATGCCCTTATTGAATTGTCTATTAGCCTAAATTGTAGCTTTAAGAAAATTTCTATCCTTCTTGTTGATCACGCTCATATACTTTTGTATAATTTCCCACTTTGGGACGTTGGAATGAATAAATAAAAACGAAAACATTCATCGCTAAATACCCGCTAATATTTTCCTCTAAATCTGTCAATTATTAAGCAATTCAATTCGTGAGTAAAAAACATTTCAAAAATATAGAAGTAGTGCGATGCTCAATGGGTGAAAAGTTTTAATTTATATCACATATTGGTGGAATCGACAGTCGTGGGTCGGTTCGTACAGATCCATTTCTTCAGATTTTAAGCTGCGACTGGGTGGTCTCGACCTAAGCAATGCTGCTGCTTTTATGCCCTTATTGAATTGTCTATTAGCCTAAATTGTAGCTTTAAGAAAATTTCTATCCTTCTTGCTGATCACGCTCATATACTTTTGTATAATTTTGTTTAACTTTATAATTTTAAATAAAAACGAAAACATTCATCGCTAAATACCCGCTAATATTTTCCTCTAAATCTGTCAATTATTAAGCAATTCAATTCGTGAGTAAAAAACATTTCAAAAATATAGAAGTAGTGCGATGCTCAATGGGTGAAAAGTTTTGCGAATGCTGGCACATCCTCATTATATCTGCCAAAATAATCGAACAGAAAGACGAATACAAAACTATGGCCATTAAACACGATAGGAACAACGACGATAAACGGAAGGTAAGTTCTCTCCCTCATCCCCCCTCCCATTACCTTTCTTCTACCCCGAGTAATACAAATGGAAGAAAAAAGACAAAAAAGTAAATAGAAATTTTTCTATAGACGGTGGGAGGTCTACCTCTCCATCATGCATAACGTTTAGCAGTAGTGATATCACCTTCTCAAAGGAAGTAGCAGTCAGTGAAAATGAACAAAAATCACTTCAAAGATGAGAAAATATTGCTAACTTCAGTGAATGAGCTTGATTTCCATATGAATTCGCCGGGAATTTCAGCACATTGAAATGCGCCATAGAGTGTTTTTGAGTCGATTTGATCGCCCATTTGAAATACACTCAATGGCATCCTCATAATTGAAGCAATTTCGCGAATTAAACATGTTTTACCACAACCAATCGGACCCTCAAATATAACTATTAAATCGAATACAAATGAATGATCCGCATTGATTTTCGATAAATCTTTATGATATGGTACGGTCGAAGAATTAGAAAATGGTAATCGTGGAATTCCTTATAGAGTAGTACCGTATACCTCTAAATCTATGCAAAGAAAGTGAATTATAACCCCATCCCTCTCTTTATTACACCGTATCGGACCGTAGTATATTTTAAAGACGAGTTTAAAGTTCCACACTGCCGCGGTATTATCTGTCGGTCATCTTCGACCTTTTGTGTTGTTGAGCGCATTTCCAATAAGTTTAAAAAACGTTTTATAACCTCATCGTCAATGATAGCATCTCTTAACAAGTATGGCTGGATCAGTACAGACTAATTTCCTGTCTACATCTCAATCGTACATCAGATCAACTTTAAGTCTATAGTTGTGGAAAATATTTGCCTCAGTTTACACTCACCTCAGCCGCCCTTGATTCTAGAGACATCAACATCGATGCAAAAAAATAAATAAACAAATAAATAAATAGATAAATAAATAAATAAATAAATAAATAAAAATGCGTTAAACTATATGAAAGACTCACTTTAAGTAGCACTAAGCAATGAGCTCTCATTCCAACTTCGATTTGCTCCCTAAATGCCAATCGTGTTGGTATACAATCTATTCCAATTGGGTGGTCTTCTTGATCCTCGATGGGTTCGTCGTCGTTCCGAGTCTTTTTGCCATCATCAGATCGTTCAACGGACGAAATTGTCCTAATTGCTTTACGTTTGCGATTTTTACGAGCTTTTGACATCACTAAAAAACAAAACCAATATATCATCTTAATCCACAAAAGGGGAATACAATAAGACCGCGGGGTTTATTCTAACAACGGAAATGGTTATCAATTAAGAGAAGAAATGTTTTTTAAAAAAAAATTCTGATCACAATAAAGTGCAGACAGGGGTATTAATACATAAAGAAATGATAAATTTATAGTATGTGGTATAATCGAAGAGGATATAATAAACTTCAACGTTTACAAACGTTGATGATTATAATTTCTTCTTCGATTTGGTTTTTTTTTTCGAATTTTACACCGGGAAAACTAATAGGTGCATAAAGCAATAAGGCTGTCAATAGAGTTAAAATTTTACGATTTATAAAAAAAAAAGAAAAAAAACCATCAAAGAAATCCACCTCTACAAGATTCTAGAAACACTCCCGAATAGATGGATAATTCCAACAAATGAGTTGAAGGAAAGGGTGTGTGTAGCTGTGACAATTTTTTAAATCACACTTCAGTAAGCCACCTCATCACTTAGTATACCTGTACTAATGTTGCACACCTTCGCAACCTAATTATCTGGCACCAGAAAATACGGTTGATTCAAGATGAAGAGATGCAGATATAATTCAAATATCATCTACCCAACAAATAATTTGCAAAGACCATTTCAAAGGACAAAATTTGCACAGCAATTCGAACAATTTATGAATCAAAGTGATTTGATTCTCGCTTTGGGTACGAGAGGTTCCGGTTTCGATCACCGGTTGAACCCCCATGTAAAGGTTTGGGTGGTTTATCAGGTGCCTTGTGGAACCGAGCCGGCAAAATAAAGGGGGCTAAAATTCTATTTAAAAGCCTGAAACAAATTTGCACTCTACAACAAGTACAAAAAAGGGGAGATCGAGAGATGGTGAGGTGACGAACGTCTATAGCCCTAACAGCGCTTCGGTACTATCCGTAGTGCGCCCGTTGCTCGAGCTCCGACAACCAACGATCCAGCGCGCAGCTCCAAGCTGACGTGCTCACAGCAACTCAAGCTCCAGAAGACGAAGTCGACAACGACACATATTGACTCCGCAAGCAATTACGCTCCCCTTTTATACACCCCGAATCTTGTCTCAAGGCACCTATAGATAATTTATTCTATATTGAGATCATCAAGGCATTAGTAAGTAGCTATATCTACAAAACGATTTGACCTTAATTTCCACTTCAAACTTATAATTTTTCCTGAAACTTAATCCCTCCTCGTTCTCTTACAAGTACCTTAATAACCGCTAACAATTGAAAGATATTGAAATGTCTAAAAGAGATCATAAAAGTGTCAAAAACGATGAAAGCGAATAAATATGAAGATAAAGAAAAATATATACGATAGAATATCTGCGCGATGTTATATAATAATTCCAATATTCAATACCACTTATTACTTATTTAAATGGTGGGCAAAAAAATATTCTTTTAATGTGCATTAAATACGAATCTGCTCGAGTTTATTTCCGCTCGACATATTTGATGCACCCATTAATTCAACTTTCAAGTTGCGGTTGAGATGTTTTGAATCTGAGCAATGCTGCTTTTATTACTCTTAGTGAATTGTCTATTCGCCTGAATTTTAGTTTTACGAACGTTTTGGCTAATATACAAATTTCGAGTCGAAGTCACTCGCATAATTGCAACTCCATCTCATTGCTTACGAAGAATGTGCTTCTTCAATAAGACTATCACTTATATAATGTTGAATGAGTATTGTGGTACGATATGGTTGACTGGAAAAGGAAATCCACACCCCCTNTATTATTATAAAAACAGCCAAAATAATTCGTTAAAAAATAATAGAAAAATCAGCCAGAAAACTATTCGGAAAACATTATAATAATTAGAAAAATTACCTATTATGGTTGCCATTAAGATAACCTTACATTTAAAGCGAATTTTCTTGTAATTTTTATTTGTAACAATTCCATCGAATAATTCCAGCTTTAGACAATAAGAAATAGACTTAATATAACTGAAGGATAAAAACTCATTAAAAAACTTGGGATGATAGGAAGAAGGTTACAGAAAAAAAAAATTAGATTGACGGCTTCGTTGGTTCCCCCTCATGGTTGCCGTTTGTTGTGGATTTCTTCGACTTCCTCGAAAAGCTTGCTCTTAACTTCCCAAAAATACCTCCATGTTGCTTGCTCTGGAAATTTTTAAATTTATAAATTCATTGAATCGAAATATTAGAAACAGGTTCAAAATATTTAGCATAAGTTGGAGCAATGTTAAATATGATGTTAAATAAACTTTTTCTGATTAAAGATTAACTAATTTATTAGATAGTAATATATTCGTTTTGTTGAGCAGTAATATTCAACAGTAGCCAAAAATCGTAATGGAAATGTTGTTATATTTCCAGTTTAAACAAATTTTTAAAATATTTGAAAAAATTATATGATTCTGCAAAAAAAAAGAGCCGATTTTAGAAAGTGAATGAGATATAAAAGCGATTTTTTTTTAAAACCCAAATTGTTGGGTAAGATGGCGATTTGTAAGTAAATTGCTTTTATAGTCCGTCCCAATCAACCAAATTTTAATGCCTAGGATCGCTGCGATCAATGGAAGCTTAAAAGTAGCACAATATGATTGTATTATCGAAAATTTTACCTCTGCACTTTGTGGTGATACTGTTGAAGGAATCGACGATGCATCGAATGAGGATTCCATAGTTAGTGTAGATTGATATCCGAACGAAACGGGACGAGCATTTGCGCTTCGAGCAGTAGACGATTGCGAAGATGCAGTATTAAAAGGTAAACGAGAGAAATAAGGATATTGCGTGTTTTGCATAGTTCCTTCTAATTGTTGACTATGAATGTTTGAATATTCGCCGGAATTTTCAGGTGAAGAGAACTCAATTTGACGGAAATTCGATGGATAGGATATCGGTCGTCCACGACGTAGCAATTGTGCTCGTGAATTTTGTTGATGTTTTAAGGGAGTTGACGATTCGATTGGTTCAAGATAATGCAGTTGTCGTTGTTGTTGTTCGAGTTGATTAAATGGAGCATCAACTCCTAAGTGGAGCGGAGTCTGAGTGGATGAAGTCGATCGTAAATTTTCTTTACTTTTTTGTGATTGAAATTGATCATTGAGATGTTTTGAGTATTGCAACGAATAAGAATGATCAATTTGTTCAGAATTCTTTAATTGTGTTGATGCGGTGCGTAAATCTTGAGGAGTCCGAAAATACTGTTGTGGTATTTGTATTGTTTGCATAGTATTAGGTGGTGTTGACGGTGATTTCTGTGTATATTGTGGTGAAAGAGGAAATTGCAACGATTGTGGTGATGATTGGGAAAGGAATGATTGCTGCTGTGAGTGCGGTGATTGGCAATACGGTTTATCGTATCGACTCTCTGGACGAGAAAATGTGGTCGATTCGATTGACAACGGTGATAGATCGGAAGATTGTGTTGATTGTAACGATATTGGTGAAATAGTTAGAGGTTGTGGTTGAGGATAATATTGTTGTAATTGAGGAGGTTGTAAGGAGAGAGGAGATTGAAGAGGCTGTGAAAATTGAGGAGACGGCGTATGAGTAGAGGATTTTTTCCAGAATTTCTTTCTTATCGAATTAATCTTTTCACTATTTTCTTGTTCGTTTTCTTCTCTTCCATAGTGTTTTTCATTGTTCACGTTTTGTTTTTCTTCCTCTTTAATTCGTCTTTTCTCCTCTTTTATTCTTTTTTCTTCTTCTTCTTTCGCTTTCTTTTTCTCCTCTTTTATTCGATTCTCTTCTTCTTTTGCTCTCTTTTTCTCATCTTTTGTTTTATTCAATTCCTCTTTTGTTTTTCTCTTTTCTTCTTTCAACTTTAGTTTTTCCTCATTTTCCGATTCTTTTTCCTCTTTCTGCTTGTCTTTCTGTGCCCTCACTTTGCTACTACTTCGATTGAGTTTACCGTTGTGAAAATCTGCAACCGTTGGAAGAAAAACACCCAAATCGGTACCGATATCACTGATATGCAAATTAAGGCCCATATCAAGCTCCAATATTGAACGCCTCTTGTTTATTGCCTCGTTAATTCCCATAATTCTGTTCGTCTCCTGAAATGCAGTGCTAAACAATGATTTTCAAATTATTCATTGTTTTTCGAATCTCATTTTGACCACAAATAATTCCCCCAAAGATTCGCCCATATAATCAAATAGGTAACTTTTGCACGGGTAGGTAAGTTGTTTGAAATATTTGTATAGGTAAGCAATTTGCAATTCTCTTCCCATCTGCTTATTTCCTACCCTCCCTCCCCCCTCCCCCCAATAAAAAACTTTCGGCGCATTTTTCCAATAGACGTATATTAAAAAGCACATATCGCTCGTATAACTTTATGAAATTGATGAACTCATAGCATATCGGCTGAATATGCACTAGGATGGAAATAAGGTTTGTGGTAGTAAACACTTATATATCTTCTTAGTAATCGAATAGCAAATATATTTCCAACGTATAGAAAGAGGTAAAGAGGCAAAGAGAAATTGTATTATTTGCTCAATTAGTGAAAATAAATAAAATTAAGATATACTGGATCTGGGGAAATATCACAAGAAAGTAATACCACTTCAGTATTTCGAGGATTTCACTTATGGGTAAGTGGATTCTTTAGAAGCGCTCATATTGATTGCAGTTCTTAATTTCAAAGAAACAACATTTCAATTTAAAAAAAGAATGAAGTAAAACAAAACGAATAACTCTGAATTGAATTAATACTAAAGTATTGGAATTGAAATTCAATGTTTAGAATTAATCGAAAGTAACTAACACGTTCACATGCATTATTATACTCGTTGAAATGACGTTGTGCTTTAGCGAATTCGATTTCATTTGTGGCTAACATTGGATAACGAGCGATTGTATTGATTTGTGGCATAATAAATTGACTTGAATATTGTATATATGCATTTGCAAGATGTCGAATTGAAAATGCATAAGCGATCATTGCAATACTTGTATGATAGATCTGCAATAAATTAAACAATCAACACATAAATATTTAATTCAAATCCTATCGATTCAAATTAAATAATTTATTTATTTATTTATTTACTTATTTATTTGTTATAATTATTATTCTTATTATTATCATTGTTATCAATGTTATTATTACTGTTATTATCACTATCATTTTCATTATCGCTATTATTACTAATGCCGCCGTTTCTATTTCCGCTGTCCTTGTTGTAAAGATCGGTAGATATTAACCGTAAAACATTAAATAGTTGAAACTAGTAAGGAAGTAAGTAGCAGGCATAATTTACTGGTAAACTGAAGGTGGCAAAAAACACGATAAAAGATAGTGAAATGATAATGATATGAGTATGCAATGCTAACGGTTAGATTATAGATATAATATCACCAAAATAGAATTAAAACTTATTATAGAAATTTTATTTGAAGAATTTCTTACAGAACAAGATTTCTTAGTATGAAAAATTTTTCGTTCGATAGAGACTTACGAGATAAACGATAGGATAAATAAAGGATAAACGAAAGGATAATCTTTCATCGAGGCATTATTTTATTCATCCTCTTCCTGTTGCTCATTCAACTCAATTCTTCATACATTTCACTGAACAATGTTCGATTGATTCACTTCTACCTGAAGTCATCTAAGGTAATATACCCCATTTCTATTCTATTTTATTCTATTCTATTCTGTTATTCTATTCTATTCTATTCCATTCCATTCCATTCCATTCTCCTCTATTCTATTCTATTCTGCTTTCTTTTATTCTATTCCGTTCTGCTCTATTCTACTCCGTTCTCCTGTATTCTGTTCCTTTCTCTCCTATTCTATTCCGTTCTCTCTTATTCTATTCTGTTCTCTTCTGTTCTATTCCGTTTTCTTCTATTCTATTTCGTTCTCTCCTATTGTATTCTTTTCTAGACGGAAAAAAATGCAGACGAAAAAGAAGCCTCCTTTCAGTATCACCCCAGAAGTGAAGAATTAAAAGCTGTTGATGTCATGATAGCTACGACAACTTTATGTCTATATCAGTAATAAACAGTTACCAAAATGTATAGGCACACATGCAAGGTAAATACAATCAAAATCAAGTAGGTGATCAACCAATTAAGTGATGCCAGTATGCAGAAAGGTAATTAATAAGAAAGGAAGGGTACAAATACTTCATCAATTTATAAGAATTAATATAGGAGTAACAATAACCTCGTCCCTCGCCTTCTGTTTGATGTTGAATTTGTTTTGCTTGGAGGCTGCTTCGAATTGAGTGTGCAATGTTGCAATGAAAGCGTTACATGACGAATCAAGTGTATATTGTACCAACTTACTGAGTTCCTTGCAAAACGAGAGCACCGCCGACCAAAATCTCTTCACTTCAGCCAACAATGAAAAACCTTAAATGCTCTATTCGGCTTATGCAATGAATTTTTTAAATAAAATATGTAAATTTTTAATAAAATAGGGGATATATCGTAAAAGATAAGCAGCATTGATTAGCGAATAAGGTGAATAAATGTCGTTCTATTCTATTCTCTTCTATTCTGTTCTATTCTATTCTGTTCTATTCTATTCTATTCTACTATATCCTATTCTGTTCTATTCCATTCCAATATATTCCATTATATCCATTCTGTTCCATTATGTTCCATTTTATATTCTGTTTTATTCTAATCCATTCATCTATTGGCTTTGATAATGATAGAGGTTATTACGCATATTAGAAAAAAAAAATGCGCGCAATAATGTAAAGGAACGCGCACCAGCCCGTCCAATACTGCCACTTCGATCATTCATTAGTTGCATTGCCTTTTGGAAACGTGGTCCGAGTGAATCGGCTTCTCTTGCAGAATCCTCCACAATGCTGCGAATACGTTTCACCTGCATTGGAAGTTGGAATCTTACTTGCTCCGAAGAGTGCTGAAATAAAAAATTATCGTAGCCGCAGAAATAATCAAAAATTATGATATGAGCAGTTTTTTACGTTGATTCTATCCTATTCTGTTCTATTCTATTCTGTTCTACTCTGTTCTGTTCTATTCTGTTCTATTCTGTTCTGTCTTTTATGTCCTATTCTATTCTATTCTAATTTTAATTCTATTCTATCATGTTCTATTCTATTCTGTTCTATTCTATTCCATTCTGTTCTGTTCTGTTCTGCTCTATTCTATTTATTATCGCTGGAAGCAATTTATTGGAAAGCTTAAGAGCGGAGTACCAAAAATGCAGACAAAGATTGCAACCACTAATCTTACTGGAAGTGACAACTTGAAGAAATCTTTGTAAGACAGCCAATTTACCTGACTTAAAAGCTCGAGAACTTTCTTTATAGCTTGTGGGATTTCGTTCATATCATGTTTGATTATCGCCATCGATTGATGCGCAGCTTCCTGTGCGATTCGGCCTTCATTCACCGCCTTAAAATTTTTGCTCAGAGATTTTCTATTGGCAGTCGAACCAACGAAATTCCGATAATACAAAAGAAAGCCGCCGATTCTGTGAGCGACTCATTACCAGGTTACAGATGAACTTCGATTTCTAACAAATAACAGTGGTAATGATAGTTGGGATAAGAAGTAGCCAAAATGTGGAATTTTTGATTAGTAACGGCAAAATGGTGTTAAGGTAAATAAGTGAATAAATAAATGAATAAATAAATAGATAAATAAATGGATAAATAAATAAACAAATAAATAAAAAACAAATAAATAAATAAATAAATAAATAAATAATATGACCAGTACAAGAATAAATATGTCCGCTGTCCGAAAATACAATTGCAGTGAAAAAATTGTTGTACTCATGCTATTCCGTGTGTCTAATAATCAAACGACTGTGGCAAATGTGTATGATGTGAGTGCAAAAAGACTACTATAATGTGAACACCCGTCTGGTTCGATGTATTTTAATGACGAGGATTATGGGTGAGATGAAAGAATGAGAGTACCTGAACAAGAAGTGTTTGAAGATAGCCACTGTCCACCTCGTATCTATGATCTCTTAGACTAACACCATCTACAATAGTGACTGATCTTCGATTCGATGGCGTCAAAGAAAGTACCATCAATTTACCTGCAACATCGGAAAGCTCACATTTGAATTTCAAAATTCATCTCTTAAATTCCAATATGCTTGAACGCATAAAGGATTCATGTTCGAGAACCGCCGTTTTTGATGAACATTAAAACTAATGCTCTCATGAGGATTGAACCAGAAATGCGTCGTATGACGCGCGGGCGCTTTAACCACTCAACCACTGTTGACTGATTTCTCGGAGATGTTCCCAATTAGCAAGTTTTCGATCGCATCAACTTCAGTTGCTAATAATATGACTGCTAGTTTCTACTGTGGTCCAGTAATTATGTTTACTGAAAGTATTCACCTGCACGGGAAAAATTCACTAGCAACTCGAATAGCTCTATCACATCTATGAGGCTCATATGGAAATTGTAGTGAAGGCTGCCAACTCTTGTGTCTATTTCGATCAAATTAGAATATTAATCGTATCAGTTAAATAAGAAATCTATGAATAACGAAGAACGAATATAAATACTAGAGAGAATACCTAACGCCATAATCGAACTAGGTGCTTGTACGAGTAATAATTCCCAACTGTTGTTGATGTTGATTTCAGACCAAATTCCTTGAATTGCTTTCTCCTCATCGCTTAGCTTACATGATGGTTCATATGGCGATGACAATGATGTTTGCTCTTCATCGGTCATCTACAATCACATTCACTTTTATTTATATCTTATATTTAGCAATTCAACAATAACGTATTCTATCAAAAAATTTTCTTTAAAAAAATGGAGCTCATTTGCCTTTTATGCTTACAAAAATCGTAAATATTTATACATATATAAGTACGATACTTATATTAAATGGCAATAAACTACATATTAAGCAAAGATTAAAATTTTTATTATATCATTTGAAATGATTCTCTAAATAAAGGAAACTTAAATAATAGAGAAGTAAAAATTCCCATAAATTTAATTCAAATAATTTAAATAAATAATTAGATGGAAAAATAATTTCGATGANTCAATTGCTTATCCTGTTATAAAACGACCTCGAGAATTGAATTTCCCCATAATGTTCACTAAAATCTATTCAAATATAACTTGAAATATATAATAGAGCGGCCTGAAATATGCAATAATGTCATCTGAAATATGTAATACTTTGACCTGTAATATCTAAAGCGATCAACGATATTCAAATTTCTACTCATCAAGATCATTCTCTGTCTTCTCATTTCCAACCATCCTTCATTTTCTCGCTCGTTTTTTTTTTTTTGAAAAGGCGATACAATTTAGAGAAAACTCGTATACAAGCATGAATTGCGAACCTCTACAGTTATATTAAAAAAATAAATGAAATAAAAGTGATAAAATCACTATTTAATTTGAAAATTTTTGAAGGTGGTTTCTAATTCATATTGAAATGAAACATATAGGCGACGTCGTATAGTTGTATAAATTGGATATTTTGTGCGGTTATTTTTATAAACTTTAATCAAGGCAATCACTAAATATAAGCGTGAAACCTCACATAGAAACTCACTGTAATTTGCATAAAAATATGTTATCAATGATTTTCCACTTCCGGCTCACCAACAACTTGAATCACCTGAATTTGCAGATGTGGCTAAAAGATATAAGAAATTACACATCATGTAAGAATTGATCTTATAGAAAAGTTCTTCTTTATATCTCAGATTATTTTTAATTCTGATAGAAATTTTAATGCTCTTTCAAATGTGTTAAAAATTCGTCTCTCGATCCTTGCTTCTCTATGGTATATTTCCACATTTATTGCGACGCTTTTATTATCGGGTGACCAGTATCGCGTCGCTCGCTGAAGAAGTCCGCGGTCTCTCTCCGTCTCTCTCGTGCGCTTGCGCTTGCGATTGTGACTGAGTGCATCGAACGCTTTAAAAAAAAGTTATTTTACTTCTTTTTTCTTAACAAGTATTTTAAAGTTTTTCTTCCTTTTTTTTTTTCTAGTTTGTTCCTGATATTAGTGGGATGGACTTTGTAGTGATGACCATGACCTCTATAACCTTTGTTTTATGAAGGGAAGATTGCAGTTGCCGCTTTCATATTCAGCTGTATGTATCGGATGAAGTGGATTGGGAGCTGAATATTTTTGTAAGCGAGTCGTTAATCTCAATTCTAAGCTTGGATTCAAAAATTCTTTTCTTCGAGCTTCTTGAACTAAGTCTGATCACTTTTAATTCACAATTTTCTTCAATTTTATGGATTTAATCGTTGATTTGTTGTAGATGAATTTTCGAGGCAAACAATTGACTCATACAAAGAGAAGACAAACAAAAAAGGCAATTCACAAATTGAAGGACTTAAGAAAAAGAGGCAAATTAAAACGACATGTGTTGAACGCATATAGAGAGATCAATGCGAAGAAACATGCTGCATCTCGTCAAAAAGCGACAAATGTAAGAAGTTTTATGATTCTTTTTCTTTTAATAAATGGAAATAGAGAGGGCATAGACGAGATCACGTACATAGTTTGAAATCAGTTTGGTTTCGCTTGAAAAAATGTAGCGAGGTGAATTCAGAGGTCGACTGGGCCACATGCTTTATTATGGACCCTAGAAGTCACACTCACTTGTTCACCTCCATTTGGCTTAGTTGCGTTTACTACAGATAGAAGAGGACTGGGAACACGAAAGACAAGTGCAGTTGGCAAACGAAGAGGACGATGATATTCTGCCTTTGGATATGCTTGACGCAGATATCGACTGGGAGAGGAGCGCTTTCGCTAACAAAATAGCCAGATTACAGCATGGTATTCGTGTTTTTCCACAGTTCATTTCCTTATCGACCGTATCTGTATCGTTAATGGCGATGAGGTTAACCAGAACAGTGGTTGACTTTAGGGGAATCTGAATCTTTTGATTCAATAATGAGGCTTGGCTAGGAAAAGGAAGCTAAGAAAGGGTAAGATTGTTATAACTGTGCAAACCACATTCCTTCGTCGAGCTTTGTTTTACGCGGCCCTAGCTTACCCACAAAGCGATGCCTTAGCTTTATTTTAAGAAGCTCTAACAACAGTTTTGCGTCGTACCCCTATTTCCCAACGAGCAGCCTTCCAAATTTCGGATCAGCGATAGAGCAGACCTTCAAAGCTGTGATGCACTTAGCATTGTTTCGTCTGTTTTACAGATGAAAATGATGGCGCAGAGGCCGGAGACGATTTGGAGTTGAAGAAACGACGTTTCGATGGAGAACCAGCAGATGATATTCACGAACTGCTACCTATTAAAGTGGAGGGGAAACTTCTAAAACGAAGTCGTCGTAAAATCAGCGAAGGATCACAAAATCATAAAGGTTAGCTAGAATCTATTCTAGTTTATTAATTTCTACACATGATTGCGAGGCTTCTTCACGCAAACGCCATAGTGATAGAATTGTGGTTGTGTACGATTTATGAGATCATACATCCATAACTTCTGGATGGGTAAGAAAATTTCAAAGTTTTTTTCAAGCTTAAGCTTGTGGCATTAATGTTGAGAATTTATAGGGAATATTCATGCTTTATTTATATTCTTAAAATCGCTTTTCTCTTTCAAAAAATTTGAAGTTTTTAGAAAGAAAAAAAAACGGTGTATCTATCGGATCATGATCGAGTGATTCGACTAGCAAAATCCAGAATCCGCGCTTCTCCTCGACTCCTTTTTGTTAGGCCACCGGGCTGTAAACGGTTCGTTGGCGTTGTCTAATTCATCGTTGGATAATCCCATAGACTAAATATGCAAATATACCAATCTGTATATAGTGCCATTAAGTGATAAGGGTTGATAAATCCAACACATCATTACTGATTTGTTAATTATTGCTGCTTATGGTTTAGTAACAATTACCTAATATATAAGATATTATTTTAGAAGAGGAAGAAGTCGATGATGATGCAAATGAAAAGTACGAAGAGGAAGATTTCTCTAATTTAAGTGCTGCTGAGTTACTCAAGAAGAGAGCCGAATTAATTGAGGCAGCTAAATTGGAAATCAGCGGATGTGCTTATGCTCTGTTAGCACAACCTCAACAAGAGGTGAGGGTTCTATTGGACGTATACCGTATTATCTTGAATATAGCCTCAGGTGACACTATCTTCGCAGAATTGCTTTTCTGGTATTTTTTCGCTTCCAATATGTTGAGTAGGAGGAAAAAAGTTTAAGGGAAAGAATAGAGGGAGGTGAAGGAGGTAAAACGAGGTATATGAAGGGTGTCTCTTTTAGTTTTCGTTTTTCTATGGATGCTGAAATTTTAGGATCTTTTTTGAAACATTGATTTGTGTAGATCGAGTTATTCACTGCATATGAATGATGCTTATGACGTTTTTGCATTGTAGTGAAAACATTGCAAATGATGACTATGTGTTATGAAGGTGATTTCTTCTATAAATAGAGGATAGGATTTGTGAGAATCGCAATTACTTCTATTAATGGAATATACCGCTGTAAGGTTAACCCGAATATTACGTTATTTTTCAATTTTTAGTTAATTATTAGTGAACTTTGTAATTAAACCCCTTTTCCGACAGTCTAATTTTTCTCTTTTCAAGTTGCTGAATTTGGGGGGGGGGGGGGGGGGACTTGGGCAGAAGTTCTTTTGTTGTTGTTGAGTTGATGTCGGTTGTTGTTTATAAAACACGATATTGCGCTTTTTGCTATTTCAGACGCACAAGTTACGAATATTACTTAGGATGTGCAAAGGTGAAGAAGTGCATTCGTTAGTACGAGAAAGTGTGCAAAAATTGGCGACCGCATCTCTAGTACAAGTCTTTGTAGATATTATACCTGGATATGCGATTCGGTAATGTTGGCTGTTTTTTTTGTCGCTTTTGTCTTTATTATTATTATTATCTTTTTGAACTAGAAAATTGTTAAAAGTTAAAAAAAAATGTTTAAACCATATCTTCCTACTCGAAGTGGTGGGAAGATATGTTTTGCTTAAAAAAATATTATTATATGCGGCGCGGATGAGATTAATACTATGCAATTGATGAGCACTCCAGAAATTGATAATTAAAGAAAAGATTCGAACGAAAATCTCTTTGTTGAAATTCAGCCATTGTGCTATTCGGGTTATGAATTATCTAATAGAATATATACTGTTGACACCAACTCTATAAAGTCACTCGTTTCCTTATGAACAAAAGTATTGATTTTTAAGTAAAACCTATTAGCAGGTGATTTAATCATTTCTTGAAAACTTGAGAACTTGAAGTACGACATGAAAAGTGGCATAATGATGAATTGCCAAATCCTCCCAGATCCTTTAATCTTCCATCTATGTTTTAAGATTAAAAAGGATTTCCGTTGTTTAAAGCACATTTTCTATTAATGTGTAAAATAATTTTTTTTTTGAATGTCTTTAAAAAAATCTCTCGAGTTTTTTGTATTATTGTTTTATTTGCAGAATTACTCCCAAAGAAGAACGCTATATTAGAGGAAAATACATTTACATATGCTTTGGCTATACTTTCATTGCATTCTCTTTCGAAACTACTTATATCGGCTCCACATTTCAATTTTTCAACAAATATTATCAGTTTACTTGTACGTCTTGCAACTTCGAAATATGAGACGGTAAGCGATTAGAAATTTTTATTTATTTATTTATTTATTTTTTTGAGCTTAGAAACACAGATTTCTGGTAATTTGGCGGGATCGTACCAAAGACCTGGAAATTCCTGCTAGAAAGATTTGCTGTTTTTGAATAGATGCTGAGGTTATCAGATGAAACTAACCTCAAGGTTTGTGCGTCGATTAGAATGCGCTAGACGCTTAATCGGATATTAGACACTGACATAGAAGTATACCATCTGCAGTTGTACTCACTGGAAGGGAGGAACCTTCTTTAGAGCACCGGAAAAGGATATAAGTTTACATATTATCTTGCGGTTATTTGTGTTGGTGAATTTCTTAAATAACTGCACTGGTTACTCCGTCTTTGTTCCTTTCCTCTGCAGATGCTCAGTATAGGTTAACTTACTCCGTCTTTACTCCATTCGTGCCAATGATCGCTTCCCATATATATATATATATATATATATAAATATATATATATATATATATATATACATACATATAATTGGGTATGTTCTTTTTCTTAATGTCGTACTCTTGTTAATCCCCTTGTGATGGATTAAAATCCCTCATAACTGAACTCAAGAAATTGTAGCGCCTGGATTTTTGTTCAGGTACGCTTTCACTCTTCCCGGAAGAGGGGATACCTGAATAAAACCTGTGATTGTTGGTTATTATGAGGGTGGTAATGTTAAGGTGCCGCATATTTTTATGTTTAATTTAATAAAGTATTGAATATAAGTGTTGAATATAGGTGGTAGACGAGTGTTGTGAAGCGTTATCTCAATTGTTTGCTGCGGATGTTTCTCTTCGACATTCTGCATATGGAGCACGTGCAATTGCGGCAATTATCAATGAGAAGAAATGTGACGTTTCACCGAAATTACTCTCAACTTTTCTTAAAATGAATATTAAGGTGAGCAATTCAATAGAATAGAGGGGGATTTATCGGTTTTCTTTTTTGAGTTTTTTTCTTTTTCTGGCGATAGAGAATTGCTTTTCATTCCTTACTTTAACTTAAAAAACTTTTCTGAACAAAAAATTTTATATATAAAGGATTAGTCTCGCATCGATACCGCTTACAATCTCGTCGAATGGGCCAATTTCGAGAGGTGCAATCAATTCTCGCTAAGGAATGCTTTGTGGTTCTTCTAAATTTCTATGCTTTCACACCGGATATTGCTGGGATTTAACGGGAGAAGTCAATAGACCCGTGAGAGGGGGGGAGAGGGTATATCTTGATGGTGGTGGCTTTCTCATTATATTAGCAATGTTAAGCACCGCATTTTACAAAACAGAACTGAACAACCTTTGTTGGAATCTAGGTAATCATACTTAAAGCTATATCTGGAATTTATGACACTATATTCTCACTTGAGTGGTTCCTTTATCTAGAGAGGAAATATTTTTGGTCAGAAGGAATCGATAGGGGATTGAGATTCCTTTAAGTAGTAATTGAGGCTAGTTGCAATTTTTTTTTTAATTTGGAACAAATCATAAAAATTTTTCGAAGAATTAAATGCGATGATGTTTCATCGATTGGTATCGTTCATTATTCTCATCGCTATAAAATATTTAAGGAAGTGGATAAAGGAGAGAGAAGCAAAGATAAGCAAAGATTATTGGGTAAAAGATTTAAATTGGCTAAAGAGCGACAATCGAAAAGTAAAGCAAAGGTGAGTGATATTTTTTATCTTATTCAATTGTCATTTCGAATTTATGCACGCTGTCTAAGGGAAAACTCTAAAATTTACGCTTTTTTCTCTTTAATTTTCTACTCACATGATTTTTCATTTCATTTGAATATCTCAATTTTTCAGTATACGAAACAGCTAAAGAAGTTAGAAGAGGATTTGAAAGAAATTGAAGCGGCAGAATCGTTATCAACGAAACTGAAATATGTAAGTTATAGTCAACGAATTGTGTTTTTTTTTTGTTGGTGTTTCGAAAGTCTCATATGATCGATGCATAGAAAGGTGGCTGATTGGTTTTTCGGTTCCAGGATAGTATTCAGGCATATATATATATATATATGTAACGGTCAATGCAATACGGATTTTAGTGTTTTCTTTTATCAATGATATCAAGGGTGTTATGTGTTGATAACCCACCGCATAGCGTTTATCATTTCCATCATTAAAAGGTTATAATAACGCTCATCTTCTATTTAGTAGAAACTTACGCAGAATATTGTTCATCCTTATCCAGACCGGAAGTGGCTGAATGTTGAGGAGCGGATTCGGTGAAAGCTGCTCACTGGTAAGAGATGGTTGATATTCTCGAAGATTGTGTCTATCACTTAATTTGAAGGCAACCGAAGCAATGAAATATATATTTGTGACATATTTTCGAGTGATAAAACATATGCCGAGAAGTGTTTTATTGGAACCCGTATTGGAAGGATTAAGCAAATTTGCACATTTGCTAAACGTTGAATTCTTCGATGATATTATTGGCGCATTGCAAACACTTATCGAACAACAAGTAGGATGGATTTAATTTTTATTTATTGAATTCTAATTTTATGATATTTTAATTAAAGATTTGTTTCATCATTGAAAATAGATTGTGAGAGTTTTTATGATTGTCATATAATAAATACGAAGGTAGATGAGCGCTGGATAGAAAATTCTGTGCAGAAATCTAGTTTCATTGTTAGGGAAAAGTTGGATTTTTTAAATTGTCAAATTTGTTCTAAATTGAGGAAGATGTGCCAATCTGAGACAAAGAAAGGCAGATATTCCATACTACTCTTCTTCATCCTCCTCCTTCCCCCACTCTTTCCCCCATCCACTCTTTATCTTCCCTTCCCATCCAACAGCTAACCGCATCCGCTGTATCTAGATTGTTACGATCTCTTCTGTAATGTCAAAAACAATCCATTTTGATTTGAGCAACAAAATTATGCATAGATTCTCATCGATTAGTGATAGCGAAGTCAATGCCAAACTTAATAATTGCTTGAAGGCTTTTGTTGTTTAATATTTCTGTTGTCTGAATTGTTAATTTAATATCAAATTTGTTGAAATGGCCTATCCGATATCCTATTTCTTGCCATATTTGAGCAATCTCTATAAATCTACTAGTGAAAGTATTTTGGATCACATATCATTCCTATCAACAATAGAATATAAAAAATATTTAATATTTAATTAATTTTATTTAGCATATGCGAGTATTAGATTCGCTGCATTGTGTACATGCCGCATTCGTGATATTGTCTGGTGAAGGTGTTGCCATCAATGTCGATCCATTTCGATTCTATAAATCTATCTATCGACTTATGACGAGTTTGCCGTTTGAGAAACGACCTGGTTTGCATACTTTAATCTTTTTTTTTATCATCCACCTTGCATTATCCATCAGTTTATTAACCCGATCTACAATACTATCGAATAAAATCTTAGCCCCAGGGTTTCTATTCGAGTTATGCATCTGTATATAGGATATCTTTTGTCATGAGTTCAATAGTGAAAATATTGCAGAATTACGTGATCGTGAAATAAGCGTGATATTACGCACGCTTGATATCATGATAAACTCACGTCGCAAACAGGTGTCGTTATGTCGTGTTGCCGCCTTCACTAAACGATTGCTTATTATTTGTTGCCTCTTGCCATCGCATTGTGTGATCGCAATCCTTACTGCAATACGAACATTCTTCATCGTTTGTTTTCGATTGTTTTTTTTGTTTTTTTTTTTTGGAATATCTGCAGGAGTCTATACAGCTTCGAAGATGAATAAGTCAAAGGGGGGGAGGGGGGTGGGATGATCTTAAGGTGACCTGGAGAAATGAACTTACCTATCCATCTTGAGCATTGCACATTCTGCAAGACCTTCCTTTCCCTCTGTTGAAACGCGCGGAGGTTTCCCGAAAAACATCGTCAGAACCAGATCCTTTATATGTAAGGATCATTGCCATATCCTCTCTGATCTTTTCAGAATTACCTTCACCATTTGTATCATTACTAGCCGGCTTACCATCTTTTTTTATGAGGTCAACCTGAAATGCTGTCATGGCTGCAATGAGTGCTAATGGATAATGTCGTAATGTTTCTTGATGTATTTCAGTCGCATCCACGTTTATCATCGATGTTGGATAGTAGTGAGGAAGTCACAGCAAATGGTCTTTTCAAACCGGATATAGATGATCCCGATTGCTGTAACGCACTTTCTTCGACTATCACTTCTGAAGTGAATATCCTTTGTAAGGTTCGTTTTGAGAAGCAGTTAACATACCAATTTTGTGGAATATTTTCGGTACGTTTTATCTTATAAGAGGAAGGGGGAGGGGATGTTTTGATGTGGCTGTATATTTATTTACCAGGTGCTACTATTTTCGAATTTTTATGGTTTTGAACGTTGTCCATCTTTATGCGGTTTGTAGACTCTCTCTTTTCACGGATTATTTCTCTACTCGCTATGTGAAGTTTCAGTTCAATATCGGCGAAGAGTCATAACTACTTCAAGGAGTGTTGGTAATATGCGTAGATTGATTAAAGAATAAGAAGAAATTCTCTCTTGATCACTTTTTAAAATATAGAATTGTTATTAACCATTTTTTCAAAAAAAAGTCGCTTTTTTTCAGTATAGGAGTGGGAGGATGTTATTGCACTGAAGTACTAATTTGCACTAATTTAGCATTCGGATCCATTAGTGGTGCAATTAGCGAAACATC
The DNA here is from genome assembly GCA_006503575.1 of Baylisascaris schroederi. Taxonomy (NCBI): domain Eukaryota; kingdom Metazoa; phylum Nematoda; class Chromadorea; order Rhabditida; family Ascarididae; genus Baylisascaris; species Baylisascaris schroederi. The sequence continues at coordinate 40,004 of QEWY01000527.1, forward strand.
TACGTGCTGGTCTTCCATCATCGGGTACGGCCCGAATATCAGCTGAAATATCGACTGTGTTAGTTTCATTGGAATTTTTATCTTTTTTGAGTTCTTAATAGGTTATCTCATGTGATAGAAATTAGCAGGTATGGTTTTAAAGATGAAGGTAGGTAATAACTTCTAGTTCGATGATGAAAAAGATAATTTTGGTGGGATTTGGCTGCATAAGCGGATCCAAAGAGCTGGATTGTTCATTTGATTAAGCTCAATGCGTATGCTGCACATTTTCTTTCTCTGGCATATTTTTTTTTCTTGTCGAATTTCCCCTCGCGTTGTAAGTTCTTTTGCCGTATCTCCTTTTACCTTCTAGGAAAACCTAATGTGGTTAAGAGGCCACTGAATGCAGCATGTTTATTAGACAGTGTGTATAGCATGTGAGAATGCCAGACCATTAGACTCAGTAAGGCGATTCTCCTCTTCTTCTATAGCATCGGATATTTCGTTTTATATATAAGATGAATTCCCTCTCTTCAGATAGAGTTCAATGTTTTTAGCTTGTCACACACCATTTTGAAGTTAGGTAATTCATAAATTTGCTCGCATCCTTCTGTCTTTAGGCGGAAACCTTCTCTTGAATCCCATGGAAGGTGGCGGTAACGTAGTCAAGATTAACTCAAGTTTGAGACGTATAATGTTTGGAAGGTAACCATCTGTATATATTATTCATATGGTATATACGATAGAAGGAAAGTGAAATGGAGAACTTCGTTGATATTGCGTTTATTAGTATAACATTGATAAGTTGATGAGGTTGAATGATTTGTGGGGATTTTTGGGGGGATTTTTTCTCATTTCTAGTAGGTGAAAGATAAATATTAGCATCTTTTTATTCCTTATTTTAAAAATGGATTTTCAGGAAACCCTATGAATGGATAGAGCGTTGTCGTCCACAAGAAAACGACGATGAACCATATTTCAATGAACGAATCTCGCTTTATTGCAAGGTTATAAAATTAGATTCTTATCATTTCGCAAGTTTCTTTGGTTATTTTGTGATTATTGAATTTATTGGTTAATATATAGAACTTGAAGCGAACGTTAGTCAATTTGAGCATTAGAAAAATGATATATGAATTTAGGAAAATACTGAAATTTTGGTGATCGATAAAGAAAGAAATATGTGATATGCAAATTTCGATTTGGTACGATATTTTTATTTCAATATTGTTGATCTTTAAGAAGAAATAAATAATTCTTTGTTTGCTTCAATTAATGATGAATGAATGATTTATGGTTTAAAAAAAAATTATACACATGAATTTTTCATCGGAACGATAAAGGAATATTATGTGATTTTACATCGATAAATCTTCTAAGCAATATAATTTAAGGAAAGATTTTTTTATTGATTTAGTTTCTGTTATACGATTTTTTATAGAGATTTCAACCGCTAATTCCATGTTTAGAGCATTTATATAGAAGAATAGTTATTTATGTGTCTAATAGGTTGAATTTTTCTTATTGTTTGACTTGTGGTTTAGAGGTATAAAGAAACATAAAGAAAGGAATTGTGTTAAGAGGTTTAGCTAAGATTGTATTAGATTAGAGTAGATGCTTAGGTTTTTTTATTTTTTATTTTAATTAATTACAATATAACAACTTCAATGAGTTTTAATAATAATAATAATTTTTCTGTAACTAATAAGCAGTTCTTTATTATTTGTTTTCAGTTCTATTTTATAAATTGTAATCAGAACCAATAATTTTTGATGAGTTGATTATGATTATATTTATCAATAAGAGTTATATTTTCAGAAGCGAAAGGTACAACTCAACTCTAAGAATATACAAATGGTGTTGAGTGATTGGTTGTTATCGATGTCATAATTGTTAGAAATTTTCAAATATATTCATTTGGGGAACGAAAATTTTTTATCGATGCAAATTTTTGAAGACATTTTCAATATTATTTTTTTAAAATTTCTATCGTTTTCGACAATCGAATCATCGAGAAGTTTCTTTGCTATGTGAACTAATGAATATCGATTGCGTTCTTCAAAGAACTCTTATATGTTTTGCAATGAAATTCTTTGATGGTTATATCTCAAAAATAGTGTTTGTAAGATCTGTCGAATTTATTTTTTTGTTGTTCGTTGTTGTTATGTTTTGTTTATTGTTATTGTTCTTAAATAATGAGCTTTTATTAAAATCTTCTTTTTTCTGAAATATTGTTTCCAATAAGTTCAATACCTACGAATGCATCTAAAAACAATTGAACTGTTGGTTCTTCTGCATTAAGACCAAGTATCATTCTCTAAATTTATAGAATTTAATAAGGCAGTGCGATGCCTAGATGTTGGAACATGATTTTAGAATCGTTTCGATAAATACGATGAAGTGGTGTAATTTAGGACTTGAATAATTTAGGACTAATAAGGTGATAAAATTTTCCATTGCATTGGATGAGTTGACTATATGGAGTCCCTTGTTCGTGAGTGGGTGATATCGATGGATGGCGTTTCACATTAGATAATATTTCATAGCATCATGTCGTTGATGATTGCTCTATTGTTTACTATTTGAACAGATGTTTGCTGAGATCACTTTTATCTGAATCAATGATTAATTATTGCATATATTTTCCTTTATATTTTCATATAGTTTATTGTTAACAAATTGATAACATTTATTTGGATAGATGAGATTAATAAATTATATACACTCAATAGGATGCATCAAATTTTTTTAAGGAGGAGATTGACGGAAAGCAATACAAGTGATATCGCCTTTAGTAGCTTCGCAATAGAGATTCGAACTATACACATAGGAGAAGTGACCCTTTGAGCAGATTACGTCGACACTTCCGCCGAATTGCTCTTCCGCTTTATCATTGATGCTTCGTTTTGAATTCGATGTCGTCTCACCAATGTTCTATGATCGTTGACTTCGATTTAGCGATAGATTCACATAACATAATTGAAATACAATGAGATGATTGTTAAATAATTAGCGAAAGTAAGGATTTAATGAAATTGTAGATGTAAGTTATTGGCTTCTAATTTCGATTAGTGTCAATATTATTAGGCGCTTGAGTATTGTGACATTATTTATAGGCTGATAGAAAGGAGTAACGGTATGTTATAGTTCGACTATTTCACTCATAAATAAACTATTTTTTGATCCACTCCTATTTTCTCTCAATCCTCTTATTTTAAATATGATGGATAAATCTTCGAACTTCTTCAAAAAGATTGCTAGCCTAATCTATATTAAGTGCAAATTTATACCCGAAATTTTTAATATCTCCGCATATGTCTTATGCATCGCTTTCATAATTTATGATTTAGAAGTCCTCCTCCTCGTCCCCCACCTAAAAATCAACCAGTGAATTGACTGTTCTACCTGTCATGAAAGGGTTTCTTCATTTTCTAAATAATTTTATTCTAAGTCTATATGAACTTACCTCAAGCATAAGTTGCCTAAGCTCTTCACTGTTGCATTTGAGATCGTCGGAAGATGTTTTACTCTCTCGTTCATCACCTTTTGAATTTAATTGAAATTTTGGTTTCGGTGTTGTCGAATCATCTATAGTTGCTTGACGTTTAACAACGGCACTATGACGTCTGGTTGGTGGTATCAAATCGGAATCATCATCCTACAAAAGTTTCAAAACTAAATTCTTAAATACCATATTAAAAGATGACTTTATCGTATGAATTGCTTAAATTGCTAAGGATAAAGGCTAACTGGTCAACCCGGTAGCTACCGAATAACCGTTGATGCATTCTTTAAGGGTGTTTAGAGACAAATCCAGCATTATAAGGGTGTCTCACAATTTCCTCCATCAAAAAATGAATGCATTTCAATTGTTTGTTAAGTATTCTCACCTGAAATAATTGTAAATCAATGAAATATGCAAATTCACATTCTAATATTCTCATCAACTGATAGAAAAAATATTTTTATCATTTATGCAAATAAATTTAGTGCGAATTTAGTGTAGGACGTATAGAAAATTTTATTCAACAAAATAATTTCCCACTTGAAATACATTTTTGTTTTTTTTTCTCGTTAATATTCTACTGTAATGGATTTACGGTAATTATTCATTTAGATCTCCCATATTCTCCAATAGCAATGCATCTATTCTTCGTTAGATTCAGAAGCAAATTGTAGAGGATTTGCAATAAAATTCAGTCTATATGTTAGCTATAAAATTTTGCTCTTTTTTTAATGAATTTTCCTATATTATCCTTTTTGAATACTATATTAAATTACTAACCAACTTTCAATTTTCTTATATAAGGTTTATGAAATGATCCATAAATGATATCTGCTTGTGATGTTGGATGGCTATAACTTTAGTTAGGAAACCCAGAGCCACTTTATAAATATAAATAAATATAAATATATAGATATATAAATATATAAATATATATATTTATATATTTATATATCTATATATTTATATTTATTTATATTTATAAAGTGGCTCTGGGTTTCCTAACTAAAGTTATAGCCATCCAACATCACAAGCAGATATCATTTATGGATCATTTCATAAACCTTATATAAGAAAATTGAAAGTTGGTTAGTAATTTAATATAGTATTCAAAAAGGATAATATAGGAAAATTCATTAAAAAAAGAGCAAAATTTTATAGCTAACATATAGACTGAATTTTATTGCAAATCCTCTACAATTTGCTTCTGAATCTAACGAAGAATAGATGCATTGCTATTGGAGAATATGGGAGATCATATATTTATATTTATATTTATATTTATATATATAAAGCAACTGTGGAATACTGAGCCAATTTCATTTAAGTTGGAAGAGAATACGAGTTGGAAGAGGAGTTGAAGTGGACATATAGGAAACCGTTTGATAAATAAAAACAATACACTAATAGAAATAAATGGTTTAAAAAGAATACTTTAGCACCGGTATTAGGTGTAAGTGGTTCAATAAAATTGTTAGGTCCTTGATCGAGTGGATATTTCTCGAGTAACGATTCGATTATTACATGTGGTGGCATTGTTGTTTTATCATCATTCGATCGTTGCAAGTCCACTGCACCTAACATTTGTGCTCTCTATAAATTTCGATTACTATAGTTGAAGTTTTTGCCGGATATGTGGGATGATACTTTATAAAGCTGGAGATCATGTTTAAAAATACTCATTCTACCAAGTGAATGGTGTTGGATGGATTATAACTATAAAGTTGGATATTGGATGATCG
>QEWY01000527.1:46298-165511 GCA_006503575.1 Baylisascaris schroederi
TAAATAAATAAATAAATAAATAAATAAATAAATAAATATATATATATATATATATATATATATATATATATATATATATATATATATGTGGCTCTTATTATCATAACCTCACATATTATTATTAGCTTATGACTTAAAGGTATCATAAAATTGCAGTCATTGCATTAATTTAATCATCAGAATTAAACAGTACTCTCGGTATATGATGTTTGCTGAATTCATTTTGTTGAACGTTCCCCCATCCTTCATATAAGCGGATCAGAAATTACATTTAAAAAACTTCTTATTAAATATAGGAATTTGTTTCGATTTTAATGATAACACAACGCAAATGGCAGTATTAATAAGAAATAAAGCAATGTTCAGCATCCTTTTTGTGTGTGTATCTGTGTCCTTAACAATAAATAAGTTGACCGCATTTCCCATGATATCGGCAAGTCGATATATGACCAATTTCAAAGAGAAACCTGTATTATCTAAACATTTAAACATCTAACATTTCAATCACCACAATCGAACGTATTCATGAAATCATATTGGCCTTTATTGAATTCGTTTAAAGCTGAATATTTTTAATTTAATTTAACTTTATTTTTTCTAAAATAAATAGGTGCGCTTTCTAAAGTAATCTAGGGTAGCAAATTTGAATCACACCTATGATTGCATGAATCACCCTAACGCATCTCTCTCACCCGAAAGGAAAGAAATTCTACGAATTTCAAAAATTTTAAATCCTCATTACCATTGATTAATATCGAATAGTTGCATTTTAAAATAGTGAAAAATTTTGCCCATGTCTAGAATACAAATTTTCACATTTTATGCAAATTTTTGTTAAGTTCATCGATAAAAATTACAAAATTTGCATAAGCTTCTTCGACTAGCTAGGGATTCGACAAGTCTAACGATGGTTAAAAATTATAACCAGTGTGGAAGTGCTGCTGAATCAATAAATTCATCAATTTTCCCATATTTTAGCTATCGTTTCGGAGAAATAAAACCCCAGTCGATAACTCGTTACAAATGAGTGGAATTTTTGCCGCATTAATAAATTTGATTAGGCAAATATTGTAAATAAGCACTCACCAACTCGAGTTCATCAAATCGATCCCTCTCATAGGTTTTCGTTGGTTTCGCTAAGCACGGTATTGATTGAGGACATGATGGTGGTGGAGGACATAATTTTATAGGAGGACAAGATGGTTGTGATGGACAATTACACTCTCCTATACCAGGTGGCATAAATATGAATGCATTCGACGAAGAGATGAACATAAGCAACGATAAATAAAACATCTTGAAGCGTTGTTGATGACTAAATATCAACGAAACCTAAATGAATCGTATATAGCTGACAATCTGAACGAATGATTTCATCTTCAATGATAAACACGTTGAATGTTAAGCTCAAAAATTTGATCAAACTTTAGAATTGAACACTTTTAGATTAACGAAAAGCTTTCATATTTCCAACAAACAATGAATTCGTCAACATTGACGTAGAGCAAAATACCATATCAGTCATTTGCGCCATTTTTAGCTATAGGCATTGGAAATACTCCGTTTATTATCTGCTTGCAAATTATTGCCATAGCAATAAGTCATTCATCATTGTCGATCAGTGCGTAATTAGTGGAAAAGGGCGTCGAAATCTAACAAATTTTGCTTGTTTCTTTGCTTGCCAAATGACCAATTCAATGATCTTATTGATCTGTCTGTCAATATGGTCAAGAACAGTTCGGCTGGTCGAATTCATAAGAAGGCGAAAGGTGGCACTAAATAATTTTGCAATGAAATTTTTTATGAAGAATTTTTTTTTAATTTTATGATTTCCTAATATTTGATAATTTTTATAAGAAATTACTAGTAGCGCGATAATGTAGAAGTCTAGAAATTCAACTTAAATTTGAAATAAATCAAATAATCTAACAATGAAAATGACGTCATAATAAATAAGATCATAGAAAAATTTTTATTCGAAAAACGAATTCCCAAAAGTACCACAACAAACGATGTTGATGTTGATAATGAAGAGCAACAATGCGGCAATGGTAAAATGATAAATAAAATGGGGTCATTGAACGCCACTTGAAAGATATTCAATGTGATTTGTCTATTCACCTAATTCCATCAACTTCAACAATCATTGAGAGAAATTTCCACATTTTCTTAAATGATAAATAAAAATTTCAATAATTTGATAGATTGAGAAATGAAATATTCGCACGAAAATTAATCAAAAATATTAAGAAGAGCATGCTTTTTGGCGTTCAATAAACTCAACCTTGATCAATTTGATGAGGAAAATTTCCATTCTTTAAAATTTTGGAAAAAAAATTTTACTTTTTCTTTTTACGAAGAAAATTCTTTGAAATTATTAGTGAAGAAAGTGATGAATTTCTTATTGTCTCCATAGAGTGATTTAAATATCATTCAATAGTGTCGAATGAAATCCCGAATAGATTGTGTGCAAGAATTGAACGATTTGTGGTTTATCGGGTCATTGAATGTCACGTCATATTCACATTATAATAGATCATTCGAAGAGAACTCGTAACAATGAGTATTGAATTTTTTTTTTTTTTTTTGTAAGGGCTGAATTGTTGTGCTCATCGGTCATGTTCACAAATCCTCTTTCCACCTCCCCCCTCTCCCCCCTCCCCCATTCCTCCCAAAAAACCCCTCAAGTCCCCCCCTCCCCCTAATTGAAGTTTGCAAACCTCGCAGGATCCCATAAGCTAAAGGTCAAATTTTGGTAGGTTTAAGCTGATGCATCACGCTCTCTTATTGATCAAGTCCCCCAGTCGATCACGCCCTTCAGCGGATTATGGCTTCAGGCGAATCATGCAGCTAAAGACGGTTCAACATAGGGCACACAGAAGGTGTTCATTGTGTTTATATGTACGTATATTTAGGTGTGTGTGCATTCGTTTTATGTTGCTAATGCGTAACAATGAGTTTCTGAAGTGTAGAAATGCTGATAAATTTAGATTGTCGTCGTTCCTATCATATAGGATAGGTAATGAAATCAGGCATCTTTACTTACAGCTAATCAATGAATAAGTTGCTTTTCACTTATGAAGAGGTGCTTTTGCATATTAGTTTGCCCGTAGGTAGGAAGCAAAGTTGTTAAAATGCTAGAATTGATGAATGGACGACGAGAGAAGAATGTTTCACATCTTTAAATCAAAGAACATACGAAAATGTGAGTTCTAAATGATTTATCGATCGCCAAGGAATTTAGACAAGATTGGTACTTAGATATTCACTAAATGGAACATTGCTGTGATTTTTGGAAGGCTGGGGGGGGGGCGGGGAAGGGGGGGAATTTACAGGATTGCACATAGGCCGAGTTGTACTTTTTACAAATGGTCAGGTTTAAAGAAATACTGGCGAGCGATTTGTTCATTTAAAAGATAAATGCACCTTCGATCATATTTTTATTATTTTACGATGAAACTAATTGACAGGGTTGACCGGCATCGTCCCATCTGCCTGATATTTGCTTTATGCTCAGGTGCTGTTCACTAAAAAAATTCCTATAATTTCGTAGAACATACTATTACAGGTTAAATACAGGTAGATCTTTAGATTATTCAGGAATGATTTTCTTCATACGATACATGCCTTGCCCATCTTTAACTCTTTATTTGAATGACAATCAACTGGTAATTCCGAGTATCTCAACGAATAAGTCGTAATCAGGTGCCAAAAAACGCTTGAAAAAATTTGAAATTTTCGAATATTTCAGAAACAGATCACCAAAAAAAAGCCGAAAAATTTTTGATGCTGCTGGTACTTTTCCTGATTAAATAAAATACTTTGCTAATTTTGGTCGAAAAAAGTGTAATGTGAAACTGAAAATTATATAATATGAATTGCGTCGCATTATATTGCATTTATTTATTATATGAGATGGGATATAATAGCAAAATTTTATACAACTCAAAGCGAAATTAACAAATTATTTAGCAATAAATCTATTATATCCATGCAATGATGGCTGATTTTATCTCATCTCGCAACAAAAAAGAGTTATATAGATAAAAGAATTATTGAATTTCTCATAGAACCGAAAAGAGTATAGCACTTGATTACTGTTATACAATGTTTGATTGGTTTCAAATGAGATCATAGGAATAGTGTATTGAGGGCAATCTACTTGTTCGATGTTTTAAATCAATACTTAATGGGTGCTGAAACCTACTTCAACTCGGCATAGAACTTAGCTTTTATGAGCTTTTTAACATTTCCTTTATAAAGCACATATTGGGTATTATATATATATATATAATGCATTTTATTGACGATTTTTGCATACATAGAATGAAGCAAAAAAAAAAAGAAAACAGAAAAAGAGGTCGATAGCTGAGCGATCAGAACAAATTCGATTATGCGTGAATATGGGGAATTTTTTTAAAACTAATTCACATTATTTTTTATACGTCATACAAGATCAACCACAAATCCATTCAATATATCCTTATGAATATATCCTTCCTAAGATTTCCAAAAAAAAAAATCGCCCTCCATTTGCTCTCAGTATGAAGCTTCTGAACCATTAGAACATGAAATGCCGGAAACTGCTTTCATTCCTTTCCCAACTTTCACCCCCCCTCTCTCCTCCCAAATGCTTCAGGACCTAATGACTGAAATTAATAAGCATACGCTCCCAAATAACAATGGATTTAGTTAGTATCATAAAGATTAAACACAAACAGGATGTAAGACAGTCTTTTTGCTTTTTTGTTGACGTATAGTGATCACTCGTTTCACATCATTCCTTGTTGTTGGATCGCAAATGCAATAGATAATCAAACGTATAGCACTCGTAAACATATACACAAAGCTAACCGTATCCGAGAATATCGTATGAAAAGTGGATGCCATATTAGCGTCCATTGGATCTCTTAATAATGATGATTTTGACCTAAATTTAGTGAAAAAATTTAGTAAAAATATTGGAAAATCGATAAAAATTATGAACTTTCTCAAATATGATCTGATATTGAGACGATATGAAAAGCTAAATATTGTCACCATAGATGAAAACGCAAACTCGGCACATAACATTCGTCGATCTTTTATGGATTTCTGAAGGTTTTTTTAAAAAAAAGTATTGCTAAAGAAACTAAAGAAATTTAATCGATTACAAGCAAAGTAATCTTCTGAGCGATTGAAGGGTTAGTAAATCCTGCAATTCTTCCATACCATCTCCCTTCCCACACTGAAGCATAAAGGCCAATTTTTAGAGCAGTCATTTTTGAATTTATCTGCAAACTTAGCTCAAAACGTGCACTATGGCAATATCATATCGTTGCAAATGCAATTAAACTGAAAGAGATTACAAATAACAAAAGAAAAGAATTATATAAAACCGAGAAAAACCATTTTTTTTACGAATTTTAGAACGCTCAAATTTTTCATTCCGCACCTATTGGATCGCAAAAAAAAAATTTTTTTTTAATGAAAAATTTTGTGAATCATCGAGTTACTTAGCGAATGAAGTTATTACTTCTTTTATCTAATATTTGTTGGTAATTTATGAAACTATCTGCTGAGGAGAGATGAACGCAAAAAGAACGCATATCGTGTCAACTATTCTAACAGAGACATTCCGCCATTTGTTATAATCTCAGGATATATGCGGATAGATTCAATGGAAATTTTTGCGTATTGTTTTTCTAAAAGAAGAAAGATTATAGCTTTTAAACTTTTCAGCATCATCTGTAGACAGCAAACTTTTTTTTTTTGATAAGAACATGACGATTTGTGTTGATAGAAAAAGAAAGATGCATTTGATGATTAAATAATAGTAAAGAGGAATACAATTAAAAACTATTCATTAAGTATTAAACAACCTTAAATAAGGATAAAGGGATAGATAAGGATAGAGGGATAAATAAGGATAGAGGAATGAATAAGGATAAAAAGATAAATAAGGATAAAGGGAAAATAAGGATGAAGGGATAAATAAGGATAAAGGGATAAATAAGGACAAAGGGATAAATAAAGATAGGGGAATAAAAAGTGATAAAGGGATAAATAAGGATAGAGGAATAAATAAGGATAGAGGAATGAATAGGGATAAAGGGATAAATAAGGATAAGGGGATGAGTAAGGATAAAGAGATAAATAAGAATAAATAAATAAGGCTAAAGGGATAAATAAGGATAAAGGGATAAATAAGGAAGGATAAAGGGATAAATAGGGGTAGAGGGATAAATAAGGATAGAGGAACAACTAAGGATAAAGAGACAAATAAGCAGAAAAGGATAAATAGGGATAAAGGGATAAATAAGGATAGAGGAATAAATAAGGATAGAGGAATGAATAAGGATAAAGGTATAAATAAGGATAAAGGGATAAATAAGGATAAAGGGATAAATAAAGATAAGGGGATATATAAAGATAAAGGGATAAATAGGGATAGAGGGATACATAAGAATAAAGGGATAAATAAGGACAAAGGGGGATACTTGAGAGGAAAGAAAATAACGAAACAATAAGGTAGAAGAATAAGGAATAATTATGTGAACATATTTCATCGGTTGAAAAAAAGGATAAATCCACAAACCGTTCGAGGATTGTAAGAATGAGATGAAGACTATTACTGATCAAATATGTTGTCACTATAATCATCATCGCGTAAATAGCATCACGAACTGGATTGGTGATTAGACGAAATGGCGGTGAAATACCTTCACTTGAAGCTATAAATATAAGAAAACAATATTAGCCAACGAAGATTACTATCAATGCGAATTGAACGATACCCTTATTGATGCCGGAAAGAGAAGAGGGAGGATATGTAGAATCCACGAAAGGATCATGATATTTTCGGTCTGATTGGATTTTGAGGTCTTTCTTCTCTTCAAAATTCTTCAATATTGCTAAGCTACAAAATTTCCTGTAGCAAGCGGCAGTCGGCTGGCATAAACGAAGAAAAAATGATGTAAATATGATTATATTACCGATTGAAGAGAAGATTTTTTTTCAACTTTTTAAAGAAATAAGCAAATATTTTTCCTCTTCAAATATTGGCAAATAGCCGAAAATTTTCTCTCTATGAAATTTTTTTTCTTTTCGGCCATATTCTCGAATCAGATACGCTAAACGTGGCATGTTTCTGCTTCGCAATTTGATGTTTCGTTACTATGAGAGGCGCTCGTAAAAAATCAGACCGATAAAAAGAGTACTTATGTAAAGCGGAGTGATAAGCTGATAAAAACGAAGAGATGTGGTAAAAGATTAAAAAATTGATAAAAATTAAAAGTGAACGATGAAAAAAGAAATTAGTCAATTAAAGACTTTATTATATGTAACAAAAAAAAAACTGTAAGGAGTTGATAAGTTTAAAAAAAAAACTAAAAAATAATGATTTGAGGTGAAATGCTTTAAAATTACCTACCATATTCGGCGATCCTATATGTATTTGATAGCTAAAGCTTAAAAAAAAAGTTTCTTGCATGAAATTACGAATCGAGATGGGTAAGATGGATTGCTAATTTGGCGGATATTTTCGAAATTAAGGAAATATTCGATTCAAATAGAAAAAAAAGTCACTTTGTAAAAGATGCGTTGGTGCATTGCGATGATCGTCTTGATCCTCTTCATTGGCCAATTTTCGTTCATCACTTCGTTTACGTTTCTTAGTAAGTTTTCGTACAATTATCTAAAAATTATTATTTACACCTATCTTTATAAAAACCTAAATTTTATTTTCTAAATGTAATACGGTTAAATTTTAACCTATTATCTCTATAGTGGGTAATGCATTCAGCTTAATTATTGCTCTCCTCAATAGTAGTGAAATTATTAGCATTTGCTTTTTCACGTTTGGTTTTCCTTTTAGCGGAAAATTCAACCTTTGAAACTTGAGAATTGATCACGAATTTATGAGTTCATTATCAGGCGGATATCATATCATTATTGAGCCGTTATCACATCCTTTTGAAGTGGTTACTAAACGACTTTTTCTAGCATTCTTCGCTTTGTTCGACAAATTTTTTAAAACTAATTTCCAGCTAACAATGCTCATCAGATACACGGCATTACTCATAGTTTTTTTTGAAAGCTTAAATTGAACGTTTCATATTTTTTTAAAACTTTAGAGGCAAAGCTATAGGATCGCTTTTGCATATTTATATTATAAAATATTAGAAAACGTTTGAAATATTGCTGTTTAATATGCAAGCTTATAAAGACTTAGAACAACAATAGATGTTTAAAAATCGCTTTTGTCTAATATCGGTCGTATTTTGCTTAAAGTGTCTATCGAGGAGTGTCATATAATGTTTAACGAAAAGGAACGGAGAGAGGAAAGAAAGAATCCTCTCCCGTAATTGAAATCTGTGGGCAATTAAGTCATCGATCGATGAAATTTCTGAGTAGTGATCATCATCTACCTTTCCAGGATTGCATGAATCCATGCACGAAAACCTTAGTAATTGAACTCATTCAGCACATTAAATTTCATAGTATGCCAAAAAGCATCGGATGATATAAGCAGCAAAATGATTTCATCCTGGGAGGTATAGCTTCTACTATTCCTCTCGAATATACTTTTTTCTAGGTAATATTGAAAAGATTTTTTAATTGTAATAAAGTTAAATAAAACATCTAATGAATCGAATGATTAGTAAAAACAACTTACAAGGTTAAAAGCTACAAGAACGAAGAATGGAATAAATGTTTGTGCAATAGAGAGAAGATGAAAGTCGAAAAAATAATAGATATCACTCTCAAGTACCCAATCAGCTGCTCCGGTACTTTTACTACGAAAGAAATCAGTACAATTGGGAAATTCGTATACCTTAAACAAACATTAAAATATATATATATATATATAATTTCTCAACTATTTTTATTAGAAGAACTCCTACAGAGCTATTAGAATACGTTTCCTAAAATATTCATCAAAATAAAACACGTTTTCTATTGCATTTTTATGGAATTTTTTTGTAGAATTATATTGAATTATAGAAAAAAAAGTGAATAAAATAATAAATGCAATTTTATCTCCGTTTAAACGTTCGTCTAAAATAGTTCATGATAAGGGAGAAAATAAATTTAATATGATAATGGGGAAACGCAATTGAAATAGTTTTATTTTTAGGCGAAGATGGAAGTGGAAAGTAAGTGCACCCTTCTTCACCTCCTTTCATAAGTAATTCTTCTTCGAATGGATTTGCATATCTTATTTTCGCTTTATTTCTATCGTATTCACTTTTATAAGGAAATAAGCCATTGAGAAAACACTCAAAATCAAATTCGCTACGACCTTCATTAAGGAAATAATCTATATTGTACAAAATTATTAACGCAATTTTACTTTCATCTCGACATTAAATTCCACTTAACTCCAACTTGACTCCAACTTGATTCCGATTGATTTCAATTTCCACTTTTTGATTTTCGATTCTAATTTTATGAATATATTGATCTTAAAGCGAAAAAAAAAACTATCTTTTAATTAAACTTTTCTATTGCGAACTTTTTTTTCTGCACTCTTTCGCATAGTGCCAGCCGTTTGTTCTCTTACATCGAGTTCTTCGCTAGCATCATTTGTGAGGCAATAGTATCGAATAAATTGAAGTTCTATTTTTCGCTCATATCAAATAATTTCGTAAGGATAGTGCTGAACGTTACTCCTGTTCGAATGGCTTAACTCCTATCTTGGTAGCCTAATACCTGTCTAGGTGGCCTAATACCTGTCTAGGTGGCCTAATACCTGTCTAGGTGGCCTAATACCTGTCTAGTGGCCTAATACCTGTCTAGGTGGCTCTGCTCTTGCTCAGTTGGCTATCTAGTCGATAGACGTTCTTCATCAACACGCAATTCATACCACAGTAGCGAAAGCAGTCGGAAGTCGCAATGTAATGCAGCACAAAAGTGTGATGCACATTGTAATATTACGTCCACGTACGCTATACATTCGTTTAAGGATTGCATTTTTACGTTCTAAAATCCATACGAGACGTTCAAGTGTACCAAATATTAGCATATACGGTATAGCGAGTTGTGTAATTCGACTCAATACAAATGCTGGCACAATATAGATATGATAGAGCACAAAGAGACTCTAAAAATTTGCACATTATCTTCTATTCAGTAATAAATTTGAAATTCTTAGATGTTTATAAATGCCATAAACAAATAAAAATAACTCATTTACTCGAAATTAATAATTAAAAAAGAAATAGATCACTCAACGTTTTCCACAGTTCTTCATTAGTGTAGTCAAAAATTATGCGAATAAAAGCGGTCAATCGTCGAATAATGCAAATACGAATTAAGATAGGTGAACTTCTCACTTGCTAGCGCACCTTTTAAGCAAACTTAAAATCAGCTCTCAAATTTTAGGGCTTTCAAAAAAGCGTATAGGAATCTCTATTGTGCATTCAACATTATTTTCTTTTGCATTGGATCGATATTCTCTATTAAAAAACAACAAAAAACAACAAAAGAAAAACAAAAAAAACAACAAAAAAAACCTCGACACGGAGGTATACGATTGCAGCATCGATCCCAAATAACATTATATACAACGCACACAGAAGTGTATCAAGTATTGCCAATACTAAAAAAAAACGTTCAAATAAAATTGCTGAATTGAGAAGAAAACTATAATATAAATAATCAATTTTTTTTTTCAATTATCGAAAGAATTATTGAATAAATGAAATAACCCCGTCAATTTGTCGACTTTTTACCGGAACTTCTAAATCATAGAGGAAATTTTCCAGCAGAAAATTTTGACGTCTTAGCAAAAGCATCAATTAGTATATTTTTAGGCGCCTAGGAAGCTTTCAAATTTCTTATTTTCAAATAATATAACGGATTAAATTAAAAAAACGCTAATATAACGGATTAAAAAAGTTTTCTTAAGTGTAACAATCAATAAATAATAGAATATGAGTACATTCCGATCATATATAATCCTCGTTGCTTTAGATTTAGTTCTAATGGAAAAACATACTTGGCGCATTTGTCCAGCGGTATTTTTTTCCAATCGTTTCAAATTTTTCATATATGGCATATGATTTTGAACAACATCAATTTTGCAAATTTTATCGATCGGACTTTTACACTCTGCTAAAATATTTGCATATTTCTGAGCAAAAAAAAAAAAAAAAAAAAAAATTCTAATTTCGTGAGCAACTAATTTGCAAAAAACAAAAAGATTAGTTGATAATGAGAGACGATTTGTTGTATCAGCTTCTCTCTTTTTTAGCATATCAATTTCTGGCTACAATTAAAAAGTAATATTGTTAAATAATTGTAAATAAAGTTAATCTAGATTTATGCACATTAAAAAATCCATACTTAAAACAAAAAAACCGTTTAATATTCCACAAAAGGTATTAGTTTTTTTTTTTTTGCCTCTCTAGCTCATAATAAAGCTAGTATACTGAACTTGGATCTGAAAAGACTTGGACCACCCACTTTTGGTCCAAAGCCCGGTGCAACAATCGGTTTGAGGAAATAAAAGAAAATCATAAACAAAGAATATAATGAATCGTCGACCTGTTGGATAGAGAGTAGGTGGTGTATTCGGATATTTACGATTCGAGAAAATATAAACAAGTAGAAGATTGCCAAATGTACCAAGTAGTGCGATTAGTGATGTGAACGTTAGGAAAATGAATCGTGCCAACGTATATCCTTCAAACTAAAATACGCATAACACATTTTATTGTCTATTAAATTGTTTATTTTGAATCGAATTAATATTTATATCATCGAAAATAAACCATCGAATATTTTAATAGGATTGTAGAATCGGTATGAATATGCGTCAAATGAACTATGAATCTGCTGGACAAATTATCCATTGCATGTTCCAATATTCATAAATTGAAAGAGTAGGGGAAGGAGGAGGGGGAGGGTTGCCGAAAATATCGAATATTGCTATGAATAACAAAGAAATTCTATTCCACTTCTGATTTTGTCGTATCGAATTATACTCCATACTTATAAAGGCATAATACTGACTAGAATATCTCACTCTTTATTCGAAAAACAACTTTGAGAGATTTTTAGGAAATTGTGGACCTCGATAGCAGTTCAAAAGAAGAAGATTTTATGCTTCAATATTTCATTTTATCTGTTGAATCTTAGCGAATTTTTTTGCTGTTAGTTTGACTGGTATTTTCTTTTCTTTTTTTTCTTTAGGACTATGAAAATTGTAATCTTCATCTTCGATGTTGAGATCTAAAGCTCTTGAAAGAATTAACTAGTTGCTCTAATGGTTATTAAATACAATAAATGATTCGTCTTCAATATTAAAAAAGTAGAAAACGGATGCTGAATTAATTTTTATTTCTTAAAAATTAGACGAGTAGGTTGATTTCTTTTTTGGGAAAAAATGGAAAATTGTTGGCATTAGACGTTCAATAGCTGAAAAAAAAATTGTCGATTTCCAATTTTTACTTAAAGATGTATGAGATATTTCGTTCTAAGAAATGATCATTCGTCTATTGTGCGTAATTTTTAGTTGAGTTGAAAAAATTCTAATAAAAATGGCCATGTTGAATTTTTTAAAAAGAGAAATGCGTCATTGTTATTCAGAAAGAAAATAATTTGCTATCAAAATTTCTATAGAAGAAATTTTATAACGAATACACTATGATACAATAATAAAACAAATGATTATTGTGATAGAATAAATAATTACAATAGTTTTAATTACTATTGGATCATTCTTATAGAGTAATAAAAAGTTTCAAATTAGATCATCCTAAAGTTCACATAAATAAAAGTGATTATCTCTAAAATTTGCATATTCTATTTTACGAATTAGCATTTTAACAACTTACATCACCACATATTTCGCTTTTCGTTATTTCATTCTTATTTCCTTCTATAACGTCCATTTCGGCCTATAATGAAACAGTTTTAATTAAGTAATATAGTTTTTTTTTGAATTGAATAAACGTTGAAACGCAAAATACTGCTAAAAGCAAAGAGAAGAAAATACATATAAATCCACATGAGTGGAAATCTCATTGCTATTGTTATGGATATAAGAAGACAAGGAAGAGAGAAGAAGAAAAGGAGGAGGCAAGGAAGAAAGACATAAGTGGAAGAAGGAGATTTTCCTCCCCTCTCCCAATTGGGCACAATCGTTGCTACTCTTTACTATCGATAGCCAAGGCAAAAAGTGTGAAAATTATCCATCACAATGAATTACATGGTAGATCAATAAAAATTATTCATTCGATTGCTCATAAATTAGTCGCCGAAACGAAAGGAAACCGGAAACAATTTTAGAAATTTCACTTGGCAAAAGAAAAGAAAAAAACGAGGAAGAAATTTATGTTGAGCATATTGCAACGACAATCAATCGACAATATTATATAGATTGAAAAGTAATGTCGACAACTACATAGAAATTAAAATATTTTATTTGTCATTATTTGAAAATTTTATTGTTGGGATTTTTTTCTTTCGAATATCACTCATAGAAGATGCAATTTTTTGTTTTTTGTTTTTTTCAACTAGCATAAACTCATAATCAATTTCTGAGTATTCCATCCAATTTTCTCTATTCCTTTTCGTTTCTAACAATATGATAATCTCTTAGAAATTGCAAATTGCAAATTGCAAATTTTTTCATTAATAATAGCAGTGAAAATTGGCTATGACTAATAGTTGATTGCATCGTTGAAATGATTTCACGCAAATTGCAATGCATTTTTGCAAAAGTATATGGGAAGAGGAAATTGCAATGGGTTTTGATGATCAGGTAACTAATGCAACGATGATATATGTTGTAATGTCTTACTTTAAAAAATGCCACAGTTAAAAATACCCACTGAGCCACATAATTCATTTTATTCACTCATTAGTTTAGGATTGTCTACAAAAGCGATATCACCATACAATTGTTATAAATGCAATGATCAAATACATATGCAAAAATGCATTAGTTGCATTAAATGAAGAGGTAATAATGACCATAAAAGGTGTAATACAATTGTAGCCTACAATATCCACAACTGAGTGTATTTCGATCCACGATAGCGTTTCAGCTTTGCAATTTTGCAAACATAGGAAGAAACTAGCTTTGAAAACAATTGCTTATAAAATGAGTTAAGTGCTCAAACGATCGAGTAGTGAGCATGACCGAATGGATGGAATTCAATTAAAAATGGTAAATTCATTAGATTTTTATCGATCAAAATTTTTAGCTAAAATTTTTTTGAAATTCAATCGAATGTTTTCATTAGGATAACCGAAGGAAATAAATTTTTGCTCCTTACTATAACTACGATCAAGTGTATAGGTTGGAAGAATTTATTTTTAATTTTCTTCTCTCCAATCCAAGAAAAAATTGAGTATTCAATTCTGAAAGCTGAATTTTCTATTTTTGTTATTTATGAAGGGAAAACGAATGCAATAAGAACATTGTTTATTCATTGATTTTCGTTAGCAATCATTGTGGGCGTTATTAATTTCTTGCATTCTTTTTTCGAATATTCAACAATGAATTTTCTAAGTTATTTTCGCAAATAAATTACAATTTTGGAAATTAATCTGGAAGTGTTTTTTCTATTCATTAATTAAGGAAGAAAAATAATTATAAATATTAAAAGGCCAAATATTATTGGGATAGTCGAATATTCGAGTCGTAGCAGCGGAAAAAATAACAAACACAAAAAAAAAGAAATCCGCTATATTAAGCGAAGGGTCTCCACATGAAATTTTACCCTCATAAATTGCCTCTGGGCATGCTTAACAATCGTAACAAAAATATTAGAACGAACAAGAATAGATCAAGAATTACTACGTAAATTATTTCGCTTAGCTCCTGGAAATTTGGCATTTCAAAGCTTCTGGAAACGCAAAAAGTTAGCAAAAGCATTTCTTTGAAGTCGTTAGAACCAAAAAAAAAGTTTCTGCCATTAAAAATTCCCCATTTAGTGCAAATGTATCAATAAAATTTTATCTCAATATCTTTTCTCGCAAACAACAGAGATCCGAATTCAAAGACAGAGAGAGAGAGAGAGAGAGAGAGAGAGAAGAGAGAGAGAGAGAGAGAGAGAGGGAGAGAGGGAAACAAAGGAAGATAGAGAGGAAGAAAAAGAGAGAGAAAATAGAAACAAAAATGCAAAACCAATCATATGCTTACTGCAATAGCTTATAAAGAAGGATACATAAAAAAGAGTTGTCACGCCCAAGGGAACAATTAAATAGCAGCAATAAACAATGCAAGTTTTACTAACGATATCGGTTGGAAAACATGACATTATAGAGTCCATATCCACTATAATGAAATGCTCTCTAGGCGCATTTTATAGCCGAGTGATTTGAAATATAGCAGTACAGTAATTTAAGAATAAGCAATGAGCATATTTACAACTTTACTATCAACAATGAGCATATTTACAGCTAATCAAACTGTCCATGACGTCATTCACTTACATTAGGAATAACGTAAGATCTAATACCCTAACTTACGGCATGCTGTTCATGTTATCGTTCGATTGGGAAAGATATTCGCCAACTTTAATTCGAAAGTTAGTAAATCTCTTTCCGTTAAAACAACTTAGGAAAAAAGAATGAATCCAATTCAGAACTTTTCTATGATTGATGGTAACAAATGTTTTGAAGTTATTAGCATATACAACATCAATTTCATTTCGATTGTTTCGTACCAAAGGCAGATCACTGCAATAGCTCAATCCTTGAGAAATTGTTGATTTTTTCTTTTGAGAAAGCTAACTGATTTCTTAAAGGAAATTGGATTGAATGAAGATTTCGAGGAAAATGACTGTAAAGCGAATTGTAAATGATGACCTTCATAATTTTGCATACTGTCATATTATATGGCGAAAAGTTTTGCTGTTAGTTTTGCTTATATCAGTTGAGCGTTATTTCATACCTTCAAACAATTCACAAATATATCGTTTGAACAACAAAACTTTTGTGAGCGTTTAAGCATGCGAAGATCCTTTGACCGCAACGATCATTGAGGAATCTATCCCCTATCTTCGACAGTCAACAAGAAGTGAAATTCAACTCTTCAGCTTAAAATATTAAGTTATGAGTATCTCATCTCAATTAGTAAGTAGCAATATGGAGTACAATTAAAAATTTCTCAAGCAGATTAACGGACTTCAAGTATCGGCTTAGCTTCAAGGAAATCTACCTTTGATCTCTAACGGCTACGAGATATCAATGCTCGTATTTGCTAAAGGAAGTTAATGAAATCCCGTAGGGTAATGAATACCCTACGGAATTCTTGTATTCTTTCATTAGGATGCAATATTAGGAGGGACGTTTCTTTGCGATTAAAACGAGCACAACATACTTTCGAAAGCCTTCGTAAGGTAAGAGCCAAAGCAAAGCGAACCATCACATATATCTATGCGCAAACAACTATAAATATTTAAAACCTAATCAAAAAGCTTCCCATATTTTCCTACGAGATTATTAGAGCCAACCGAATGGCCAACTTCCGTCAATAAATGGTGCCAACAAAAGATCTTGGACATAAAATTTGAACCGGATATGATCGCCACGCAAACTGAATACAAAAAGTTGCAAGCAAACCTTAAATAAATAACTAACAAAGGACATAAATAAACCTTTCTACACAATAAGCTCTTTCACTAAATGATATATGATGCTTCTATCTTACGACAAAATTTTTGAGGAAAAAAAAGCGTTTGCGGCAATGATATTCCTTTCAAAAGAAAAATCTCGTAAAAAAAAAATTTTTTTTTTTGCTAATTTTATATTCAAAGAATTTTTTATAAGATTTATAAAATACTGCAGCAATATTTTAATTTTATCAGAATGCTGCCTAATTAAGCAAAATGAAAGCATAATGTATTGTACAGTTAAGCTATGTTGAGCTTCTTCATGCATCGAATGCTTTTGATTACGAGTATAAAGACGTGGAATAATGCAGTGATAATTGAATATGCGAAATTAGAGTTGAAAATAAGGCTGTCTAGAAAAATACGACTAAAATGCAAATTTAGACAGATTTTCATGAAG
Source organism: Baylisascaris schroederi (assembly GCA_006503575.1). NCBI lineage: Eukaryota > Metazoa > Nematoda > Chromadorea > Rhabditida > Ascarididae > Baylisascaris > Baylisascaris schroederi. Next base: position 63,309 of record QEWY01000527.1, read on the forward strand.
TAGGAGATGAAAAAAATAGCTAAAAGAATATTTGATCATTGAATTGTCTCCTCATCACCCCCTTCTTTCTCCCTCACCACTCTCCACTATCCTTAGATATTCTCTTAAAGCAGAATAGTTAAAAGTTGCGATGGATAGGTACTTCGAGGAACGAAATTCTCACTTTAAATAAACATGCTTTAAACAAGAAAAAAAATGCATAGACGGAAGGAAAAGCAAATAAGAAAAAAAAAGAGGAACTTGAGGCAGGTAGTCATAGGTTTCGAAACATGGAATGCGCAGACCAATTGTAGGGAAATGAACCACTGCGCCAAGAATTCCTCATTAGCCACTCTCAAATATTCAAAGATGAAAATTGTAGAAATTCATAGTTTGCCTTTTATATGATGTGGGCATTCAAGATCCTAAAACTTTTGCTATTTCCGAATGGTGTAAATTTGCATGAGCCCATTCATCCCTCATCCTCTATCCATCCACTTCCTCTCTCTTCATACCTTCCATCTTCAATCCCCTTCCCTCTTCGCTATTCCCAAATTGTTTTCCGGTTATTCATGGAAAAAATTTTATAAGAAAGAGTACCACTTAAGTGCGCAGAGTGAGAATATAAATTGGCAATAAACAACAATAAACAACACTTTTCGCGTCTATAAACAATGGAAAAACTTGAAAACTTCATCGTCATATGTGAGGAAATTGGTTATGGAACCACTATAATTGAAAATTGAGCGAAAAAAAAAAGAAATATCACCTTATTGGCTTCATTTCACATTAGGAGGATGCACTCACTTTGCATAAACCGTTGCAGCCAGCTTGCGAAAAAAATTTTTTTTTTCATCGTACTACTGAAATCTCAGTACCATAGAAATATCTCATTGATCAAAGCATTCGATTACGTTTGGAATACTTGCCGGAACGTAATTAATCAATATTGATCGGTGATTGATCTGTAAGCGGAAAGTCATGGATCGATGTATTTGGAGAAATGTAGTTTGCTGGTATAGGACATATCTAATGTATAGACTACACTAATTCCAGTGTGGCGCAAATGGCATAGCGTCAATGCAGCAAGTTGTTCGGTCACATCAGTGCACAAGATATTAGAGGAGCGAGCGATTAATAATATTGAAGAGATGCGTAAAGGTTAAGCAATTGCGTAAGCAAGCATCACTATATCACTTAAAACGTGATTACGATATCAGAAACGTTATCTAGAAATAAAGCTTCGAGGATATTTAGCAGCACTTACATAAATTATTTAATGAAATATTTTATGTTCATTACTTCCTGATGTTATAAATCCACAAATGCGTCGATGTTCATGCTTATCGCACTCATTAACGTCGAAGTACTTCGCATCTTTCTTTTCATTACGTAAGCAAGCATCGTTCTTTACCAACAAATAAATGCAGGCAAGCCAAATATGCAAATTTTCACTGGCAAATTTTCATGTTTATTAAGAAAATTTTTACAGTAAAGTGATTAGAGAATTTCGAGAACGGTAAAAAATGAAAACCAACAAAACTGCAGAAGTACTGAATTGTTTCGTCTTTTAGTGTGCGGAAAAAATTTGCATATTGAATTTATCTGATATTGTGTTGTATGAAAACTAAAAATAATGCTTGAGATACAGAAAATATTTTCATTGAAAATGTGGTTTCGATTCAATCGGCCCAAAAAAAAGAGATTGAAACTTAGGAAAACACTCGAGAATGGAAACTTTCGCCCCGTCTTACCTGACCCCCTCACCCCTCTACCCCCCTCTCCACGGAAGAAAAAACAAGTTCATATATTTTGTGAGAGTGTATCAGATACGACCAAAGGATTCTTTTAAAAAAAATATTTAGAATCTCGGTTTACTTGTTAATCTTTTCGCGAACAAACTTATACTTTAATTCCCTCAGATTGCAACATGAAATCATGCAGTGTAAAGAATAACACTGAGATACATAATTCGTCTTCAGCACAAACGATACGGAAGTAGAAAATTCAACAAAAATATTCACTGAGTACAGTATTTGTTTGTCGTAGATTATTTTCTATATTTTTCTCATTAAAAACCAACGTTATTATTGAAAGAAGCAATAGAATGTAGGTAGATTGAATTCTTTGATGCCTACAGTATAATTTGACATCACAGTATAGACGGTATTGTAAGGTTAGCATTTGGTAAAAAGTTTAATTTTCATCATTATATCAGAGTAAATTGTAAAAGAGTAATGATTTCATCCACCATATTCAATTCAGGTATATCGTCGCAAACGACTACGGTATTCGAATCAGAGTAGGCGTATGGTAATTTCGGAATTAATAACCGAACTCAAAATCTGAAAAGTAATTAAAGTAGTAAATAGTTTATCTTCATATCGATCCGTTTTGTTATGCATATCTATTGTCTTCATTCACAATACATTTCCGATTCAAGTAGCCGAAAAAAAAGAACCTTCTCCTGTACTCCTCGCGATAGAATTGAAGCTTTTGAGAAAAATTCACATCTGTTCTAATAAACGAATTTCGATTTCTTCAATGAATTCTTCGATTATTTTTAGAATTGAAAATTTTCGTTTATTTAAAAATCATTTGCATAGGCAATTCTAGATATTAATTAAGGTTTATGAAATTTTTTTGGACTTTCTCACTATCTTCTTGATATGGGGCATTTGTTGCAAAGCGCATTATATCTACGTCATATCTGCGCACAAAAGTTTGTGCACTTTTTCGTTATTAAATTGCCAACTATAAAGTATCTTCTTTCATGTCGATAGAAGCATCTTCAAAATGTCNACAGAAAGAGAGACACAGCCAGATACATACATACATGCGAATATGCATGACTTCATCAAAGAACGAATATTAAAAAAGCCTTCATAAAGGATTGCTTATGACAATCAAATGATTGACATTGACGCTTAAAAACTTATCCATTCAATAACAATTTTCTCATCTAACATATTTCTTGAGTGAAACAATTTTGAAAGTACGAGAAGAGATTTTTTTGGAATTATTCCTATGGGTACAAATTTTCCCAGCTATAAAAAAACATTAACACATAAATAAAGAAAAAGAGAATAATGTTTCTAGTAAAATAATGAAAATATTTATTTAGTAAATAAAGCCAAATATTTAGTTTTGAATAAACATCCTTTGCAAAACGTAATCCACATGAAAATTAGCACGTAATTTTTTGATCATTTAAAGGTAGATAGAAGCTATCTTGGAGCTTACTTTAAGTAAAGAATCTACAATATATGAAGTGGCTACTACAGACTTACAAAATACCCATCTTCAAATGTTGAAACGAAGTGAGCCTATTTCAGCAATTATATGATGGACTAAAGCCACATGTATTCCACCAGGTATGCCCATTATGAAACACAACCTGTCCCATATATCTACCTTCCATTATTGTTTGCACGACAAAAAAAAAGGAAAAACCTCTAGAGGGACGGCAGGAATATTTGCAACATATTCGGCTCTATTTGCGATGGAATATGAAACGCTGCCACTAATATGAACTATACAATAGTGCAAATCATATGCCATACTTTATAAACATTTCATTTGAGCTTTTTTTTCAGTATTGAAATATAGCGAAAGAGATATCGGTGGGAATATTAGATAATGGTTGCTATTGATAAATATTACAAACATATCATATTTCAATTTCATTTTTTGCTTTTTTTTTCCAAAAATAAAAAAGTGAAAAAGTTCTAAAATATTTTCAGTTCTTCTGAAAAAAAGTTATTTTTGCATTTTAAAATAGCTAATGCATAATAAGTTATATTTGAGTCTTAAGATTAGCCTATTCCTTCATAGATAACCTAAAAGAATCTAATTTCGTCAACGCAAGATATAGAAGTTTGGGATGAGGAAAAATTAGAATATTAAAAAGAAATTGAATATATTTCCACAGAAATTAAACAAAATATTTTATAAATCTTCTTCGTTAATCGTTTTGAATGAATTTAAAAGTGTTTTTCATAGTAGTGAATCAAACATCATCTTTATTAATTAAAACATATTATTCAACAGGAAATGAACTTCATATGAAATTAATAACGATAGAATATGATTGCGTAAGAATCCAATCGGAAAATCAACAAGGAAATTAGGCATTTCAATTTTTATTGAGATTAGTGTGAGGCAATCAAGAGAGAGAGATGCTTATTGTAAATTGCAAATGCTAAGCAACTGCATTGCATGATAAATATTAGCTTAATGGAAAACGCTAAGCATTATTGAACAAGATGTTATTGGCTAAGAATTTTGTCACTTTATATGCACAGGTTTATATGCACACTTTATATGCCTCAGGCTATTTAAATGAGAAAACGTAAATCAAGGCTTAAATACCGTATATTTTCGTGTAGAAAACCTGGGTATTAAATTTTCTTCAGTTCTGTTGGAAAGTGATTTTCCGTTTGCGTTGGTTCTGTATTCGAAAAAATGCCACTTTTATATTTCCCAGGTTTACAGAAGTGATCTCAGACTCAAGGCAGGCATTTCAACAAGAACGGAGGAGTAAGCGAGGGGGTAGCGAAGTTGTTGTGACTGTCTTCCCATGAACCTCGCTAGCGATATGAAATCAACGAAGCAAAACTCTTTGATAAAAGAGTATAAAATTTCTAAGAAAAATTAACGCATTCCAAAGCGTATATAGGCCACCAAATCTGCCATTACAATCGAGTAGCTGCAAATTAGCTCATTTTCTTTCGTTATAAAACAACTGAATATAATGGGTGAAATTAAGTAGGGAAAATTACAGCTCTAAAGGCAATCAATGCTTATATTATTGGAAAACTTATCTTCAGATTTATCATCATTATGTCAATTCTGCAGAATATTTTTACAAAAATTCAAAAAAAAGTTGAAAAATTTTCCACGTGAATAATTTTAGCATATAAGAAATATGCGCTAATATATTCTCATAGAATGAATGTTCAGTTATCGAATATTGAATGCAAATATTAATTATTGAATTGTTACAAAAAAAGACACAAAGATGTTACATCTAATTTGCGAAGGAGTGACACTTTTGAATAAAAATTTATCGATAAAATTCGAAAAGATTTCCAATGCAAACACATTCATGAAGTAATGTCATTTAATGCAAACAAATGCGATAAAACATCGCAAGGAATGCTTCATAACATATATGGAGTTATTGTAAATGAGATCTGATACTTCAGAAAATTCGCCGTTAAATGACGCTCTGAAAGTGGAACACGAGCGTTTAGATCTAAGAACGACCTCATGTTTTTAGATCAAAGAACGACCTCAGGCTCACCGCATCCGCAATAATTGAAAATGAATGGCGCTTCATTTTCAAGAAATATTTAAAGTTTAAAGTTTGAGTTTAAGATGAATTTTTCAATTTCCCGTTGGAAAAATGTATGAGAAGCCTCAGAAAGTGATATTCATCTTGCGAAGTTATTTGTCAATGAAAGAACAACTACGCGTGCCACCTCCTGCTCTCCCTCCTCCCTACCCTCTCCTCCTACCCCTTTCCCTCCTCCTCTTAGAACCCCCCTTTCTTCCGGATAATGCCAAACAAAATATCTGGAAATCCTTGAAAAAGAAGTCAAGCAAAAAATTCACGCTTCAAATTCAGGAGTCATTATATCGAAAAAAAAGAAGTTTAAATCACATAGAGAAAAGAAAATTGTGAATTTCAGTGAAAAATGTTTCGAAAATTTTTATTTGCAAATGATCGAAAGAGTTTATGGCGTAAAAGTTGGAAGCACTCAACAAACATTTAACACTTGAGCAATTCATCTGAATCACCATTTCCAAAAGAAAAAAAGAAGAATAGAAATGCAAACATAACGGAAACGAGCAAAACATAAAATGCAATCAGCCCCTCACTTAAAAATTGCAGGAAAAGCGATATTTTCTCGTCATATCTGTAATTTTCCACGCTTTAGAGAAGATTTGAATGACAAATGGCGCGAACAATTCTGCGAAAAAAACGCATCAACACATGATTATTCGATGTCGAATATATATGCCTAATATATAATTGAGAGAAAACGAGATTAGCGCTTCCAATAATAATTGTGGGGTTCAAAAATTGAGTAAAATTAAAAATATATAGAAATAGAATAAAGAATTATTATAGGAGTGGTGGTAGCAAAGCAATCAATCTCATTAAAAAATTATATGTAAGACCAATAATGAAGAAAACCTTATTGAGAAAATTTTCTTTAAACATAAGCAATAGAGAGCGACCGAGAACGAATGAGGTAATATACGAAGGAATGAGTACGTTGCGGTATAAATCGATGCTTAGTGAATGAATGAATAGATCGACGATTCGAATACTATATATAATCGATCAAAATTCAATTCATAATAAAGAGGTGAAAGGAAAGAAATACGAGAGAGCGGTCAAGTAAGTAAAAGTAATCGCATTGCAGAAGTAGATCAATTTGTAAGTAATGAAACAGTATTGATACTACACAAGCAATGAGTTTTTAAACTGTCAAGGAATTGTTTTGGATTATTGTTGCGCTTACCTATTGAATGTCTATTCGCTTGTATTAGAGTCTTATGAATATTTCGCTCTTTTTTTTTGTTATTTATGTTTACACATATCTATCGCACATTTCCGCATTGTTTGAACATTGAAATAAACAATCAAAATGAACAAACACATAAGTAAATGAATAAATGATTATTAATGAGACAAATAATTAATGGAACAAATCAATAAATAAGTCAATAAATTTGAAAAAAAAACGAATAAACAAATAAATAAATAAACAAATAAATAAACAGACAAACAAATAAATCAATAGATGAGCAAATAAAGAAATGAAGGAATAAATTTTGTTTGGCCTCCTCCTACAAAACGATGGGTTGCTTGTTGCCTCAAAACGAAGAAATGTATTCAAATTGAGCTTGAAAGAGTGAACAAGAAATGCAACAGAAAAATAAAAATTCGTGGAAGCTCTTTTTTTCTTGAAAAAAATAAAAGCGCTGAAAATTTTTGAGGAAATACATTCAAATTGTTGATAAAAATGGTTTAAAAAATTTGAAGATTAAATAAACAAATAAATAAATAAACAAATAAATAAACAGACAAACAAATAAATCAATAGATGAGCAAATAAAGAAATGAAGGAATAAATTTTGTTTGGCCTCCTCCTACAAAACGATGGGTTGCTTGTTGCCTCAAAACGAAGAAATGTATTCAAATTGAGCTTGAAAGAGTGAACAAGAAATGCAACAGAAAATCCTTTCGTTATTTCGCATACATCAGTCTCATCTTATAAGTCAGTCAAAAAAAACAGCTTGAAAAATTCTTTTCTCTATTTTTCTCGTCACTTCCTTTCTTTTCTAGTCATCATGAAATTTTCATCAAGCAATTGCCAGTTTCTTTGAGAAAAAAATTGGGCGACAGAGAAGTGAAAAAAGAAACGTGATCATAGCGCAAATATTGGCTGAAATTGATAGGCGGGGCAAATATCTAAGCAGCTTTGCAATGAACGAATATATTTAGCTGATCATATATAATGAAGAAAAGTAAAGTTTTATGCAAATTAGGCAAATAATTAGTATTTCGGAGTTTTCATTTATGAGTAAGCAAAAAGTAATATATAACTTCCAAAAATTTTAACAATATCAAAAATTGTTTCCATTCGAAGATATCAACAAAAAAAAAACCTCAAAAACAGCGCATTAAGTGGTACGCTCTTAAAACTAGCGTCTATTTGAGAGATGGCAATCGAAATGTTCATGTTGCTTGATGAAATACCGCCCTACATTAAACTCAAAGTAGCTTATTTCTATAAATTCGCTCATGTGTGCATTCCATTTCCGCCTGTCTTTTTTCTCCCCTTCTCAAAGACACCCTGTAGAGCGATTCATTCATCGATAAAAAATCTCATCGTAGCTCCAACCTCCAAGAAGATAGCTGATGATGCTCTTTTTGCAATTTGTATGCAATTTTTTTCCTTGATTCAAAACTCATGATGCTTTTCGTTTATCTGCAAAAAATCCATTGTGATGTTTAAAAAAGAAATGTTCTTTCAGCACTATTCATTTTTATTTACTGTGAGTAGCCTGAGGTGAGTTGCTTGAAATATAGCCTGAGGCCATTCTTTGGTGGGAAGTTGTGCGTTTTATTCCGTTCAACTATTGGGCGGATTTTACATTTGCATGACGGATTTTATAATCCGATCACTGGAAAATTACTCAAATTGCTCAAACAACTTACATACAAGTAACTTTAGAGTTGGAATAGCTCTTAAATCTTCTCGAATAAAATTTCTCAGAAACATTCACTCACTCTTTGAAACCAAAAAAAAACGTCAAATGAAAGCCGTATTTACTGTTTAAGAAGATTCCCTAAGGAGAACATTGTGATGAATCATTCAGTGGCAACCGATTAGAGTGGTCGTCCATCTACGATCCACAATACTGATAGAGAAGAAAAAGAAAAAAAAACTGCAGAAGTATGAGTACTCTTGCTTTGAAAGGGAAGCTACATTGCAGATTGCCAACGGCAATTTTATTTGAGTGTTTTTTAATTGTTTGTTGGATTTTTTTCCGCTCAATATATATGTCTATTTAATAAAATTGACATAAATTAATAATAGAGCATATTTCACTACTGGGGAATGAACCGATAAACAAATGAAAATTTGAAACTTTCCGTTGTTGTTTTCTGAAGAAATTTTCTCACAGTTATAATATATATATATAACATACTTTTATAGGGGGCCGAAGCAATAGAATACAATGACGCGGCGAAATATCAGTAGATTACCTCAGTGAGCTGAAATATTCCATTGGGCGATAACTTAATATTCATGGAAATACGAGATATAACGATAGGACGAACGATTCAGAAATACAAATTACCTCGATAGCTTAATATTTCAAATGTTGTTCTCTTTGCAAATAATCGTCCCATCCATGCCAAAACAGAGGCTCATAAATTTTTGACAAGTTTGTTGCTTTTCGCCAGATGTCAAAAAAAGATTTTCATCGCAATGGAAACTATTCACTTGCAAACAGAATAAAATTTACTTATATTTGCTTGTTTAATTGAAATCATGAGTGCAGTTAGATTGAGATTAACAAATTCATTATTCTGCAAGAAGAAAATTAGATCCAATTTCCTCATTGATTTCAGGATAACATCCTACAATTTATTTGATCCTAATCCGAGAGAAAGCCATATAGATTCGTTTAGTTCATTGAATATCTTTTCTAAGGTTGGGCTGTTTCCAAACTGCTTTTTTTGGTTGACTTGAAACTGTTTGGCTAATTTTTTGCCAAAAATTTGTGAGGTGCCGACCTTTCAAGAGGGTAATTTGTAAGACCTTTGATGATCTGGAGATCATCGGTTTTTCTCCTTCTTTATTGAACAAAAATTTCAGAATTAAATAAATTATATATGATGAGTTATTTATAGCGAACATTTTCAAATTATTTCCTCCGTTCATTTGAAATAAGTTTCCTTAATCTACTTGTGATTCTCTGCGTGAATGGTTTAAACGAATCGAAATGAATTCAGTTGCAGCTATGAGCATGAGAATGAACCTCCGGAAAATAATAAGGACATTGGGTACTTGATGCAATCGTCCTATGGTCTACAAGTGCAAAAAATTCAAATGGAAGCTGAATATAGTCGAATACTATTGCTTATCTATCAAAACACCTTCATGAATAGCAAACCTGTGGAAATCTCGAGCAATGATGGTGACTTATGAAAATATTTTCATCGACTAATATTTGTTGCACACAGAAATTCCTATATAAACACCAAGCTTTAATGCTTTCTTGTGAAAATGCCTTAAATAGGCATCAAACATTACTGGTTAACTTAGTAGTGAAGGTAACTTAATAGAAGTTATGAATATGTTGCACTATTTTATCGACCATTTTTCCATCATTGAAGTCATGAATTGCATTTCTAAAAATAATTTCCACAGAAAAATAATACATTTCGAAAGTGTCTTTTTCTAACACCTCATCCCTTCGCCCATTTTTTTCAGCAATTCCAAATTTATTTAATCAATTCTATTTTTCTCTTAAGTCTGAGCGCCTCATGCTTATTCAATTCTGTGTATTATTCTTGATGACCATAAGATAGAATATTCGAAAAAATTCGAGTCGAATCCTCAAAGGGCAATTTCGATGAGGTGGGAATGCGTGACCTATGAACGACTTGAGTCCCCTATTGAATGCTATTTCCGCATTATAATGCGTTGATTATATAGGTATAAAGTAATCAAAAATTGTGGTTTTGGAGAGAAAATAATCGCTTGAAGAAAACCTAATAAACGGTTAACTGAAAAGACACTAAATATTACTGAAAGGATACCACTGAAAGCAGTGAAGACATCTCCTCTTTCTACTCAACCGCGCACGCCCTCCCGACAATTCGAAAGAGACAAATAAAAGAAAAAAAAATTGGAAAGCTTTGGCTGAAATATTGCGAGAATTCGCGACAAATAGAAGAAGAAATGGAAAGTTTTCGATGCAAAGCATAGCATTTTTCAGGGGGAAAGTTAATTTCAATTTATCGATGCCGCTGTTTTCATTTACTGATCACATTTCCTAGATGCGGATTTTTGCAAGAATTGACGAAAGGCAAAAAAGACGATTTTTGGAAATTTTCTGTGTATTCGAATATCGAAAAAATAATTATACAGATGAAAAAGCGTGACAGAATAACTGGTACTATATGCATGTTGCAGTTCAACTGCAAAGCTAACTGGTTGTTTGAATAACCAAAATAACAAAGATCTCTTATAATTAGTTCACTCAAGTAAATCATCAATCGTACCAATCCTTTACGAAAAACTTCGCTTCAATCCGCACTCGAGTTATTGTAAAGCAAAAGAAGTTTGCTGATTCTGCGCCATCATTACATAAATACCTATATCTCTGTGATATGGCGGTGAACATCAATGGAACTGGTAGTACAGGATAAAAGTATGGTGCAAATAATTATGTGCACTAAACTTCACCGTTCCAATTATTCATGTGTTCAAATCACTTGAATCACTTTAAACTTCATCGTTAATAAATTGAAATAGTCGTCTGTGATTGAGACAATGAACTACTACAGTGCTGTAATAACGCTGTTAGAAATGAACAGGGCATAAGCTAATTGCCCCTCAGAACTTCGTTCACAATTGCATCACTCGGGGCATTTGTTCTCCTTGAGCGTTGCATATTATGCGGAATGAGCTTAGCGAAATAGCCATATCCGTTGCCCAGGCGTTCTATTGTTTTTAGTGGAAACGTGATGAGTGAAAATGAAAAAAAAAAAGAAGAGGTGTTGCAAGTAGATGAACTATTCAGGCAACGGCAAAGTCAACAAATATTTATTAAAAGATTCCTGAGGTGCATTAAGGCATTAGATGCTCTCGACTAAACTTTCCAATGGATTGACCATTAACAGATTCATTTTTCAACCAGCCAGGCTGCTGCGGGAATCACGTGCTAGAAATTCAGCTACATGATCAAAAATGGCCAGATGGTTCGATTTAAACATAGAGCTATTATATTTCACATCTCCGTTTTTATTGAAGACTTGTTGAATTGGTTCAGGTGAGGGGCAAACAAAACCACAAGGCGCGCCAACTCTTCTGAAGCGAAGCGTTTTTCTAGTTGTTTATTTGAGCGTTTTACAGACAGGCAGAAGGATGGACGGACGGACAGACAGGCAGGCAGAGAGAGGCAGCGCGGCAGGCAGACAGCCAGCCAGCCAGCCAGCCAGCCAGCCAGCCAGCCAGCCAGCCAGCCAGCCAGACAGACAGACAGACAAACAAACAGACAGACAGACAGGCAGGCATGCAGAAGACAAGAAAACAAGCAGGCAGACAAGCATGCAGACGGACAAGCAAACAGACAGACAGGAACACAGACAGACGGACGGGTAGGCAGACAGACGGACAGACGGACAGACAGGAAGACGAAGCATTACAAACAGACAGAGGAATAGACAGACAGACAAACAGACAGGGAGACAGACAGACGGATGGACGGACGGACCGGCAGAGAGACAGGCAAAGCAAAGGACAGACAGACAGGCGGACAGGCGGATGAAAGGACGGACAGATAGGCAGACAGAGGCAGGCAGACAGACCGACACACAGGGAGGCGGACAGTCAGATAGAGAGGCAGGCAGGCAGAGAGACAGGCAGGCAGGCAGACAGGCCGACACACAGGGAGACAGACAGTCAGATAGAGGGGCAGGTAGGCAGAGAGACAGGCAGGCAGGCAGACAGACAGAGACAAAGCGGCAGACACACAGACGGACAGAGACAAAGACGGAGAGACAGAGACGCCGACAGACGAACAGACGGGCAGACAGACAAGCGGAGAGACGGACAGACGGAGAGACAGAGAGACAGATAGAGAAAAACACGGACAGACGGACGGGCAGCCAGACAGACTGGCCTATCAGCAGGCAGAGAGACAGGCAGAGCGGAAGGCAGATAGATAGATAGGCAAACAGACGGACGGACTGATGGACAGACAGAGGCAGAGCGACTGACAGACAGACGGACGGGCGGACAGACAGAGAGACAGAGTGACAGACGGACAGACAGAGACATGCAAACAGGCAGAGGGACAGACAGGCAGACAAACAGGTAGACAGACAAGGAGGAGGGCAGGCAGACAGACAGACGGACGGACGGACAGAGACAGAGCGATTGGCAGACAGACAGACGGGCAGAAGACAGAGGAACAGAGGGACAGGCGGATAGACGGCATAGTAACAGACAGAGCGGCAGACAGACGGAGAGACAGAGAGACAGATAGAAAAAAACACAGACAGACGGACAGGCAGGCAGGCAGAGATGTGATCAGACAGACGGGCCGACCAGCAGGCAGAGAGACAGGCAGAGCGAAAGGCAAACAGATAGATAGGCGGACAGACAGACAAAGACAGACGGACAGTCGGACAGACAGAAAGACAGGGGCATTCAAACAGACGGAGAAACAGACAGACAAACGGACAGGGAAACAGACAGACGGATGGGCGGACGGCAGACAGACTGAGAAACAGAGAGACAATCGAATAGACGGCATACTAACAGACAGAGCGACAGACAGACGGACAGACAGAGAGACAGGTAGACAGAAAGACGGACAGACGGACGGGCAGGCAGACAGACATGCGGGCAGACAGTGGGCCGACCAGCAGGCAGAAAGACAGGCAGAGCGAAAGGCATACAGATAGGCAGACCGACAGACAGAGACAGAGCGACAGGCAGACAGACTGGCGAACAACAGTCGAGTAAACAGACAGAGAGATGGTCGTAAGGACAGACAAAGACACAGACAGGCTGGCGGATAGACGGCATAGTGACAAACGGAGGGACAGACAGACAGGCAGGTAGAAAGACAGACAGACAGACAGACAAACAGACAGGCAGACAGATAGACGGACAGGCAGACAGGCAGGCAGGCAGACAGACAGACAAAGACAGATAGACAGACAGACAGACAGGGATTTTTTATTTTTTTAAAATATTATTTTATCCAATTCACGCACTGGTATTTGTATGTCTCAACAAAACTCTTCTCTGCCACTAGCGAGAACTAGTTCGATTTCTTAAGGACGATTTCAAATACTTCCTAATTGCTTTAATGCTTAATATTCCACATTAACCTTAATAATAGTGCGCTTTAATGCTTAAAATTTCATGCGTATGTTCTCATAAAGCATTTCATATTGCGCGTACTTCAATATATTCTTAATGCGCAAGAGTTTTGGAGGCACAGTGTTATTTCAACGGAGAAATTTTCATTGTTCTTTTATTTGATTATGGTTCAACAATTTACGGTCGTTTAATTCTCAAGTGCATCTTTTTCCTTATATCGATATAACGGCAGACTAGTAGATGTAACTCTCTTGGCTGCTCTATGAAGTAATTTTGCGAATAATCGACCTAGAAACGGATTGGATTTAGGAGGATTATAAGCGAATTTCTTTGATACAAGTAAGATATCTTGTGATTGAATGAATTTTAAGCGCTTGTGCTGTTGAATTTTCGAAAAAATGATATGTTAACTGATATAAACCATTTTCGAATCATTAGACATAGAAAGAATTTTGAAACATAAAAATACTTTTATAATAATATAGTAATTAGAATGATGAATGGACTTGCAAGTTTCATTGCAAATATCCACATTCAGACAACATTTGAAACAATTGTCGGTGTTTTCATATGAACAGTGCACCTGTGGAATTAGGACAGACATTTTCTTTCGACAGGTGCGAGAAGATTGTTAAGGTTCTTGAGGCTACATGTCTGTGCATGCATATGCCTTTCTATCTGCGTGTGTGAGCACATTGCTCTGACATTATTTTTGGTCTACTGTAACAAATATTTTTGGTCGACTGTAACGAATTACCATATTGGCTTCGAGCCGAAGAGGCGCCTTTCCTAATTGAAAACTTTTGTAGAGTCGACGTGAAACTCTCGATTTGGATTTCAAATGAGTATGAAAAATAGTGTGAAATTGTGTAAAATGCATGCAATTTCTTAGCATTCTTAAATGTGTTTATAGCACTTATCCGATTTAATGGATCAGTGCAAAATATGATATAGGAGGACATCGTGTTGCCGCAATGCACTTAACAAAGAAAATCTGCAAAAAAAGTCACTTCCCAATAGTTGTATTTGAATGGATTAAAATTTAAAGTTGTATACCGAGTTGTATACCTCTTTCTTGACAAATGGATATTCGAAAGGAGAGAGGTGAATTTAATAAGCGAAGCAATGAGTACTATTTATCGTCTCGTTGTTTGTTTCGAGTTGATTTCTTATCTAATTGGGGCAACGTATTCGACGAACAATTCGACGATTTTATCTTCATCTATTCACATCTTTTCATAGACAATTTCTATTTGATTTTCTGCTCATCGATGATACGCATTTTATTTGACACTTATTGTGAATCAACATAAATTTTTCAATATAATCAATTTATCTTTTTGCTCTATCTGCCTTCTTTTTCATTTTATAAGCCCATTAGATAATAGGTAGGTTTCACGCAGCATAGAATTTCCGAATTGTTTTATTTCAGCTAAAAAGATTTATTGTATGTGGTCTCAAAAAATGGTACCTATGCAGTCTTATTTACGATTTTATGCAGAGTCAGTATGTTTTTGTTGTATATATGTGTGAATTTATTATGTAGATTTGAGCACATACATGTAGACAGGCGCATACATGAATAAGGAATATTTACACAGGCGATCGGCTCATGAATAAATAATAGTGGACTGATCAACATACATATTGTTTCTCGTAGTACCACGATTCCATCAATTATGCAGGTCAACGTCTATCCGTAACGGGCTAGAAAGACAGATTTGGATATTGCGGATATCAGTGAGACAAGAAGATTGTAGGATGTTTCGGCATTGTTTGCATTTGGAAAGCAGGTGTTCTTGCGGAAAAACTTCATGCAAATATAGCAAGAACAGACAAGGTTGGGTTCATTGCCAAGGAAAGGATAATATGCATTACTGTAACAACGTTCTTTCATCTCCACCTCAGTCTCAAAGCTTGAGATAAATGGGAATGAGATGCTTGAAGTGGCGCCAACGTTCCACCCACTCTGAAGGCTGACAACAGAGAACTAGAAAGATTGTGGTAAGAACTCAAGACGTCTAAGAATACGACCCAAATCGATTTTCAAGCAATTGCTGCACTTGAACTGGCTAAGCCAATTGATTCTCAGGATTGCATAGAATCGGCGTGACGAAAGAAAAAGTTTTTCCAACAGATGAGGCTGAATTTGCTGGGAGTTTTGTAATCTGGGCAAATTTTAATCTTATAAGCACAAGGCTTCTTTTTGATGAGCTAACTATGAAATATATATATATATATATATATATATATATTTGCGTATTTGTGTTCATGTTTATTTATTTATATATTTATTTATATACATTTCTATTAATATTTATATATGTCGAATTATACAAGATCTTGAACTCATTCTGATGTTGTTTTGATCAACTGTCTGAAGAATGGATCGCCAGTGACGCATTTCTAGCAAACCCTTTTTGACTTATCCAGTCGTTTGACAAATATGCAATTAAAATTTTTCTTGTTGTCAGATTTTGAAACAAAAGAATGTGGATGTCTTTTTTTTGGCTCTACGCTCCAAAAGTACTGTGTTTGGGAATTTGAATATTGTGGATAAATTGGTTCCATTAGAGCTATCGGGAAATTCGAATGTAATTTGAATGAGAAGAAATTTTCATTGTTTCCTCTGATGCACCTATTGTACGAATATGCTAATTTCATAGTGCTATGAAATATTGCAGACACGATAGACAAATGGAGGTATTTAGCAGAGAGTTAGATTGGAAAGGCTTCCTTCTTAACAAGGCAATGAATGCTGCACCTTTATCTGCTATTTATATGATAAGCCATGCTAGTAATTTTTTTTACCATTGTCTTATTTGAATGCATTTATTTATAGAAAACACTTAAAGGAAAATTTTTAGCGCCAGCTGTAATAACGATGGAGGCAACATTCATACGTAGGAAAAATTTAGTGAAAGTCTATAGAATGAAAGTAGTTTAAAGTAATCTTATTTCGGTAAAGCAGCAAATTGTGCATTAGATATTACGAATTATGAGTTTTAAACATAGTGGACGCGAAAACAAAATAGTTGGAAAGATAATATAAAAAAGTTGAAAACAAAATAGTAAATAGTAATAATTTAGCTATTATCTTTCCTTCATAATAAGATCCCATATGTTTTTTGGTGAAATCCGAGTAATTTTTTCACCTTAAATGGAGGAAAAAGTGTAGGATTGAAACCATATATTATCAGAATAGGCCTGGTCAAATTCAATAGGAAAGACGAACAAGTTTTATAAAACTGGCTAAATTTTCATCATTTCAATTTTCGTTGCAATTTTTTTTCGTTTAAACAATTTTCGCTCGTAATATTCGCAATATAAATTGCAAAATTTATGGCAATTCTATAAACGAATTATTGCAAAGAAACCTGAATATATTTCTTCCATTTGCATTATTTAATGCTTAGAAAAGAAAAAAAGAGGATGAAATGAAGAGAAAAAGTTTTTTTCGAGAGAAAAATGGAGGATGAAAAAGAAATAAACAAAATTTCAAGCATTTACAATTGAAAAATTTTTATTTAATCATTTAATTACTTATAGTTTCAACATTTTTATCAATCAATATCGATACTTCATACTGGTTGAAACGTCTATATGTAATAAATAGCATTCTCCTCTTGCTATGTATTTACGGTCCACAAATATTTCAATCGCTTACTTCACTGTATATCACTCTAACTGGAACTACTTTATGGCTCATTGCATCACTAATCATAGGTAAGTTGAAATTTACAAATCATAACATTAGGTAATATTCAAATTTAATGAAATTTGAATATAAAATAATTACTTGTATAATTGCTGAATGTTTTACGGAATAAATAGAAAATATAAAATAGACTGAAAAATATTTCATACATATACAATCGCATTTTAAAAAAATATTTCTTGAAAATGATTCACTTTTCCCACTTTTGTGATAATATGTAGAATAATTTAAATAAGTAATGTAATTTGTAGAGGTACTAACCGTATAAATTATTCGGTAAGTTAATGCACAACTATCTAAGAAGCTATTGTTTTATTATAATTTAGAATTTAAAAGAAGTTCGGTTTTATTATTCGAACTAAAATTTGGTTACTTTAAAAACTTGCGTCCATATTAGGACCAAATTTAAAAAATCTCCTTTAGGAATTATTTTAGAACTTTTTCTTTTGATTCCGTTCTTTTTCAACATAATTTCTTTTGCCTATTTCATATTACAGCACTATTTATAAATAAGTAAGTGAAACAATGGAAAGAACACCCAGCTGATCGATTATGTTTTCAAAAGTATTCATTGCTAACTCCTATTTCAAAGCATCGCTAATACCGCTCAAGTCTAGAACATCCTCATGGGGCGAAGCAACCATTATCGCGTTTAGCTAGTGGAACTTCATCTCTGGTTCGATTTATGGAATTGCTATTTTATTACTAAGAAGGAGAGGGATCATTTTTCATGATACAATGAAAAGATCAATCGAAATTCCTCATTAGGGTATTTTCACAAAAGTAAGAATGTAGGGAAGGTTATGGGAGGGTTGAATTATTTCTCTAATTTTCATTTGCACTGTATCATTCATTCGCCGATCCTTTCTGTTCAATGTTCACTTCCCCCACCCACTCCCTCCTCTCTCTCAGGTTCCTCTTGTAAACCTTGAATGCGAATGTCATAATCGATTTTCCTGCAACAACATCAAATGAATGATCAAGTGCCACTATATCATAAAGTCGCCTCAATAATATTTAGATAATTTTATTGTATAAAAAATTTTACAGTGCGATTAATCATTTTCATCGCTATGAATATGCTAACATTTGGCAGAATACAACTATGGTTATTACCAAATGTGACACGCTCAAAAGGTACGATCACTCAACGATTTTTTCCACTCTGTTCGATTCATAAAACGGATATGAAATTTTTCTTCAAACGAAACAATGCGATGAAAAATCTATAAAATCTCTTGATTTACATATTCGTTTACTGTCATCTCTATGGCTTATATTTTGTTGATCAATATTTCTTGGTAAAGGGTACTGATATGATTGCTTACCTTGTATCTTCGGCAGTAGTATACGACTATATATATATACAATTATGCCTTCTTGAATAAAGTTACGCAAGTATGATTTCCGTTGTTTGTGTTGCTTCATGAAATAGTATTGATCATGATCGAATGATATCGATTTTTTTTTTTGTATTTTAGATACGGCATTGATAAAAGCATTGCAGCTATTCAAGTTTAAGCACCGATTCGTTTGACGTGTAGAATGAAACGTAAAAGTGAACGTATGTGTAATTTGCTTGTGTCTGGTATGATTTCAAACATATGCAGCAAAAAGCATTCTCTTCTTATCATATCACTGTGTAATCATGTTGATATTTCAATAGCAGCATTCATTAAGTTTCGTTCAGTTGCTGTCAAATAGCACCTGATTGCATTACCGATCGAACAATATGTTTGGTACATGTAAATTTTATTTCTTTTTTTTGAAGGATGCTTTCTTGGACTTATCTTATCGAATTAATGGAAAATAATTTTGATTTTGAAAGAGGATTTTTTCTATTAAATCAGATTACGATCGATGGAAATATATGTATGATTTATTTTACATTCATGAAGATGATATTTAAAATCTAATAGAAGTGGTAGTTACCGCTTAAAATTTGTTCCGTTTTGATGTACTTTCTTTAACTTTACTTCAACGAACAGAGCATTCATTACAAATACACGTCTCTTCATATCGCTTCCACCTGCTCAGCTCTGACCCAATGCCTCCCTGGTCCACTTGGCTCCTGTGGTCTTTAGGTCGGCCTCTCCTTCTTGCAGGACGATCGCGTGAAGATCAGGGCTTAGATTCGTCTCCTGCCTGTCGGATGCTGACAAGCCGATTCAACCGTCGTTCTTCCTATGACTGTCGGGACTTGTTCCGAGGCCCTTGTCCCGATGAGGGTGCTGGACGGGGTGGCTGGGCTGAGTGGAGCCAACAATTCTGATCGTAGCTTCAAAACCGACCGCGCCGTAGACAAGGTAAAACGATGAGCCAAGACTATTGTCACATTTTAGGCAGCTTAGTAGTATTAGGCAATAATCAGTCGCTGCCTCCAATAAGATATGTTTCAATTCACTTTTTTTCCATATGGATAGAAGGGAATTGAAGTGGCATAACTGCAAGTTCTTTGGATTTTGAAGTAGTCAAAGCTGGAAATATGTAATTTCGTCATCATAAAGCACTTATGAATATCGCGTCGATCTTTTCCGACGTTCTGTTGTCGGAAATTCTTCAGTCTATCCATCTTTGTAATCGATGTGCGTATCAGTTCTAACTTGTCAAAAGATGTTGCTGCACAAACAATGTTCTGTATAGTTTTCAGTTTCTTGTTTCATGAGTTTGAAATCTGATTTCCGCCGTCTACGCATCCACCCTTTCAGTTTTTAAGCTGCGGCTGAGTGGTTTCGCTGGCATTTTTCCTACGCTCAATTAATGAATGTCTACTGGCTTGAATTGTAGCTATGCGAATGTTTTGCTTCTTTTTTTGCCATTCACGTTCCTAAACATTTTCTATGTTTTCCCCATAATAAATAAATACATGCAAATATAAATAAACACATATACTTTTGCGATTGCCGCGAAATTTGCTGGAAAGAGATGAAGAAACGTTTAATGTCTTTAACACTAATTGTTACTTTAAATGCGAAAATCTCAAAACACTCGAATGTGAATTCCATACCAATGAAACTAAAAAAGTAACTATTCCTTTTATTGAATTCAAAATTATAACAATTTAAATTTTAAGCATGACATATATTGGCATATATTGTAACTTAATATATACATTTAAATTATGAATTAATATGTGCATTTATATATCATATCAAATTATTATTTAAATTAATTTTCGATTCTTCCTTATTTTCTTTTATTCCTTATCGTGGTGGAATATTTTCCTTATTTTCATCGGGATATTGTCGTTCTAATGATCGTGTTGTTTCGTATCGCAGATAGATGTTAACAGTTGTTCGATCCCTGAAATGAAAAAAAAAGAATCTAGATTTGTTGATCGGAGTCAATAAATATGGCGTCCTTTTGAGATCAGATATTAACCGTGGGACTGATAAACTATCACGTCAGCCAAATACTTCGTAAAAAGAAAAAAAACTACATAAAGTTTTAAAGTTGTTTTCTCTATAAAAGCTCCAGCGTCCTTGCAATAAAGCCTTGTTTAAGTTCGTTGATTGATTAGCATCTTAGTTCATATCAAATTGCTTAGAAGGGATTAAATGATTAAAAAAAGGGCGGTGGAGTAATGATTAAGATGTTTTGACTGAGATCAGTGAAAACGTGGTTGAGATCATAGGGGTCTGTGGAATTTTTTGGCTTCATCTCTTTTCATACGAATGATTTCTTAATTAACATTAACGCTCCTGTGATATACAGTAGTGAATGAAAATGTGTTTGCGAATATATAATAAGGTTGTCGTTTCACAAAATTGCTATTGTAATCGTTTTGAATCATTGAAATTCCACGAAAAAAATTTTTGCAATCATAAAATTGTTGGAGTTTATATGAGACAAACAATGAAACATACTGATAGATGCGAGAGTCTACGCCCTTGCAAAAAAGCCTATTTATGAAAAAAAAGGTTTTCTCTTAATTTTCTGGGACATGAACTCCAAATCCTCAAAAATACCTGGAATTTGGGCTAAAAATATTTAGCGATAGAGGAGCTAATTTTATTTTTAATAAACTCTAAGTGTTTTTTGCGATATTTTTGATGCTTTCTATTTTTCTCCATATAGAACATCAAGGCAGACTCTGATTGATATTAAAAAGACTTGCTTCCAGTCTTCGTTCGGTTGTTGCAGAATTCACAAATAAAGATTTTGAATGAAAAAAAAATCTGGTAAGGAAATTTGTGAAGAAATTTGCCAAAAATCTGCGGAATACTGCGTGCCAATTTGCAGAAAAAAATTCTAAAATCAAGATCTGCGAGAGAATTTGCAAATGAATAATGGGTGGGGTGGGAAAGGGTGGGGGAGGGGAGAGGAGAATAACAGACATTGCAGCTATCGCAATAACGAAAATGCACCGACCTTTGAGGGTTTCCAAAGAAAATTTCTGGAAAATTAGTCTGCGAATAATGCGCTATAGCACCACGATAACTGAAACAAAGAACTCTCTAAAGCATTGAATATTTTTATTAAAAATCCTCATAGATTAGATTATCAGATATGAAGGATCTTCATATTCACAGATGGTGTTTATTGAATATGACTCGCGTTTATTTGAATTGTGCAGTAAAAATGCAAACGACCACTGAAGGTATCTAGTTATCTGCCACAGCGCTTCCAGTATTAAGGACAGTTTTTGAGAAGCTCTATCATATACACTTCATTTCAATCGGCCTACATCCCATATTGTGCCTACCCCTACTCTCTAATCTACTTCCCCTCCACTCAGTTATAAATTATTGGGCATAATAACGAACTTAACAGATCATTCAATCATACATAGCTGAAGTAATGGCAAGGGAAAGGCCGCGACTGTGTTCAATTAATAAATCGATGAAAACGAAGGAACTCGTAACTCGATGAGCAAGGATGCAGGTATCTCAGAAATTTTTAAACTGCAGAGGAGAATGGCAGACAACATTTGCTTTTTTATGGATGAAGCCAGAAAATGTTAAAGTTTTCTATTTTTTAATGCAATGTTGCACAAGAAATATGCTCATATACTATTCTTAGCGTATCATAGTGAGAAGAAGTTTGCATTATTGACCGTTTATAAAAGCATTATCAAAAAGCAATTTATGCGGAACATATTTACCTTTCATTACGATCATAGGTGCTATTCCAGGTAGTATTGTTATGATTATCGGGGTTTCTTTCCATAGTTTATTGCTATTTCGATATAGTATATATTATATAATTATAGCTGAAATCGGTGTTAATGTTATATGGAGAAGTGGTACTATTGTCTCATTCTATGATATTTTTGCCCATCGCCTCACCCTCTCCCATGTTTCTTTTCTCGTTTGAGAGTGTTTAAATCATTTTAAGACTATGGTGATGCTCTCTTTGTTAAACCGCAGTTACACTTGATATAGGTGATAACTCATAGGCTAGAAAACTTATCCTCAGATTGTACTGCTTGAAGCATCTCATTGACCTTAATATACGAGTAAAATATCTTTAGATATTCTGAAGTCTTCAGGTATTCATTTATGCTTGTAGTACTATGAGTTACCACCTAGAGGGGTAGGAAACCTTTTTTATTTGATATTGATATCGTGGCGACTAAAGTGATAAGTGAAGATAATTAGCTTATTTTGATGATTGTTCAAAAGCAGTCAACCGCAATGCTCTCAATAAAAGAGACAAATGTCCTGTTCTGCTGTTCTCTTCGAAACTTCGAACTGAGGGCGTTCTACTCATAGCAGATTTGTATTTACTGAATTTTTAATAACAGATCGCCTAATTCAATTCACATGCAAAAGTTTGTCTACTTTAGTTATTCGATTATACAAGATGAAAGTGTAGCTTATTAAAACTTTCAGATATTTGATAATTGAATTTTTTAAGAATTGAAAATCCTTCTACTTCTTGGTTATATGAATAGAGGGTACTAAATGCTTCAGAGTTGCAATAAAAAACAATTTTAGTGATAAGCACTTGCTGAATTTGCCGAGTTTTTATGAGACGTCGTTGTTAATTCAGCCAACAGTTTAGAATGTTATCAACGACTTTTACCAATAAATCATTTGCCTTTTACCTATACAACTTTTTATCTTTACATATAAAATATCAGCAC
Source organism: Baylisascaris schroederi (assembly GCA_006503575.1). Taxonomy (NCBI): domain Eukaryota; kingdom Metazoa; phylum Nematoda; class Chromadorea; order Rhabditida; family Ascarididae; genus Baylisascaris; species Baylisascaris schroederi. The sequence goes on from QEWY01000527.1 coordinate 86,743, forward strand.
TTACTTGTAAAGCAGTTATCGAGTAAATAGCATTCTACCCAGTAATTCAATAAGCAGTATTGTACTATTTAGTTTATTAGGCAGGCTGTGATGTTCTAGTCAGTTAATAACATAAGCTCACATTGAGTGGAATTTTTGATAATTGAAATGAAAGGAAGTAGAGATTTCTTACCTTTTAATTAGTAACTTCTTAGCTTCTTAGCATATGAGCTACAAAATGAGCTCTATTGATTTATATACGCATAGCGTTATCACTATGGAAGCTTCGAGAATGCTCATTCATACCAAATTTTCGATTTAACCGTCGATGATACTCTTCGTTTACAAAGTGCAAACAACATTTTATTTCAATGAATCCATTATAGAAAATCTCAATTTTTTTGCATGCGTCTAATAAATATATGACGAATGAAATGAAATAAATAAAGCATTACTTCTGGTTTGTATTCAATTGCATGTTTTATATTCGAAAGTCCGACAGTCTTGAGATGAGGATAGGCGATCAGAGGGAAGCGACTGGGAAGGAAAAGATTGTGAATATAAGTAAAACAGTTCACTGATATGGCTCAAGTAAGTCAAAATAGTTTTAACTCTCTCTCCCTGACTTGTCGGGATCTTTATGTCATCATGAGTGCAGCCTCACCAATACTCTCTCCTACTGCTAGAGGAATATGTATTAAACTTAAAATGAAAATGTATATTTCACATGTATATTTCTTCATTATTGCATAATGCTAAGAAAATGAGTGGATAAAACGTATAAAATGCAATACACATTATAACAGATACAGCAGTAAATACAATCAAAGAATATATTAATACATAAAAATTGATGAGAAAAAAAGCAAATATATTTAATAAAATGTACAACAAAATTAATCCCTTAAGAATAAAAAATATATGACAATAGTCGATAAAATATTTCAAATCCCACGAAAAGAAGCGCTCGAATTAGCTGAATTCATAACAGTTTTAGGAACGCTACGACTGTAGTGATAATTGCTGACCATTTTTAGTTTACGATCGGCGCAAAAATTTGTCTTCTCAGATGCTCATCAAAAATTTGCATAAAATATGATTAAAGGGTGGGAAAAAAGGAGGAAAGACTTGTTTTTTGGATACATGGATTGTATGGATGCGTTAATAAAAGCTTTAAAAGTCGCAGTCCTTTTTTTTGCAATTTGCCAATTTTCAAATTTGGTTCTATTAACCTCTGTTAGCTCAACTATTTTCAATTTTAACGCTTTCGGCACTTCGCTTGTTTTTTGACATTTTGTCAAAATGTTTCCTATCACAAAAAATTTCTGCAAGCGCCTATTCGATTGATTATATATACGTTTGCACAGTTGTGCGAATACATTCTCTATTGTGCCTCTAGGCTACCACAATTTTGTCACAAAGCAACCACATCTTCCCACCGAAATCCATTCATTCCCAAAAAAAGAAAAAAACTCGCATTCTAATTTTATGGCTCCTGGGAGTTTTTTAGACGAAATGAAGCAAATCTACAAATGCAAGTATACCCCACTTAAGAATGTAGCCAATTTCTAAATATGATTGCATCGGAAAGGTGTTTTATGCAGAATCCTTTTTAGATGCTCTATAGATCAATTGTTTATAGAAGCGCTATTATGGAGTAAAGCTGTTTCGCTTGTCTTGCTTATTGATTATATTTAAATAATTCAATGAACTGAATACAAAATGCGTTACTTTGATAAAGTGCTTAACAAGTTGAAGAACATTCCAACAAAAACTTTTTACCATTCTATTACTCTATATATTTTGTTGTTTTGCTAGGAATTTTCAACATTTCGTGAGCAGTTCGCTCATATTTCTGCTGAAATTTCGACCATTATTAGCTTGTTGGACTAATTTACAACTATCATGAAATAATTGAATATATGAATATAAATACATGATGCTCTTCAATAAAAGTTCTCTAGGAAGTTAATATTATGGCTGATGGAGATAGTTTTATCAGCTTTCGTTAGAAATGTTATCCATCACCAGACAGTTGGCATTTTAAAAATAAAGTAATATATTTTGGGAGAAAAAAATTTGCTTTTTGTTGCGCTTGCTTAACGTTTGCCAATAGTCTATAAAAATCGTTGATGTGATGACCAGAACTGTAAAAAGTACAAATAGTGCCAACTCCTGTACCGCCGAGTTTTTCGTCATATCTTCTGTTTGTTTATGCAAATGAAAGCACATCATACGGCAATAAATGAGCGTTATATTAAAAAAATTAGAAAGGTGAATACGATTTTGAGAATATCTGAAAGAAAAGCGAGGATATTTAACAAGAGTATGGTTGTGGCATAAAGCCAATCGTAAACTGCTATCCTCTCAAATCGACGTCTTTTTTGAACGGCGCTTTTGTCAGAACATTTTTCATCCGTATAGGATGCATTCATTTTACATATTAAATTATAAATATTACTCACCGAGCATATTTTAAGCTCATCGCAACTACGAACAACATTGCTCCAATTAGTAATTTTGATACACCATCGACTTTGATATATTGGATTTTCGAGGCAAGTCTTCGAGTGAATAGGCAATTCTTGCAGAAGATTACTGCCACGATAGCATTCCAAAGCAGCGCCAATCGTTGCACTCATCAGAAGCAACATAAAACGCATATCACCTGTGGTCTGCCTGTTAATAACTCGATGAATAAATTGAAAAATAGATCGTTTTTTAAGCAACCTGCAAAGTTCTGTAACCAATATACTAATAACTAAAGCGACAGGCCTAATAAACGTCAAACAATGAATGGTACAAAAAACACCCTTCGACGATTCGAAAAAAAAAAGAATTTTCTATACAATTGTGGAGGTGTATTGGCTCTATTCGCCTCACTTCATTGGCTCCTAAACTTCAGCTGGTGTCAGAGATGGAGAAAAATCGCAAAATTTTGAATGAATACGTTAAGAGAGAATCGCTTTTTACCTAAAGTAAATATTATGATTTCGACAGTACTATCTACTATAAATATGCACTACCGTATTCGCAAAGCCAACTTTTGTCGCACCTAAAGGTGCACTTTATCAAAAATAACCACGCGAAGCTGCGCTTTGGCGCTTTCTATGTTTTATTATCTGAGATTTTGTTCGGGGGGAGGGGGGGGGGGGGATTTAGAAAGAAAGATTTGTCGTAATGGATGAAAGTAGAAGGTAGGCATGAGAGAACGAAAGAAACCGGTTCTCCGAAAACTTTGACAAACTAGCACAACAACATAAAACTAATATATAAAAAAACATAAAAAAACAAACGCATAAAAAAAACAAACGCACTTTCCGAATTGCATACAGAAGGAATCTGATTACTGATGGAGAAATTGAAAGGATCAAACTATGCAAAAAAAAATTTTCGTTAAGATTACTCGAACGATGCAAAAAGTCAAAGTGAGGTTAACGTAAACGAAAATAAATCATAATAAGATGAAATAAACTGCATCAACTTTACCTAAGCGCCTTGCGCCATAGTCTATTGGAAGTATTGGAAATAATAGCATTAATTTCCAACTTATTGAACTATTTTCGCTTTATAAGCCATTTTGAACGACGCTGTAGTCTTTAATAAGCAGATTTCTATCTAATAACTATAGAACGTTTAGTATAATTGAATTTAAATTTAAAATTTTCAACATAGCAACATAGGTGAAAAGAAATAGATAACAAAGAAATAATATCTAAAGCAAAAATGCTGCAACAACAAGAGGGAACAATTCGCAGCCGGGTGAAAATAACGATGGATGAGATCACCGAATGAAACGATTGTCACCGAAACGATGAAACATTTATACATAAAATTAGAGGGTAAACTCTCTCGGAGAATTGTGTTTACATGAATCATACGGATCCTGTTGAACATTCATGCCCTCAACGACCTCGTTACCATTTCCTCACATCAATATAATCTTTATGTTTGGCCGAATCAATCCTGTTTCGCATCATTTGTTAGCGTCTTTTAAATGCCTCATTCATACGCAATTTTATCATCACAACAATAAGTGTTGCATTCAAGAAAAGAACTATTCTCCTTTTAAGCATATCTATTGCTGATTAACTAAGTTTAGATGATAAGCTTATCATATACATATCACTACAGATTTGAGCTATCCTGGTACTCTAACACAGTTATCTTGTTAATCTTAAATTCAACTGGATATTTTTTTATCGTCAAAGAAATGAATAAATTGACTAAATAGTTTGTAATCAACTCGCATTCAACTGCTTAGCTTTGCGAAGATTCAATTAATTCAGAAATCGTTATGAAGCATTGGAAATTTTTTGCAAACTAGTTTAATTACGCTAACGTTTTTCCGTAAAATAAAGCTCCATTGGATATCACCTTTCAGTAAGATCTCTCTCCTCGGACGCTCAAGCAAAACTTGAAGCTCCTCTCCAATGAACGATCGCTTCGAATATAATCCCCTCAAGAAATGAGGACTATTCATAACAAATATTATAAAGCCAATTAAGAGAATAGGAAATTCAATCTGTTTGACATTTTGCATGTTTGTGAATCAATCTCAACGAAAAATAGAGAGGAGAACCTTTACATATCAATCTTCTTTTTTTTTCGAATCTGACCGATTGAGATTCTACGTGAAGGATCAAAATTATGAAAGATGCAAATCCTCATCTTGCGCAAATTATTTTCGTCAACGAGAATATGAACTATCAGATACGTTTTAATGTAATGCATCATTGATTTGTTAAATTTTCTCTTTGCACATCCATTGCAGTACAATGTAATTGCAATAATCCCTTACAATTGCAATATTACAACTTGTATATTTCATAGATTATCGTGCAAACAAAAAGTTTGAATTTATTCAGCTTTGGAAATATTTGAAACATTTCTAGGATCTAAGATTTTAACCTATTCCAAGAATCATAAAATTAGACAGTGTTTTAAATAATGACACAACGTTTCAGAACATATTTCCCTACGAAAGCTATTGTTTATAAAAATTTGCAATTAAAAAGAAAATGTTGGCTGTGAGCCGACTAAAACGTTGCACAAGCAAATTTTACGTCATATTTGAGCTGTATTAATCCATTAACGAAGTGACCAACCAGGATGCAGCAAATGAATATTATTCTCTAGAGTGCAGACTTTATCCACCCAACTTCTATAACTTGAATGTTTAATTTCTTGGAAGTATGCCGAAAATACACACATATTTATGGGCCCATTCGGAAAAAAGCAAAGAAATAAAAAAAAATCCAAAAATTTTGCATGGAAATATCATCGAAGCTACTTTCGTTGCATTTCAATTCAGTAGATCGAGCAACCGCGCAAATAATTTCTTTAAAAAAAGCTGGCAACGATGGTATATTTAAGATAAGTTTTCATGCCAAGAAGCTAGTTATATAAACGCTCACCAGTTATTTCATTTCAACTTCCTTCTTAGCCGACTTGGAAGAAATTTGCATATTCATGAAGAACATTCAAGATTGCTTATTGATAACGCTGCTATCTTCAGGGTATTGGCAATTATCAAACCTCTCAACATCGTTTTAACATGAATAAAACCCTCAAATTAGCTGATGATGCTTTTTCGCATATCAATTTTGTGGTAAACACTCAAATTAATTTTGTGGTACGAGAAAAGCGGTATGTTGTTCGACTAGTGATCTAAAAAGTGAGCAATATGATTCTCGGTGTCTTTCAGATTTTCAACGACTTTTTTCATCTATATATATATATATATATATATATATATATATATATATATATATATATATATATTCATTCTATATATTTATATGTAATGCGAGCGACAGAATACCGCGTTCGAATGAAATATGCTATTGCTACGTGCTAAGTATGCCTGCCGATAATCCAGTCGAGAAACATTTTAATTTCCTTCTTCCTGGAAAATTTTTTCATAGTCGAATCTTTCAAGTTTTGCATAAAAGCAACGCTTAGTTTACTCGTGTGTTCTACAAAAATTTTTTATAAGGAGAGCTCATTAGTGAGAAAGATGCCAAAATATTCATTGAAATGCAAGAAATGATAATCAAGACTTAAGAAAGATGATCCTGAATTAATGAACCTCTTTACTGGATCTCTCATGTTTATTAGATCAATATTATTCGCTCCACCGATATATAATATTCAATGATTCTCGTTTCACATATCACCCTGATATCGCTTATCATTTTTATTTTACCATCGAGAAATACAATATATGAGAATATTTAATCGCAATTGCTCAATTGTTCTATTTGACTTCGAATTGCTGTAAACGTAGATTGTTGTCGATTTTGATCGCATCAATCGATAATGCAGATCGAACGCGAAACTCGCAGAAGAAATTTCCGTTGACAAACACCTAAAATCAATAATTAGCCTCAAATTCCAATATCATGAGCATATGACATAATCCGATGGGCGATAAATCATCATCCCTCATATAAGAACTCGTCAGAGCTATTCAAAGAATCGATATGCTTTACAACGATGGAAAACGACAGCAATTTTAATATGTTTATATATGTAAAACCATAGTAAACACTATTGTAGTAAATAGTAAAAATGATAGCATTGCAGTATTTAGATGTTGACTACGACGTTTTCATGAAAGTAGTTCAAAGACGGAAGATTTTATGACCTTTCAGTACGTGAAACATCGGGGTGGGGTGGGGGAAAAGGAGCTGAAAAAGGTTGGGAATAATTTTGTTACATGCTAAGCCAATACTTCGAAACAGAGTAAAGGGAACTAAAATTTATTTTATGGGGTCTCTTTCACACTCGGTATTTTCAAGTTTTATTAGCCTTTTTGAAGGATATTCGGTGATAAATGAAGACAAGGAACGATCGAAGAAGTCACCAACGAAACGAGGAGCTGGATCGTGCAATAAAAATTGAGATTACCTAAGTATATTGCTCGATTACTTTTAACTCAAACGTCCCTATTAAGCCCATCTATACTTAAGCATGTTTTAGTGCGCCAGTATTTGTTATACTTTCTAATTTGTTTGCTTGTTTTTTTTAAAATCATATTTTATAAACGAATTATTTTTCATCGGTTGACGATATTGTATTGCATCAATGCGTTTAACTAAATAATTATTGAACTTGAATTATATTGATTTATTGATCGGAATCAAACTACATTCAATTAATAAATTTATTTATTCACTCTTATGTTGCTTTAGTGTTAATGAATTTGTATAGGATATTTGGTGAGCTAACAGGAGATTTTTTAAGTAACAAATGCTATGAAAAGGCCATCCAAATGCATCGAATAATTTTCATTACTTGAAGAAACCTAAGGTTTTTTCACCTTATTATCGATCTAATTAANTTCTAAAAATACGAAAGAAAAGAACCTTAAAAAAAGATTGTTTAAATTATTTAAGCTACTTATTGTTAAGTTATTCCTTAGTTATGTCGTAGTTGAATGCTTCATTACTCAAAATATTTATCGATATAAGAATATTGATATGAAAATCTATATTTGTGCTATTCCCAGGTGTTTTTAGTATGATGATATATATCATTGCAGCCAACGATACTAATATTAGCGCAAAGGTAATCTCTTCTCTGATTGAGGGATTCGTTTCGAGATCTACTACAAAGGAATGTGGATAATCCTTCAGTGAATAAAATTAAAGGAATGTGGATAATCCTTCAGTGAATAAAATTAAAGTATGCTTCTTTTACGATATCGTATTTAGCACAAACATGATTATTTAGCAGTAATATAAAGAAAGAAATTATACATACCATTGTGAAGTTGGTTTTTAAGAAATTTTTTGCCGCTTTGCAAACTGCTTCCGTCTTTTCTTGTAGTTGGTGAGTGCTGATTATTGGCGAATAAATATTCTGAAATATTTGTATTAGTTAATTTAAAATTTCTATAAATAATTCATAGTTCGATGTGAAGTCATAATCACTAATGGCATGATTATGAGAGGATTCTGGAGTTCAAAATGTGATAAATCTATTCGTTAATAATCTCATGATGTGTTTCCCAAGTTAGCTTTTATTTCTTTTTCTTTTCTGTTTCGATCATTTAATTTTGCCTAATTTTCACTTTTGCTATTTTCGACAAAAATCATACCTATAGGATGTTAAAATGAAAAATCGAAAAACTACATTTGCATAATAACTAGATAATTTTATACGCTTTTTATGAGACTGAAGGCTTCCATCAAGCATGAAGCATGACAATTTCCTGCAATAGCACGCGCTTCAGCTATATACCCAACTCCACAGAGCTCCTTTTGTGGGCATTATAACATCCTTCATAAAATGCCACTATATATTAGGTACTGTTTTGTACGGCAATGGTCAAGGTTTATATTTTCTTTACCTTGTGGCTATGGAAACTCACTTGTATACCGCCACCATAGTGTCATCCGGAACTACAAAAAAGGTATACTGAACGTTAAATATGCCCCTATGTCACCCGTTCTGAATCAATAACTAAGTTGAATTTGTTTAATTTGATTTGAAATGACCAACTATTGAAGATACGGTGCGTCGATGCCGTGAAGAGCGTCTGTATTCGCTTCTTGAATTTCGCATTGACGGATGCGTATCATCCGATACATTTTCACATGAGCCGCTACGTGCTTAAATGGAGCTCATAAGCCATCTGCTATTCAAATATATATATATATATATATATATATATACCCTTGTTAGTTTAACACTTGATGTTAAGGACGATAAACGACCCACAAAATGAAAGAACTAAAATTTTAATGCCCATCGAAAAGACATGACACAAAGAATGCGCAAAATTTGGTAAGCGAAATCAAGTTTTTCATTTTGCGTCAGGTGAAGAAACTACATTGATTTGAAAGGCGGAAATTTTAAGTGTAGGTGGGAATGCCGCTCCCTTCCCTTAATCCATCTCCGAGCCTTCCTGATTTCATCGGTCTCGTATTTCCCGCCATGTCGGTCTACCTTCAATTACAAGAAGTGAAGTATTGTGTGAATGTGGGCGAAGTTTTTGTGGAGATGCTCAACTGCTTATCTACTCATCTCGGATCCATAAACAATTCGACGAAGAGGCTTTCCTTTTTTTTTGAAGAATCAGAAAAAAATCTAGAAAGAGACATATCAGACTTTCCAGGCATCTTCATTCAATTATGTGTAGGAAAATAAATGATTCGTTTATTCAATAAAAAATGACTAATATGTTAATAATGCATCGAATTCGCATACCTTGACGGTTACGCATCTGAATATTGTTGGATGTGGAGATGGCATTTAGCCGAGGTGAAGCATGAGTAGGTGAAGGCACACATTGTGTTGTAACATTTTGATGTTTAGACGCTTCTTCAAAGTGTACACGAGGCTTAGAATGATAATCCTTAATTCGCTCTGATGCATAATATCCAGAACGTCGGCATTGAGCCAGATTCGGCACCCCAGCTTCTTTATTTCCGTTGTTTGGGAATGACAACATTGCTGCTTGGGCAGCTGCACCTGTACAGCTCTTCATTTTTGAATAGTGGCACAGATCGTTCTGAGAGTAAGATGGAGTTATGCGCTTTTTGAGTGTTGGGGGAGGAGGTCTTGGTGGAACGTTACGTGTCGTCGGTGGATCTAGTTGTCCAGTTTTTTCTCGACATTCAGCAGTTTTACCCATCAATACCGCCCTATTGCTCTTTAGCTCGTTACCTTCTTCCGTTGTGAATTTGTTGAATAGTGTATTCGATGGAGTGACTTCTGCAAAAAAAGGCAACAGCTATAAAACTATTCAGTATAATATCGTATCAATAAGTATTTTTGAAAGTATCGCCTCTATCTTATATATGCGAAGAAAGCAGCGCTGATTTTCAGCTTATTATGTTGCGCATAAAGTGTTCACTGAGGACGTCGCATATTACTATATGCAAATGAGGTGGGGCATCCGGCTTTCGGCGTTGACATCATTTTCTTTTGCAGCCCGACCTTACCCCTTTTTATAAAAAAATTATATAAGAAATTATTGATTGAAAACTATATATTATAAAAAACTATATATTCTTATGTTGAATTATAAAAGAACTATATGTAAGAAGTTCTTAGGTTGAATTATAAGCAATAAAGTGGCCGAAACATTTTAACATTGAAGAGTCAATGAAAAGGGTCAATCTTTTAGCACCTCAGCTCCACCTTCCTGATGGGATTCACTTATATTATAAGTGCAATGATTTGGTGCCCAAAGGGGTTTTGAATCACTAGCAGAAGCATTTTAGAATATGACAATATACCAATGACAATAATAGAAATCTTTTATGACTGATGAAGTAAAGAAAAAAGAGAACTTTTAGCACATATACCGATTGGCTAATTGTTTTCGGAAAACAACTTCAATATAAGTAAATCCTAGTTGTTACTAATAGAGAAGGCAAGTAAGTAAAACACTAATAAAATATGAAGTACGCAAGCGATTACTGCAATTAACTACTGGAAATTTTATATGGTGAAAGAGAAGAATTTCATTATCTTTCTCTTTTTGTATTCAGTAATCTGTGCAAATATAATTTTATGCATACATTAATAATTCTTACAAGTGCAAAAGAAGCCTGAATTAACGATCGGATGCAAATACCTGGTGCGGTAGGCATAAGCGCGAGCTTATTCAATGCAGAATTGATATCGAATTCCGTTTTTTGAGTTTCAGCTGAATATTCCGGCGGTGGAGTGTAATATACTGTAAACAAACATTAAAATAGTTTGTAAAATTTTATTAAATTGATTTATATCGAAATATAGAACTAGTAAAGTTGTTGTTGTTCTTATTATACGCAGTAGAAAATACTTCTTTTTTTTGGCCACGCTTCATTTCATCCACTACGACAATGAGTATTGAGGTTGTAATCGTGTTCGAGATGCAGCTAACCGCTTGCTAGAACTTCTACTAAGGTATCGGGATATCGGGATAATGGGACATCATGTCGTTGTCTTAACAATTTCAGGCGAAACAATGGATTATTCAATGCAATTTATCGAGGACAACATCACAAAAGCCAAAAGAAGAGCTATATTATGAATATTGAAGAAGTTTGGGAAGGAGTTTCTTCAATAAAAGCACAATTATTATTAGATATGTAAAATTCTAATGTAAAATTCTATTACTAGAATATGTAATATTAAAAAACGATGCTTTTTTCTGGAGTATTTGATGAAAATTTTTAGAAAATTCAAATATTATTAAGAAAAGATAATCTAGCCATGAATGAAATCTCTGTAGAGTTTTTTTCTTTTTTTTTATAGCAGCGAGACATCTGTTTTCATATATGTAAGTTAAATTAATTTTAAAAAAAACTTGCAGAGTGATGGAATGATGGTAATTTCTTTGACTATAATCGAACCCCATATAAGTACCGCTTTCACATCGTCGCAACGTTTTACAAATTCGGTCACTTTAAATCCATCCACTGTTACCTTCAATCAAGTTTCTTTAGGCTAATAGGCAGCATATCGAGGATGAATATGAAAGGCTTCAATAAATTGCATTCAACATATTGATTTAATTTTATTTAATTTTATAAGCTTTTAGTGCGAAGTTTATTGAATACGGTGTCATAGAATGGTCCCATCGTGTTTTAGTTTGATGTTGTTACTGTTGCAAAATTTGCATTCACTTTGCTCAGCTGCGTTACATATATTTGCTTTCATTTTAGCAAAGTAATAAATTAGAATATAGAAATAAACTCTAATTTCCCTATATATTATTACTATCAACTAGTTATGATTTACAATTACCCTTCTTGAGAAAAGTTTCGATCATGATTTTTTGCTGAGAAGATTCTATAGCTCAACGAGATTGTTAACGACAGTTAACTGTCACTAACAATAACTGCAATGACTTCCGATAATGACTCTTGTTAAAGAGTAAAGTCCCAAAAAACAATGATAAATGACTCATTAAATCTGCTCCAAATGTAAATCAACTAGCAAATCTCTGTCGACCTAAACAATCAGACGTCAATCTCTGGATTTATCAAGCCAATAACCCTATCTTTATTTAAACATTTCTAGTCTATCCATAAGCTATGCAGCTTGAGTTACACTAGACCCTTTCTAAATTAAATAAATGTAAGTTTGACAAAGTGAAAAAAAGACTTACAACGAATTCGCTACTGTTGACGGTAATTTCAAGTGTAAATGCACGATCTATCACAATTCCAATAGCGATATGACGTACAGTAGGTGACCATTTGCCATCGAAACGTGATTTCACATCAATAGCACTACGACCCTCAGAATCGAATGAAACGTTTGCAAAGAAAGCAATATCATCACCGCTCTCTAGCAAACATACCTCGAAACCACTAGAAGATTACGTTGTTGTCTGCTTAGTATTCTTAATGAAGAAAGTTCAATTCTACTCATCTATGAAATTGCAAAATTTATATTCTATAGATGTCAAAAATCTTCCATTCATTTAAGCAATCTTATTTTTCTTTCAATAATTGCATTAATTATTGTTGACTAATGTTTAGAAAAATGCTCTGAGATCAATGGAAATCATTATTTAATTTCCTAATTCATAGTTTAGTCTCGATGCCCGTAATGCTGCACAACGACATGGATAACAATTAATCAGCGCTGCAGTTGATCTCACTCATTCTACTTCAACATAAAAAGGGAAGAAGTTGATTTAGACCCTCATTAATGAGTGCAATTTCAGTGTAATTTTTTTACCTCTGCGCACTAACATATGGAGTTGCTTCAAGTCTCACTTTTGCTCCAACGCCATAGCCGTTGAAATCACTCCGAAATGGTAAAATCTGCAACGAAAATATTGCTGAATTTTAGTTGTAGCCACTCTCCTAAAGACTCTTTCTTCAATCCCTGCTAAGCTAACCTCTCCTCCTCCTCCTCCCCCTTACCGTTCAACCAAAGAAGCCAAGAAAAGATCAAAATTCGGTAGTTTTATTCAGAACAATTGCCACTATTTAAATCTTTAGCGAAAGAAAATGAACTATTTATTTCTATATAAAACGCAATAAGCTTAACATGAAATAGGTTCTGAGGGACGAAAGACCAGAAATATTTATATTTACAGTTTCATGTCAGTCGATAGCAGAATTGAATCTTCCATCTGTTCATTTTGCTATTTAAGTTGCACTTGAATTTATACCCTTTGAAACGATTTTTAGAAGTTGCAAGCAGCCATTCCTAGATAAATTTTCGGAGTTGAAACGTTGGGGAAATATTTGCGAGCACTATCGCACCGTTCGTTATTCATGCAATTCTTTTAATCGCATAAAACAAAAGAAACACAAATGTTTTCGTTGCTTGTTATACTCTTATTGGTTGAAACTTACCAACAAGTCAATACTGAAAGGGATTTAACCAAATAAAGGCGTCAGTGATCGTATTGATCATATCAGTGATCAACCAAATGATAGTGATCATATCAGTTGAAATAATTGAACGATAACATTCCTCCTTTGTTTCATAACGATGTTATATTCCCGATGCCGTTTTCATTTATTCAAAAATCCTTTAGAAAGCAGTAATACAAAAAAGGTGAAATATACTATGCATGCAGAAAACAGTTAAGAAATCTACACTGTATGGTTATAACATGGAAAATTATTATACTACCAGTAACTATTCTTTACGTTATAAGTGTCTAATTTTTGAAATGAAGGCTTTTTTTTTGAATTTTTTATTAAGTTATTCAGTCGTCATCACTTAGCTCATACTTCTATTGATTCTCAGTTTCCTTTACTTATTTTCGCTTATACTAAATTTCAACCATTTTTTTATTAGTTATATTACTTCGAGAAGTATAAGTACTTGGTAGGCGGTTTCAATGCCCAATGGTTTGTTTAAAGAAGAATGAAGTTTGGCTGACAACGATTATTATTGCGGTGTTTAGATTAAACCTTTGTCAAACTAATATCGATGTAGGTGATAGCTATAGCAACAAATCTACTAATTATTAGAATATAAAGGTTTAAAAAATGGGCAAAGAAGGTTAAGTATTTTCTAGTCAAATTTTTTAAAAAGATCTATGTCATCTCTGTGATACAGTAAATTAAATGCATGAGTACCTTTTCAGCTTTATAAGAAATAGAATTAAGTTTTTTTCTAAAAAATTAAAAACCAACAGGTAATGGGAAATGGCGTGGTTCAAGAGCGAAAAGATGCTCGAGGTTATTCATAATAGCGGAGCGGCTCATGAGCAGCAACGATGGAGCTGATAAGACAAGCAGCAAGTGATGAGACGAACCCCCATAGTAATGCATTCACCCTCTTTGTAGTATCAATCTTCTCTTCGTGACTAACACTCACCTTTTCTATGCCGAGTACATACACCTACGCCTTAAGACTATTTAAAACAATTAGATTACTGCTGTGATTTCATTTAAAAAATTCACTAATTTTAGAAACTTTTCCGTCATATTTGAGAATGTTTCAGAAAAATTTTTAGAAATAAAAACTACTTAAAATATGCATCCATTCTTTGAACGAACAGATTTTCACGTAACGTTTCAATGTTTCCTCATATTTTGAGAATCATCCTATCCTTTAAAAAACGCTGAAAATAATAGATCATTAGCGGCAAAATGATTTTTTTCAGTACATTAAATTCCTCAAAGGATTCAATTTGCGTCCGTATATAGAAGCGTTTGAGTTTTAGTTGAAGTGCAAACATGAATACTTAAAATATGAACTGAAATTCAAAACGTTACATAATGTGTGCACTTCTTTATTATCGAAAATTTTCAACCCTCATTGTTTTGCAAATTCGTCGCCTTTTTTTTAGAGGCTTAACTTAAATGAAGAATAAAATAATGGAAATATCAATTTTTTTGTTTTTATTCGCTCATTTTCTCTTGGTAAATTCGCTCAAGGTAAATGAGTCTTCGTTTGGGAGGTAGAGTTCGCAGTTCCGCGCCCGTCACAACCGGTTTCATGCACGGTTCTAATCAACGCCGTTTTTTTTTCTACGCTTCTATTTGCTCTCTTCGTCTTTCCAACACAATAGTTTCACTCTTTTAAAGCTGCTCACTCCATAATTATTTCTTTATTTTTTCAAATTTTTTCCATCTCTCTTCACTAGCAAATTGTAGTTGGAAAGTTTTTCACAACAAAACTGAGTGTAAATTTGGCTCATATAAAAGCGAATTGCAGGAATGTTCCAGTGGCAGTCGGCAAGATGACTGAAACATTGGCGCATCTCTCGAGTTGCGTCTCGGTGGTTGCGATCGCAGCATGCTTCTTCTATGTACCGTATTTGGTGAGCCGTATGGACGAAATCAAAGGTGGTCTTGCGGTGAAGATGGATCAATTCAAGGTGATTTAATGCATTTGTTTATATACAATTTGGTCTTAATAACGAATTAGGCCTCACGCTGAAATGTCAGGTGCCGAATGGCTTGCATCAAGCCGCGCTTAGTTTTTCGGTGCATCCCGGAAATGTCGAATTTCTAATGCACCGAAAATGAGGAAATTTCAGAACGCCATAATGTGGTGATACAGAAAACTGAATTAAGCCTTCTATGATTTAATTTCTTCTAATTATCGCAACTTGTGACTCCATTTAGCCAGTTTATGCATCACAATCAAATATCTCTACACTAGGTCACTAGAACATATGAGACTGATCTTTGATCAAAGCGATCTAAGCCACACATTGACACTGTTTGAAATTTTATAAACTTTTCTAATTACTCACATAGAAAAGAAATGTTAAGGTTCTCGAACAAGAAGTATGGGGTGAGATGATGCACACTCGTCAAGGTTTACCGAGACCACGTAAAGAACGTCAAGCTGCACCACAATGTCAATGCGATACGGTTGACAGGTGCCCACCAGGCCCGCCCGGACGACCAGGAGCACCCGGTATTCCTGGCGCACCTGGAGCTCCTGGACCTCGAGGTAAATTCAGTCAACGTGAAAGAAACGTTACTTAAGTATAGTGAAGTATGTGGCGAAAATCTAGTTAACGATGAATTCTTCTTAAAAATATCCATCTCATGATTTTAGGTTATAAAGTTTTCATAAAATATTCCATATATTTTTGAAGAATGAAATGACTTCAGCTGTAATTTTCTCTCAAAAAATCAATATAAGGAGTCGGAGCCGTAAATAACTCAAATTGATGAAATAACCTGGCTGATTAGATTGTTCATTTATTCGCATAATGGAAATGTTTAAGAAACTTTGAAAATTCACCGTCAATTCGGTGAGACAATTCGTTGAAATATTTCACTTAGAAAGAAATTCAGCAAAAAAAAAATCGCTCTTGTCTTTTATGATTTTTGTTGTTTTATGTTCAATTTAATCATTTAAGCAGTTCGTCAGAAACTTGATTATATTCTAAATTATTTCAGTGAGAGCAGAATTAATTTTGAAAAATAAAAACTTTTTACAACTTCAAATCCCGGAATAGTCGATTTTTGTGATAAAGGATATTTCGTGTTCGACTCTTGGTTTTATCTTTTTTTTTTTTGCTATTCAAAGTCCATTAAGAACAGTTGACTTTCAGAGTATAATAGTACAGTTGTGATGATCACCTTAGTGAATAGTTATTCCCCATGCACTACTGCTTTTATCAGTTTTCAATTTCAGGCCCCCCTGGAGAGCCTGGAATTGTCCCACCATTGGACTTCACACCGCCAACTGGATGCAAAACGTGCCCGCCCGGACCAATGGGGCCACCAGGACCAGCTGGACCAATGGGTCCTCCTGGCGAGAAAGGACCAGCTGGCAATCCTGGACAGGATGGTCGACCCGGCAACAACGGAATGCCCGGCCCTCCGGGACCGCCGGGTTTGTACTGAGATTTACATTCACGTATTTGTTTGTATTCATTGAGATTTACATTCGATTGGTAAAAAAACCTGCCGATTTTGATCCTTATTACGCTCATAACATGCTTTGAACACCGAAGAAAACACGACTTTTTCAGAAAAGATCTTTGAAAAATTATTCTCATCGATATAAAACTCTTCTAATTTAAGGAACTCCTGGAACAGACGGCAAACCCGGCCAACCCGGCCCGCCAGGAATGGACGGCACTGTCGGTCGAAAGGGACCGCGAGGACCACCTGGCCCAGCAGGCTTGCCTGGGCCAAAGGGGCCACCGGGACCCGCAGGAGCCCCAGGTCACCCAGGCACTCCCGGAATACCTGGACCACAGGGAGAGGTGAGGAATATATGCATACTTACAACACTTAGCATATAAATTAATGCCGCAACTTGTTTTTTTAGCAAAGGTAAGATTAGAGACATTTGCATAGTCATCTCCTACATGCACGAGGTTGTGTTTTATGGAATTCGGATTGACGGATGATCGCTGGGATGACTGCCAAACAACATTAATCGGCCACAAAGGCACCCACTTAAATTTTATAGAACTGGCGAATTGTAGCTCACTCATCATGAGTTTTGCATGTGTCTATGACAGTCTTTTTGAATTACATCTCACTATTCAGTAACTTTCTAAAATGATGTAATTTTACATCAGCATCGATTGCTATGCGCATATTTCTCACTTTCGCAGTTCGTTCTTTTCGTGCAACGTCCCTTGTTCAGCTTTAGTATTTTGTCTTATGAGGATAATGAGGTCTACTAATAGGATGACTACCACGCCTCAACTTTAAACACCTTCCACTAACACGTAGATTGTTGATTTCAGCCAGGTGCGCCAGGTACTGCTGGACAACGTGGTCAGCCTGGACCGGCAGGACCACCTGGACAACCGGGCAAGGATGCGCAATATTGCCCATGTCCGAAGAGAGCTTTGTCGATGCTCATCAAAGCGAAGGCTGCATAAGCCATCGTCAACTCGATTCGACCACCCATCACATCCACCTTCGAATCACTTCTTCACCCTCTTCGCAATCCGACCATCTCAGCCACATAAAAGCATTTCTTCCGTCTTCGTGTTTACATCATGAGCAAAGAAACCTTAACTTGAAAAAAAAAAACAGTATAAAGCACTCTAAAATCTTTTGCAGGCTTAATGTCAAAAGCTCTCCAATTTCAGCTTCCATACTTCTATGTTTCCACACCTATGTCGACATTCCTGATGGATATTAAAACACTCAATTCTTGCACTCGCTATGATGCAGGAACACGCTATATGCCACTATCAATTGTGTGAATTACAGTATCCACTCGACTCCATCTAAATGAAATGACCTATTTGCACTGCTGAAAGCTCATAAATAAGCTCTAGAATTAAACTATAAAACTCCCATAACACAAAGAAATTATCTTTATTTGAAATGAGTCGGGCTAGTAATAGTCCTGCAGCTAGAAATAGTTTTAGCTAATGCAGAAATACAGGTGAAGATAGGAATTCCTTGGTAGTGGCTAAAGGATTTGAGGGTATACGTGTAGAATTTGCAATTAGAGGACTGTTGAAGTGGAACTTGCAAACGGCTTTCAGAGTGGAAAGGTGCTCTCCCGCTTTTCCATTCTACCCTTCCTCTCTCTTCGCTGAACTTTCGAAAACAATGAGACGGCAGAATTGAATCTTAAGGATTCTCAATCCAGAATCGAATTCTTTATGTAAATGTTCTATTAGGAAGCCCTTAAACGAAGATGACCGACCTTCTCGAATTTTTCATCCACTTCTAAAATCCTTTAAGAAATCGAAAAGTAGCCGGATCATTCCTCTCACAAAATTAGGACATTTCTTCATCGAAAAGATTTCTCTTGAAACATCAATCCTCGCCCCTGCAAACGCCAATCCTCCTTGAGATATCTACACTCCACTGCGAAAAGTTTTTTTCATTTTTTCAATATTTTTGAAACAGTTCAAAATACTTGTCTAACATCTGGGTACGTAAATGCATACCCATCCTACAATTCTCAAATTACGTTTAATATACGTCACATTGCGTAGCGTTGAATCGCAAAGTTGGCGCGATTTGCCTATGCTGTTTGTTAGTTGTCCTACCATCTCACTAATTTTTCTCTTCTCCATCCCCTTCCCCATTTTCTTCCATTAAATGACATCATTGTATCATTGAGGTGCTCAAAACATGAAAAGGGATCAATTTCAGATAAGACAAAACTAACGAAGACAGAAAAGTTTTATTCAAGAGAGAAAGTTATTAGTGGATATCATTTACTGCATTCAAATGAGCATTATGATCCATTGTTTATGCGTCATACCTATTAAAAGAGGCGCATTTCATGGCAGTGATTAAACCATTTAAAACACCAATTTTTTTGCACTTACTGGCAGCGAACCCATTGGCCCCTTATATAGATTTTTTTTATAATTTTTTAAGGCTATTTACTAAAAGAAAGAGCTTATTAAAAAGTTCAAGAGGTGGACAATTAAAATGGAGGGGAGGGGAAGAGAATTTTACAAATCGGTAAACAACCCGTCATGTAATGCACAGTACCCAAAAGAACATAAACCCACATATGCTTTCGCATACTATTCGGCCCGTAAAAAAGCTGAACTAAAGAACCCACATACTAACATACGCTTCTGCAAGTGTGTTACCAACGACCAAAGTTCTTTAATTAAGCGTCAGCCGAATGCGGTATAAAAATATGAAACTAACTGCCAAGGGAATGCGATATGAAACATGAAAGGGTTTTGGTAGGCGCTCAGATCTAAAGTGATATAATTCCGCCATCGCAATGTTTGCAAGAAAAAACTTTTTTTTTAAATTTTAGTGACCTGATTTTAAGATAGATTTCGGTAGAATCCCGTTTACAGAAAACTTGATTTCCATTTCTTAAAAAATTGTGTATCAATAGTGTGGCTTTGATCATACGAACAAACATATGATCAAAAAAATTTTATGAAAATTATAAACGAGGTAACAATGATTACTGACAATGCTAAAATAAAATCTCAGAAATTCAGATTCATCTACACAAAACTTTTTAGAAATGAAGAGAAATAGCATACAATTTTATAAAATGAGAAAGAAATTGAAATAAAAATCGCAAAAATTTTGAAGAGAGCCAAAAAATCATTGGAGAAAAAAATGTTTGTGTGCTTATTGAATTTGTTGACCTTGTTTTGATGTACGAAAACTTATAATCATTTACTAAAATTTGCAAGTGAAAAAATAAAAAAAGTCTGGATCTTAATGGACTGGCAAAGAGTCGTTGAAAGGAGCCGGCAAAGAGTCGCTAAAATGAGCCAACAAAGAGTTTTACAGTTCTGCCGTAATTTCATGCACAGAAATCAATTGAACATTTCCAGAAGAATTCAGCGAAAAAGACAAACAGTTAGAGATGAGTCAGGAAAGATATAGATAGCAATGAAAGAAAACAAGGAGAAAGATAAAGAGTTTGACGGGAATTTCATAATTTAGTTCGCCGCCAGCTTTCAATAGCTGTCGTTAAGCAAGAAGGCCAGCTTGAAATTGTCATCCATACGATAGCCAGTATCGGCGACCGTTCTTCGCGGGATGGTCACTCCGGCTCCGACTTCTGTCCCCATTACCTTCTGACCCCATGTACCTCGATCCTGAAAATCGGCTTTTTAAGTGTGCTATTAGTGGTATTAAAACCTATTAAACTCTCGACGAAAGTCATCCGAGATTAAAAATATCCATTATAATGACTACTGTTTGGAACGAATTAATATTTAATTTTTTTAAACGAAAAAATGTCTCAAAAGAATTCATCTTTACTACAGTTCCTCACTATCTTCATCATCTTTACACCGAAAAAAAAATTTCATCACTCAAAGACCTCTTAAACATCAAAGATCATTCACAGAGAAGGACAGTCCACAAAAATGAAGTGAACGCCTCAGAGAGTCATTTCGCCTCAAGAAATTCAAAAAAAAAGCTTTCTGTTATAAAGACATTTAAAGTGCGAAACATTTTCTGGAATCAAAACCAGCATAGAACAACATCGATTATCAAATGGAAAGAAAGAAAAAAAATTTAAGAAACACGTTTTTCGCAGACATATTAACATAGGAAGAAAGTAATTTGGTTACTTTAATGTGGTCTTCTTCATAAATTAAAGAAAAAATTTTTTTCCCCATTTTTTCATGTTACTTGGTATTATTCAGCAATCTCTGCCACACCCATCCTACTCAAAAATCTTGGGAGGAGAAAATTACCCGGAGGATATTGAGGAAGGCAGTTATCGTCGCTGTTCGACTCATCACGAACAAGATTCACTCAAATTCTTATGTATAACTTCCTTTTCTACTTCAATTTTAGCACAACACTCGTCGATCAGTATGCATTCATATTTCTGCAGTCACAATTTAAGCGACCGAATCTCTATTACCAGGTTAATTCTAATAAGATAACCATTTTCGCTATAAAAACTCTATATGGTTTATTCGTGGATGAGGCTGGTATAACTAGCTGTCTATTTGTAAACGGAATACCGGTTGAAAGAATAATGAGTGGAACTAACCGAGAAATCAGGACATGATATCATGCTTGAAAGATGATTAGCGAACGTGGAGAATCGTGGTATGTTTAAAGTCCCCTTATTGGTATTAACTTCAAGTGCCAAACGCTTCTCCATCGTTACGTTTACTGATTGTTGCATTCGTAACTTTACAATGTTGATGATGTTATTGGTGTTGATACTCCGATGTTCTGATATCACTCTACTTTTCTAAATACATTAAATATTTATTCATAAAGGAGCGGTTGATAAATAAAAGTTGATTTTTTTTAATGCAATGAGAATCGTCTATGGCTAGATTTAAGATGAACTGAAGCCAATATGTTTCCAGTAAATACTAATTAAACATCCGCTAAAAACTCATATATTGGCTCAGTATCAAAGGCGGTAACTAAGTAATCGACCTCAACAAATGATCCAAAATTGGTTGCGGCCAAGCGATTTCAATGTTTAAACGATAAAATAGTGGTCACTTTTATGCAGACCTCAAGTAAGCTTTCATTGCAACACTATGGCCATCTAATAATCACTCCATTGCAATTTTTAGGAGTTTTTATTAAATCAGAGAAGAAAAATTCTTAATTCATTCTACTAGAGTACGCATTTAACATATTATCAAAATTTTTTCCTCTTGATAAAAACGCTTTAGTTCATTTTGGATTTTTATTGAAAAAATTCAAAGCTGCTTTTCTACGCATCGAAATGGAGGAGTTGAGATAGGCGAATCAAATAATGCAAATTTGTGTCCTATATAACATTCGTCGATAAGAATATCCTGAACTCATTCTGATACAGTACTCGCATTCTGATGCAGTAACACTGATGAAGATGATATGCAATAATAGTAATTAGCATGATTCCTTCTCCTTCCGATTTATTTCTCCTTCCTTCCATACCTCCACGAAGAAAGTGGATAGCCTTAGACTTGCTTGCCTAATATGAATGAGAACTCCTCTTAAATGAACAGTTACTTATGATTTTTTTCAATTACTATTACAGAACTTATAAAAAAATTGCCACCAGTTCGATATAAAACAGATGCAGCAGACATATTCACAATGTAAGGGAATGAATTATTTTTCTCTTCCTCTATTCATCACTTCTTTTCGTATTTCCGAATATTTTATTTAAGTAATTTTTTGTCGTTCGTTTTTTATTGAGCTCCTAAATAAGTTTCGTTTCACTAATGGAAGTTCCACAATGCATCGCAATATGATGGTATGAAAATAGAAGGGAATAGAATTAATACAATGAGCATAAGTTTACATAGTTTACGTATGTTACAGAATATCGAGATTCTAAAATCTTCCTAAATATAGAGGACAAATCACCGTTTTTAATAATTCTATTACTATACATTAAAAAAAGTTGGGAAATCGTTCCCTCAACGAAACCTACAATTCTAATTATTCAGCACTTATTTTTATGGTAACTTTAAATAACAAAAAATAAGAAGCTAACCGATAGTCGAAAGTGTTGTTCTCTAATCGAGCCGCTGTTGCGGATGATTCGTTGATCAATGAGGACACATGATGGTCGCGTCGTCGAACAAACTTGCTTCGACTGCTCTACTTCGAATCGCTCTCCTACAATATAACAGAATGAAACGAATTTGTTAAATATTTCAAGTATGGATATGGCGAACGTCATAGGCTTAGCCATGATTGAGGACAGCTCAACCAGAGTTGGTAATGTTAGGTAAATCCCTCAAGAAGAGAAGAATATTTATAAGTCTCATACGAAAAAAATCACTCTACCAAATACTGATTCCCACTGCTATAGCATTATTCAATATTACTCGATATCAGTAACATTAACAATACATTTTGCTAGTAATAATGGCAATCTAAAACATTAAATATCGTAAGCAATGAGAGGATATAAGAACCAAGTAAAATATCACAAATAAAAGAACGACGCAATGCATTAAAATCCATGAGAAAAAAAAAGTGAAAAAAAACATTTCAAAACGATTACTGTATCACTTCAAAATTACTGTAAAACCACGATCTTAAGCCTTCATCAAAATGAATACATCACTCCAATGTGCTGTTAACTATTACATTGCATCAGCAATTCATACATCGCTAATCAAAACCACAGTGTTCCGAGCGATAATTAGGCAATTATTCTATGAAAGGTGATCACTTCTCATCGAACGTTAATGAGGTAATGCCTATAACAACTCAAAATTGTCATAAAGTGCTCTACAAGTGCAGAAAGAACCTTTAAAAAGAGAGTATCTATAAAGCAATCACCTGCCGATTCATTCAGCAATGCCGTCGAAAGTGGGCGATAAGAATGTATGTGTCGAAGGAAACCCCTTTGAAATAAACTTATCTTGTGAAAGATGAGCGTTTTTATTGGCAAGCAGTCGACCGGTTGTGTGATGTTTAACACTATCACATTCCATGCGATATAAGAAATGGAGTGGAAAAACGAGCCATAATGATTAAAATAGAATTTTTCTTTTGATACAGCTCATAATGATGATTGATGGTGTGAATATTCGTTGAAAAGCTTTTTTTTTCAATACTCTTTTAAAAAATATTTTTTCATTATTATTTAAAAGGTTTTTTGAAGGAATATTATCTCACATCAATAATGGCGTTTTCCTTTATGAAACCGACCGGTTGCACAAATTTTCACTCAAACTCATGAAAATCCCTTTATAAAATATTTGCAGAATAATGAGTGATGATTTTTTTTTAGACTTTTGAGTATCAATAAAAAAAATATTTTTAGGTGAATTGCGTCTAAGAAATTTCGACAATATAATTTTTTGTTGATTCCATGTTGAATCTATGCGATGAAAAATATAAAAACAAATCCACATATGTACAGATAGATGTTAAACGATCGCAATGAGTTTCCGATAAATGGAAAATTATATCAAAATAGATGGCGAGATGTTTACTTATGCAACCCTGTCATTTGATCAACCGCTTTCAAAAATTACCAATAAAAAAAATAAAATATTGCAGCATTTCTTCCGACTGCTCATTGCAAATATTCCACAAAGGAATTGCTTTTATGCAATAGGTACGATAGGTACCAAATGAAAATCTGTCTGGTGAAAAAATTACGGCAATTTTTTCAGCGAATTTATAGCCTAGTTTTAGTTGATAGAAGAAAGAAGGCATAGTTGGACGGACAATTCGTCACCTATGTTTTACCTCAAATTCCATAACTCTAACTTCAATAAGCAGATACGCACAGATGGTCAGATGAGATGTTACCACAACTAATTTTCATAGCAATTTTTGCGGTATATAGAACAATCTGATTCAGAAATCGAATTGTAGGCGGCTGGCCGCTAAGGTAGACAACCTTTTATGGTACTTGAATTAGAAAATAGTACAAATATTTGCTACAACGAGTAAATGAATTTGCTGCAGCAAACACACCACACAAACGAAAAAACGTTGTCCACTACCAGAATAGTGCGCTAGATAAACCAATACTGAGAACGCCAGCAACTCCTCTAGAGTGCTCTTGGTCATATGATTGCGATGGGGGTTGTCCTTAGGAATTTTATACTCGAATTTCCAAAGAACATTCATAGATCAATACGCAAGGATTCCCCTTAGGTGAATGTCACGCTGGTCAAAGTGCATAAAAACAAATGTTAAGGCGTCAGAGATCAACAGAAATATTATCGAAGCGAAAATCGAGTCAAGAAATTAAACTTGTTTCTCATGTTAACAAAAAAAAAAGCAGCGGAAATTTTCAAACTTTTTTAAGAAAAACGTCAAAAGTAATTAGTAAATTTCACTTTGAAAGTGTTTTTTTTAAATAAAACCTTTTATTTTTCTCTTCCCACTTAAAATCTCTATTCTTTTCATTTGTTATTTCCCTTTGTCGATGGCACCTCTTGCAAGGTCGTCACCATTCTTGCAAGGTGAATGAATTATGCAAAGATGAGGGAACTGGATCATAGAATCATCTATCACGGGAAGCGAATCTTTATCTCAAAATTCCTTTCTACTAAAAACTCAACTTCAAATCCCTCTAAATCAATATTTCTCGAGTATTTCGTTTATTATTTATCTAATTCAACGTCTTGCAGTGGACGTTGAAATAGATAAATATATAGGAGTGTGAACAGAAAGAAATAGCAAAGACGCTCACCAAACAAATAAATATTCAATGCATAAGAGCGGTAATAGCGTGACGATGGAAACGACTCAACCGTATTTTAAAAGCGGAAAGAATGGATGCAACAACGGGCACGAAGCAGATTCGACGACGCGCTCATAACATGAAACTAGACATCGTTTGCGATACAATACTATTTCGCGTGCTCAGATTAACGTTTATGCCGACTATGAAATTAGGGCAAATTGAAATATTTCTGAGAAAAGAATTTCGGAAAGCCGCATATAATTTTATAGTAAATATAATTTGAATATCTATCAAAATATGAGCAATTAGTTCGCCATAGAAAAGTGTGTGACTTTTTCAATATTGAAACTTGTCAAAGCGCCTTTCCGGAAGTAATTTTTCCAAATAAACTGTTCCATGAATTTCAAAAGTTCAGATTATATTTTTGCTGCCAGATTGGATGTTGGATATTGTAAGCTTAATGGAGACTACAAAAGCAAAAATTATTGGCCGGAAATTAAAATAAACTTTAACAGCAAGAACAACATCGGTGCTAGACCACTTCCAGAAATCAGCAACAAATACAATACTGTCTAGCTACGGGGGTGCCAGAGAAGGGGAAGGGGAAAGGACGAGAGACAACCTAGAAGGGGAAATTAAAGGTGATCGACGAACATGTGACTGAGCTCCATGAATAGAAATTGCTCATCGCACATTGCGCATATTGCGTCGGTATATACAGGATCGCAATGTGTGCTGATCGTCGATGCGACGCGCGTCTATATGTAAATAAGAACGCGTCGCGCGGCGCCCATGGACGCTACGCGCCCATAGGCGCCGCGCGACGCGTCTGCATAAGTGTGCTTAATAGATGGTCACCGAAGGAAACATTGTCCACAATGGAAATAACCCACCTGCCCTGCTGCATACGGTCAACAACTATGTAACATTGGGTCACATACAACTTATCAGCAGAGCTTATCAGCTGATAAGCAACACGGGTATCAACTGATAACATCGCCATAATATAGGATATAGGGCAGCATTAATCGCGCAGCTTAATGTCCACTCATAATTAATTCTGCAAAACTATTTTCGAACTAATATACACTAATATTCTAACTCTTTGAACAGAATGACACACGGGAAATTTCTAGTGTAATGAAGTGTTCAAATATATGAAAAATTTAGAAAATGCGCAATATTGAAATTGCTTCTCTGGTATGCTTAAGCATCACTTAAAATCACATTAGCTGACTACATGCTAAAAATTTTCAAAAAATATTACTCATCCAAAATTTGCACAGCAAGAGTTTGAAAAAAAAACTCGAGACGTAAAAAATCTATTCAGGAAGAGGGTTCGATCGTTTAAATTTAAAAAAAAAAATTTTTTTTTTGCTCATTGCGTGCGCAATTGGAGAGTAAATTATCAACTTGAATTATCAACATGCTCTATTATCAGTGTGCTCTATTATAGATTTATATATTCGATTGTTTGGTTTTCTTGTTGAAAGAGCACTTCATTTCCTTGATTGTAACTCACTTATTACTGTAGGAATTTTTTTAGTAGTTTTAACGAGATAAATATCCTTTTTTTTTAAAAGTATATCACTCATTCTTGAGAGGTTTAAAGAAATTAGCATAATATGTGCTTACCTATTCCTCGCTATTAGTTTAATCAACTATGTGAATTCGAAAATCAATGATAAAATATCCAATAATGCATTTTCCTAAGAAACCGATCGGTTGTTAAAATCTTTAGTCGAAGAAGTCTTTCTCGAATTGCATTCAACAAAACCCATAAATATAACGAGTATTGATGAGAGCTTGAATAGACAGATGACCATGAATGATAAGATTTTTTCTTATCGGGCAAATTTCATGATCGCAGCATATGCGATTCGGATTGACGGAAAAGGAGTTGATACTATCGAACAGGCATACAAATACACAAACAAAATAGAAATATGTATATAGATAGAAAAAGAAATAAAAAGTAGAAATAAGTAGAAAGGTGGACATATCAGAGTACGCGAAAATCTGCGAGAAAGCACAAAAGAACTAGTTGGTGACTCATATCAGACACAACAATATACAATCATACCTAACCAGCTGCATAAGAAATGCTTACTTTCACGCCGCATTTGTAATATGAATAAAAGAATAGTCGAATGTTTGCGTGCAATTTATCGGTGATCGTTTGCGGTTGAATTGTTACATTCGACAGGGTGGATGGCCTTACGGCATCGTTCACAATCGCGATACACAGCAATGAATTTTGATCATATGACGTTGGCAAATGCATCGTCCTCGTTTTAAACACAAATAAAAACGTTCATCCTTCCTAATACAATTGAATTCGATTGATTAGATATATTACGAAGATACTGGAGACAATCCATGATAAGATTCGAAACGCTTCTCCACTAAGAATAATTAAGCATAGAAGAGGCTGATATATGGAGTGTTTCTCTCTTTTTTTTTCTTTTTTTGCTAAAAACAATTACGGTCGAAATGAATTATAACAATCGGGAATGGTAGACTTAGCATTAACCATTCCTTGGCGTTTGGCGCGCTACTTACCGGAATATGCATTTTTTTCTTTCTCGATGCATTATTGGAGGATTATCTTAGCCACCTAGACAGGATTATCTTGGCCACCTAGACAGGATTATCTGAGCCACCCAAATTCCCTCTTAATTGAAGAGGGAGAAGAGAGAATGGGAAATGTTTACCTAATTATAATTTAAAGGACATATTTGCGCGACGATAAGTTGTCTAGTTGATGCCTCATCAACGAAGTGAAAATATTCAGCTATAAGGGGTCTTCAAATTTTCACTGCATCGTTGTCCTTTAAAGCGATTCACTGTCGAAGAAGCTGCTTAAGCAAAGCGACCGTTTGAAACTAAGCTCAGACTGATGCCTTCTTATTCACCTAAGAAAACACCTGCGAAAGAAATTGCATTTTTGTGACGTATTTGTATCTGTGTGTACGACCATGTCTGTATGTGAATACGTGGTTCTTGGTTCGATACGTTCTATTCGTCGTTAGAGTGCAGAAAAATTTAATTTCATTTCGAACGATTAGCCCTGTATTCATCATTAACATTGTAATATGCTGCAAATTTACAAGTCAGATATTCAGTGCAACAAATCAAGTTCGGCAGAAAAAAATTTTAGTTGAAGATTTGCGCTATTTTTAGACGACAATCGAGACAACTGTTTCATTTTTTTCTATTGAATATTGATATGACTATTTGCCTCAGTCAATGATGTTCTAAAGAACACATTCGTGCCAGGATTTTTAAATATACACTAAAACTTGTCTCAGTATTTCGAGCTCTAAGCGTTGAAACTTTTTCGAAGAATTCATCAACGAGTAGAAGAGTTTAATTTTTAATGATTTATCAGTTATTGCGTACATTTCACTCTTTTGTGAATGATTGATGAGTTGGATTCGTTTGATGAGTGGAATCATAAAAGCGCATAATATGGTGCTTTTTCCCACTTAGTTTACTGCATGTATGGTCATTTAATGTTTGCTTCTTTTATTGCTTATGATCGTTTCATATATTTATATGCAAGTTTCTTCATGTTTGAATTGATATTTGAAAGGTTGAAAATCGATGAAAAAATCTTTTTTTTTCAAATTGAAAATATTTTTCATAAAAAATTTGAGAAAAAACCAAACTATGTAACAATGATCACATTTTAAAACAAAAAAGAAAAATCATACTATTAATTTACATAAAAATTGTGCAATATAAATGAAATGGCTGGTTTTTTTTTTCAGTGAATTGGAGAAATTTTCAGCAAACCGTACGAGTTGGATTTATGTGAATGGTTAATTATTGCGAACTTCTAGTGCTCCCTATTATTAAGTTTCTGTTGCAATTTATCATGATTTTTTGCTCATCTTCAATTTGCATTTTATAATTTCCTTTCAAAATTTTTTTGAATTTTTTACTTATCGATGAAAATCAATTTCAATTCGTTCACATAGAATTGTTTTTTTTTTTCGATTTCTTTTGAAGTCGCCAACCATTTTGCAGCTGAAAGAATGAAGCCAAAAACATTGAGGTGATCTGTTTTTATTGTTTTTGCACTTCAGCTCGGTAGGTTTCTTTCAGTATCCTTGCAAAAAAGCAATGAAAATATTAGTGATTAGCACATTTCCTTCTAAAACCAACTGATTCTACAAAGTCGCAACGAAGATGTATAACATTTTTGCTCAATTTTTTCATGTCATGGAAGAAGAAAATTCCGAAACGTCATTCTGCAATAGTACTAAGATAATCGTGGACCAATCCTAAGATAATCCTGGGATGAAACTGGGATGGTTCTGGAATGTGGCTTGTAAGTGTGAAATATCATGGATCTGCTATGAATGTGAACTGCGGCGCCTTTGTCCGATAGTTGTACACACAGCAAAACACATTTTTCCGCATGGTTGCTGGGTCACTCTTGTGCTGCTTATGCAGAATTTTTTTAGACTCATAAAGAGACAAATCTAACCAGACGTCAAAATTTTTCGGCTATGTGATCTAATTTATTTCTAATTCTTTGCGGTCTTATCTTGTTAAAATTAGCAAAAGTGAACTATAAAATTCATTTTTAGTTCGAAAATTTTTTTGTTGACTGCAAAAAGGCATTCAGCGGAAATAAAAATAGATTATTTCGTTGTTATCATATATTCTTAAAGCAGTTATGCTTACAAAGACCAATATTAATTTCTAGCATAATTGTGATGCTTTTTTGCGTTATTATTGAGGGTAAAATGCAAGAAAAAAAACTTCATCAATTTGTTGTTTTTTGCATATACCTATGAAATATACCTTTCCAACTTGGTTGCATATTTTATCCTTGCATAATGCACTTTATTTTTATTGCTTTCTTCTTTATCCTCCAAATGAATACAATTGCGATAATTTTCCCTTATGAAATCACATCGAAATAGCTTTCATGTGATTGCGCTATTGTGCATTCGCAGAGCTTATTATAATGCAACCATTTTATTGTATAATTGGTGGGTACATAAGTATGTGCTTGTCTCTGTCTATTCGTGCTCTTGTGTGTCTGTCTGGTATTCCATCTCGAAAAAAGCGACGCACCAACTTCTAAAAAAATTATTTACAGTTTAAAAAATTATCTTGAAGTTCGCATTCATTCTTGCAACCGGTCGAATGGAAGGCCAGGTTATTTGTAGACTATTAGTATGAGAGTTCGGTTCGGTTGAAACATGGGTGTCTCCCAACGTATTTTATTAATTATTGAAAATTTAAAAAGCTGAGATTGGTTCGAAGAACAGAAATGCGAATGCGTCTATCGTTCCACCCTATCTAGCGTGTTCTTCCGCTTGTTTCATTATTCGATGCTTGAAAAAAAAGTTATTTTTAATTATCGAAGTTTTGAGCGATTCGACAATCGCGCTTTCATTTATATTTCCTCATTTATTCATCATATGCAAAAATCTCATGTTACGAGATTCTGATACGGATCAAATTAGGATAACGAATATATAAAGAGTGGCTTAATTTCAAATATTCAATATTCAAATGCGGATTAAATGTAATATTCAAAAAACAATGCAATTTTACATCCACCGCTAAATAATTCATTGAGTAAATTCTAATCAAATATGCAAATGAATTTGCATTGAAATTTTTGCATTCATTCACTGGTGGATACATAAACACGTCGGTAATGCCATTTTAAATATTTTAATTAGTCATTGGTGGGTTTTAAACGTTTCCACAACATGTGAATCAACAACACATAGATTGTTGAGTGAATTGAGAGGTACAGAGATAGTCAAAGAGACAAAGAAATGTGGAAATTTGCATATGAATTTGTCCGGTTAGAGCGTGTATGCAGATAGTACTTATTTGTTATAGAATCACATCACCAAGCAATAGTTATAAGCGGCGAGCTTATATATGACAACGAGTAAGAAGTTTTACGCCGGAAATCGAAGTTGAAAGTAACCTTTCCCCAGTCCGCCTTAAGTCAAATCAATGCCACTCTGTTATTTATTCGCCATTGAAAAGTTCCTTATGTGTCTATGTGCATCTTTGTGTTTGTATGTGTAATTCGTCTTGTCTTCGTATTTACATTTCATTGTGTTCCTGATTTGTGTCCCTTCAAATATTCCTCTTTTCATATGAAAAGAAAATCGTTTAAATATTGCTTAATATAAAAAGTCACTTTATTTGAGAGTTAGAGATTGCATGTGTTTTATCGGCATTGACATCCCCTTTATATTTACTTTAATATATATATATATATATATATATATATATAGTTTTCCCTGGCATGGAGCGCAGAATAAAATGAAATAAAGTAAAGATCAATACCAAATAAAGATCTAGCTACTCAATTTCTTATCTTGCTATATTTAGTTTGTTACAAATGAAAGAATTGATTTATTTGGTATATGACCAATAAAGTATGAATAAATAGCCATTGACAATTTGGCCATAATAAACGCAAGCTCAAAGATCATAATTGAAACGACCTTTATTGTTCGACTTCTCAAACCTATTTCAATCCCCATGTTTGCATTTGGTGCATTGCGTAAAACGGTAAATATTTAGTGATTACCCTTGCACAATTCAAATTCTTTATTTGCTTTAAAAAATCGTAAAATTTGCTCTGTTTCCTCGAAGGTATCAGTTTCAAATGCGGAATAACAGTATTCTCGAACGATTCAATCGTGAAAGTTGTTATTACAAATTCTACGAGGATGCGTTAGCGAGTTTCGATTTTCTAATTATACTTTCAGCAGTGAGTTGTTACAATGCAAATGGGGAAAGTGGAGCAAACAAAGGAGGGAAAACGATGAAGCGAAGGGGCATTGATAAAATTTTCTGCCGGATTAGGCGATCAACATTTTCCCCGTTAATCCATTTTGCTCGCCAA
The DNA here is from genome assembly GCA_006503575.1 of Baylisascaris schroederi. Taxonomy (NCBI): domain Eukaryota; kingdom Metazoa; phylum Nematoda; class Chromadorea; order Rhabditida; family Ascarididae; genus Baylisascaris; species Baylisascaris schroederi. The sequence goes on from QEWY01000527.1 coordinate 119,105, forward strand.
TGCAAATTTGCTTTGCAAAAGTAGATTATAGCAATGTCATGTCAATTCTCATTATATATATATATATATATATATTTATATTTATATTTATATTTATATTTATATATACAAAATTTTCGCATCCAGAAGCTAAGCATCGAATTTGAATGCGAAAGCTATCTGCATCGCATCGTACACTTGATACTTTCCACATTAATTTGGGTGTCTCCCAAAGAAAATGTAGATTTTGAACCCTTGTTTCAAGAGTGATCTACATGGTTGAGGGACCTCTCGACATTATCTGTTTGATCTTAGATGATACGTATAGCATTGTACATTATACAGCTTTCACCGCACAGTGTGTTCAACGCATACCACCCAACTGCGTGAGTTATATCAAGCTTTGTTACGCCTTTCATAGAAAGGCAAAGTAACAAGAGTCTCTCATAAGTTGGTATGGTACAATCTTTTTATCGATATAGCAGGAAATCGATTTGTACAGTTTTTGCACTTATTCTTTCTTTACCTTTATTCTTTTATTTATCTTTTGCTTCTATTCATTTATTTATGTTCTATTCAAATTGATTTTCGCATTTGTTTAAAAAGGAAACCAATTTAATTTTATTGGAAACGTCATAGCATCAATCAACCCTCTTTATTGCATTATTGAAATGATATTTTTCTCTCTTTGCATTCAAGTATGCTAATATGATGAAAACATCGATTTATTATTTAGGTCGTTACTGCTATATGTGCTCTTTCAGTTAGTTCCTTGTCAGATTTTTTGCATCGACAAGAGCATTTACTCTCTTCCCAATAGCCAATCCCTTCCATATCTGATGTTTGAGTTGAAGAGCTGCCTTTTCTTTCAAATTTTGTACAATAAGTGAATTCCTAGAATTGAATTAGAATTTGTAGTTGAATTAGACAGTTCGGCGTATAGGAGTGAAATGACAAACGAATTAATATTTTAAATAAGCCTTTTGCTAGGTGATATTCGTTTTTTTCTTGAAACTACATATTCATAGAAACTGATTTAAGCAATCTGTAAGAGTTGTACTTATTACTAGTTTGCTATTTGATATTTTGCTATTTAAACATTTCTAACAATCAGACGAGCGCTGATTCAATAAGAAGATAAATAGAATGAGGAGTCCACTTTCGGGATTCTTCATTACTCGTAAAAATTTTTCCTTCGCAGTAATAAATACAAAAAGCACAATTCGTGCGCGAAGAGCCTGATGTCTATTTTAACTTGGTCGTAATCTCATAACCGGTTGATGCTTTTCATTCCGGTTCTCAGACACAGAATGGCTTCCGTTTATGCATAGGTGTGTTTATCCCGTTATATTCTATTACCACCATCTAAGGAGTCAGCTTTTCACCTTTATAGGTAACGTCGTGACGGGTGGAAAAAACTTTCTTAAAATCTATAATCGTTGCGTTGTGGAATTGGCTAAAATAATGGAACTCTTAGTTACTAATTGGGATATAAATGAAATAATGATAAGCAAAGTACAATTCCTAAGTTATTACCTATGGAGTTCTAGAGATGATAGCGGTCAAAATTTTGAATTTTTAAATATTTATTCTCACTTTACAAAAAAAAAACCAATTTTTGTAAGTTAATCGTTCCTTAGAAACAGAGCTCAAGTCATAAAAGTTATACTTAATTGGGGAGGGGATTTCTGGCAGATACTCAACCATATAGTATTCTTTTATTTCTAATTTTGTTCATTAACTGTTTAAAATGTTCTATGAAATAGGTAGCTGCCTCGATTCATTGTTTTTCGTTAATGATAGTGTCATCAGTGATTTTGCAATATTGTAACGATATATGATATGACATTTACAGCGATATAACAACTGCCCTATTTGTTACGCCACTCTTTGTTTACTAGCTAATTCTTTGCATACTAAATAAGCAACCGAATTTGTTGCATAATAATAAGCCTTCATCCTGACTTTTCACCATCTGCTGACTTATTCGGCTCAACAAATTGACATATTTTGCCAAGTGAGTGGCCATTTATTTAGTTGCCTGCAATCTTTCAAGATTTCGTTCCAATATTTTTATTGCAATAATACCATCATAAGCTGCTATTGCTCTCTCTGTCAGCAATGCTTTCAGGTGGAAATTTTATTCAAATTTCCCAATTCTTTTAGATATTCGGTCATAACTGAGTGACATGAAAACATCAGCAAATTCCAGAAAAAATCGGATTAATTATGGAAATTTCAGCTTCCTTTAGAGTGAGGGGGTTTATATTTGAAGTGGAAATATTGCCCCATATTACGTATTATTGCTGCTAAGCTGATGGTTACTAGGTTGGTTTATAAAATGAGACAAGTGTACCGCCGAATACACTAGCAACGATACCAATTATACTCGCAAATACGGCCATATAAAAACTATAGCCAAGCGATGAACCTTTTATCACATTTTCTATATTCTCAACATTTCTATTGATATCCTCGTTGAAACCTTCGACACCTTAAAAAAATTTTTCATTTTTTTCTGTTTTTTATCCAGCATAAAGGGAACAAATAAGGTAACTTTTAGTACAAGAGAGTTAATTTATGCTTCGTAAAATTGTTGAATATTTTATTGCATATTCAGCATCGTTTAACAGCTTACTACATCAGGAAGCAATTTAGAAATGACGATTTAATCTTCAGAAATGAAAAAAGAAAAACAACTCGAAAGCAAATGATTTGAATGTTTGCATGCATTTTACTTTGTGCAAAAAATTTTTGGTTCTATTGCGGAAAAACGTCCATCCGATTTCGTTCGATTTAGTGATTAGGAACTGAAATAGGTATGGATTATGATAGATAGGGATTGAAATAGGTGTAGACTGAAGTAGATGTAGACTGAAATTGATATGGATTGATGAAGATAAAGATTTAAATGGATAAAGATTGAAATAGATATAGATCGAAGTAGAAAAAGATTAAAACAGACATGATAAGAAATAAGTAGACATGAATAGAATTTCATATAAAAAGAGACATAAATAGCATACCGATGGCCTTCTCGTTCTTGATGCCATAAAGCGTAACCGCAACAACAATGACAATCGTTGCGATGAGTGCAAACGCGGGTAGCATTGCATTGGCTGCTCTTTCATCGCAACATGTGAAATATGTTAAGATAGCCATAATTAAACCCATCACTTCGCTGGCTAATCCCACAATCATGCAAGCAGCAACCACCTTCTCCCATACAGGCTTCTCCTAAAAAAGCCTCAATTGAAACGTTGAGGAGTGTTAGTTTTTTAAGAGAAGGAGGGCGGAAAGGCAGAAGGAAGTAATTTGATGTTAACTGCTCGATGGGATGAGTGAGAATTGTAAGATTTTTTTTCCAAAATTTCAACTTCATTTGTTCTTTGGAAGTTCATTTAAGAAAGGTATTCACAACTTTTTGTTCAATGCAATATATTTTAGTAGTGTTGCAATTTTAGAAATATGCAAATGAACGTTACTTGCATCAACAATGAAGTGCATATTTTAAAGTTTACAGCCTGAGTATTCTAAATAATGAATTCAGTATAATTAATAAGTGATGGATTGTGATAAATTGTATTGATTGTAGGTGATCTCTAATTAGTGAAATAACACGAATTACTTTTATCCATTTTTCGCAATAGTCGAATTCTGCTTTTGTCACGTTTCCAATAGGCACGCATGATGCTGGGAAAAGTCCTGTTGAAGCAGGAAGGGCGCTGTTGGCTACACCCTCACTGTGGAAATTCCTCCATCCTAAATGTCTTTTTTCGAACCAGCGAAAAGTCACCTTTAGCATGAACCTCCTCAACCACTTCCAAGCAGATCAAATTCACTCGGGAAAACTTTGAACATCTCCAAGGGAGACACTACACAGATCATTTCATTATGGTACGATGATGATCAATTGCCATGACGCACGTCTAAGCGTTGCGAATGCGGCAGAGGATCTGCGTGACACGTCAATTGCGCAACGTTCACTCTGCCCCATTCGCATTGTTCCGTTCAATCTACCGTCGTCCGAATCCTTTAACTCTGCACGCTTCTAATAAATTATTTGCCATCGTACTAAAGTGTAATGGTTTTGCTATTTCGATTTACTATAGCCACGCCTTATTTGTTTACGCGAGTGGTTCTCGATAACAAGTACTGGGATTGTTTTTGAAAAGTTAATGCGAAATAATGATCGCTTTGTAAATCTGCGTGCGAAGATTTACAAGAAGTACGAAACTTGAATTATGAGATCGTTATGATTATTTTTATAATGAATGCGAAATTCTGACATAGTGCAAAAAATAATCTTACGCAAAGTATAAATTTTAATGTGAATCAGTGGTATTCATATGAATTCATGGACTATGCGCTCTTTCTTATGCGACTTTTGCAATTTGTTGCAAAAAATTTACATATCCATGTCCGAGCATATCTATGCATTTCGTTTTTTACTCAGTAATGGAATAATCCACTTCAGTTCATAAGCAATGAAATAAATGTATGTAAAATACACCATCAGTGAGCTTCCACAATTTATTTCATTGTTATTGGTGATTTTCCATGTGAGTTAGGGAGACTGAACATGCTGAGTTGCGTATGCAAATTTCGTTGTCGTGCTGAGTCGGTTGAGTGAGGAGACAAGCTAGAGAAGGGAGAGGAGATGGTCTCGCTTTTCAAGTAAAGACTGCTAGCGTCTAATAAGCGAGTAAGAAAACGTTAACTTACCTTTAGGTGTTATCTCATTCAACGAGGTCAGTTCAATTGCATTATCTTCCCATCCATTCTTCACTCGCAATTTTTTTGAGGCAACAAATTTGCTGCTTGTTGGCGTACTTTGCCACTTGTTTCGAATTAAAGAACTCTAAGACTTCAGCTACTTGCTTCTGAAGCATTGTTATATTCATTCGCTTCCTAAGCAGTATTCGTTGATGCTGGTTAAAGTCTTTCTCGCTAGTAGATTATTGACAGCTTTTAAAGGTAAAAATCTCTGCCATTACCCATCAACCTTTAGCGAAGTTAAATTCGATACCGGGTGTAATCACAGAGGTCGTTGTAAGTGCAATCATCCCAAGCATGCACAGGGTGTAAAAAATCCGAGTCAGCGTCGCTGAACACATTGTCCGAGCCTACCTAATAAAACTGCCGATCGACGAAATGAATGTGGGAATTAGATGGGTTTAATTCAGTTTACAAATTTGAATTTGTGTTATTAACGTATGCTAATTTGTTGCCTCAGAAATTAATAAATTTGCATGCGCCGAAAAAATTTTACACATTGTTTGAATATTGTTTGAATATTATGTGAAATTTTTTATGAAAGATTAGATGTTTCTATTAACATAGTTTCTTTCGACTGTATAGCAATTATTTGCATATTTTAGCAATTTCTTCGCTTATTTCAGATCATTTGCATAACGTTTTATAAACGACATGATCTTACATGACTGAAAATACTTTAAAAAATTTTTTCAACATACTCGAGTTCCAGGTAAACGAAAGGAATATAAAGCGCAGTTTATGAACAATATATACTAGTCAATCTTTTTTCAATTTCAACTACTCGAAACTCGAACAACTCTTCCATTGTAGTATTCGAGTTAGGCTTCTCGGGACTGGCAACATTCGATGGCAAGTTATGAAAGGCTCTTTTTTTCGAATTAATCATAATTTTCTGAGAAACTCCACTAGCGCGTTTCACTCGAAGCTATAATGTTACACTTGTCTACATATCTCGCCTAACCGATCAAAAAAAATCTGATCGAAATTGGTCCATTCGGAGCCGAGATATGAGTTGGGACAGGTGACGAGCGCGTGCGACGGTGCGCGCGGCGCAGCCGCGCGCGCACCTTCTCGCACGCAACTTGCCCCCGCCCAGGTCACGCGGAGCCGGTCAACCTAAAGCCGAATCAGGAGACCGTTCAGCACCATATTGAATGGCGGCCGAGAACGAAAACGCCCAAAATTGCAAAAATCGAGATTCCAAGAATTCTGGCTGGTCGATTCGGTTTCCAACTTTTCTCCCAAATTATAACGGTTTTTTAATAGAGCTCTCGAAGCTGTGTCGAAACGAGCAAATCGCAACTCCATAGGCCTAACCGTTGCCGAGAAAAAAATTCCGAAATTTCCAATGCAGTACATTTGTATTAGAATCCAACATTGCTGCACCTATAATTTCCTTCCAATGACATAAAAAAGCAAACAATGTATGTGCTCGTGGTCAGCTCATCGAGAACTATCGTTTGATATCAAAATCATCAAAATACAGAAATTCTGGCCGGTCGATTCGGTTTTCAACTTTGGTTTCGAAATATAACGAATTATATATCATTTGATAGAACTTTTGAAGTTGTACTGAAGGAAGCGAACCGCAGCTCCGTACGCCCAACCATTGCCAAGAAAAAGTTCCGAAATCTCCAGTACGGTACATTTCTATACAAATTTCACATAATTTAATTTTTAAACTGAACAAACCTTAAAAAATGAATCCAAAAATAGATATCATTAAAGAAGAATCTACAAAAGAATGAAAATAAAAGAATCCAGTAAGAAGAGGCAAAAAGAACCCATGTTGATCGCAGGACGAAGTGACGATACGACCCTATTAACTATATATTTTTTATTTTAGTACTAATATTAAGGTCATGGGGGGAGAGTGGGGGTCCGGAAGAGCTCCGCTCCCCTGAATTAGGCTTCTTGTGACTGGTAACATTCGATGACAAGTTATGAAAGGTTCTTTTTTTCAAATTAATTACAATTTTTTGAAAAATTCTACTAATGGTTGATTGATTAGGAAGAATATTTCATTACTTCGAAAGAATATTCATTATACAATATTAGAATTGTATGATTTCAAATTTTATATATGATTACATATTAGTGGGTCGATAAATTTTTTATTTTTTATTGTAATCAATATATTCCAATTTCCTCGCTAAGAAATCAAATGAAATTTGCTTCATAATGATGCCTTACTTCTATCATATGCTTACTTATTTATTCTTATATTCGTTTACTTTTATTAGTAGCCAATATTAATCCTAAAATATCGTTATATATATATAATATATATATATATATATATATATATACATTTTTTTTTCAGTTAAACTATTGGTAAGTTTCATTGACGAATGGCTTCTTCGCAATATTCGAATCTCGAACGAACACCATTTACACAAACGTTACAAACATTTCCATCAATTACGTTCGAAAGGCGACAAAATATAGCGAGAACACTTCAAGCATGTATGGCTATGATCGGAATACTTATCTTCTCTATCACTTGCATATTTGTTTTTTTCATACTTTTCTCTATACCACGTTAAAACTCTTAACAATGATTATTCAAAAGTTTATTTCTATATATTATTAGAAAAAAATGATTAACGGAAATTTGCTTCTTTAGAGAATAGTACCAAATAAAACATAAAACATTAATAACGAGTAATTTATAACTAAAACAACAAGTAGAGAAAAATTTCTCTGCTGATCGAATCAGAATATGCAATTCGAGTCTGAATTTTTATTTTGTTTATGGTACTTGATCAATTAGGGAGACCTGATTTTATGCATATTTATAGATAACGGAGAAAAGTTGCATGTCGGAATTCAAATTACATAAAGAAGATTATTGACTATAGAATTATCGCAATTTCTTCATCTCGAATCTGTAGATCTTTAGATGCTAGTAAACCAATTCTTTTCATCATATCTATCAATAATATTTACAATATTTACTGCCACTATTACTGTTAATATTCGCAAATGTTTTTGTTATATAATGTTCGAAAAACTTCCATGAAAATATCATTTTATTATTTTCATTTTGCTTGAAAATTTCCTAAATGATTCAAATTGATAAGCATATAATGCAATTTGAAATATATATTTACGAAACGAATTTGAATTCAGTTAAGTGAAATTTTTTGAAAGACCCTATACATTGCTTTGAAATCAGCGTTAAGGATCGAAATGTCATTAAGTGACACAATACAATCATCATAATTCAATAACGTTATATGTATTCGTTCCACAATGAGTCAATATCACCGTTATCGTTATCAGTGATGTTTTTTGATATGCAAATTTTATACCAAACATTAATATGCTTTGAAATTTGCATAAAATGAACGTGTGTGTGATATAATTTTGATAAAATATGAAAGCGCATTAATCCTTTGGCCGTACAGATTGTTTCATTGGAATTGTGTGTCGTTTAACCTGACCATAGCTGCTTTTATAGATGTGGAAGATCATCGATCGAAGGGTACAAGCTATTTACAACTTAATCAAAGACATGCTGAAATATAATAGGCGAGTTCGGAGTTTGGATACAGACTGGACAATTTTCAACATCTGATTTGGCGTTCAAAATTTTTATTATAAAATCTGAATCGATAGGGAATTCCTGCAATAAGAAATAACGATTTAGCTGCTTAAATCCATCATAAAACTGCTGTTTTGCAAGCTAAACCTCAGTAGAGTCAAAGCTATTGCACGAAAACTTTTCAACTGAATGCGTGGATCTTTCTATAAGAATCTGAAAAGCATCCCACCCTCCTCGTAAGATTTTATAGATTAAAATGTTATTCCATTATGCCACCATGCATCATAACGGCAAAAGATTTGAAAAACTGAACGACCATCAAAAACAACAATATCCGTTGATATGTGTTGGTGATTTTGTGTTACTAAGAGAGGTAAATTCTCACGGTTGAAATCACCAGCTCAAGGAACGAGTGGTTAGGAGGTCTAGTTGGAGGTCCATTTCCCTTGTGTGCCCCAACCTTCACCTGTCCTTGACCTTAGGAGCATTGCAAAGAGTGAATATCGCTGATAAAAGCGACTTTTTTTCGTCTCGCTTCATTCGGGCATTTAAAAATTTTCCCGCTCGTTTTGTTCCCATTGAAAATTCTCATTTCATTTTATTCGCGTTACTTTAAAAAATTTTTGACCACTTCACATTTCTCGCAAAGTGACTTCACAACAATTATGACAATTGAACTTTGTCGAAACTTGTTTTTATGTTTCAAGAAAAAAAAATTTCGCTTCACTTTATTGATTGAAAAATTTCCATGAAAATAAACAACTTTGGAGATAATATTTCTTCTCGATTTTCTTAAAAGTAACCTAAAAATTATTAGCTTTTCGGGTGCACACAAATAGAAATTGATAATCTGTATAGTATCTGATGTAAAATAAGATTTGTTTATTAATTAATGCAGCAATAGACAAGTGTAATATATAAACGATAGTTGCTTTTACATTTGGTTGCATTCGAATAACCACCTTTCGTCGGTCGTCACAATGAAAGTACCACTACTTTGGTGAAAAGCCAAAAAAATAGATTTAAGGGAAAACTTGTATTGTCACACAATTTGTATTGTCGCTAGAAATTTGTTCAATATTGAGAAGATAAATTTTGTGAACACATAGTTCAGACGTAATAAGGTCATTTCGAGAAGACAAAACTTTTGGGGTAGCCAATCAGTTTTCCAACTTGGCTCCATTTCAAGGTTTTCGGAGACTTCAAGGTTTCCATTCTTGACATTTCTCGTACAAGACAGCTCTCTGGCCACTTGAAAGAACTGCATTCCTCTTTCTGTGGGAAATTGCTGCTTATATCTATTGGTAAAAGTAAATGTGCTATTTGGAATGTTTGACGAGTTTATAGTTATAAATTTCACAAGAATATAAATGGCTCTTCCATCGATGATAGATGAAATACAGATGAATATAGGTAGAAGCAGTAATAGAGACTATCCGGAAGGCTCAAAAGCGTAGCACGTTATCTCACCAAGAGTCACTTTACAGAATCTTCTAGTCGAGACTGCAAATGAGAGTTCACCACGAGTACATGCAACATCTAAACGAGTTCCCAACGCCGCTTCTGCCGCTTGTTGAACACTTTCTTTGGATTCAACAGTGTCGTTTGTCATACTCTAAAGATTATGGAACATTTACTCTCTTTAACGATCATCTTCAAGTTCAAGTTCAAGTTCGAGTTCGGTTTCAAGATAGCCGTTGTCTTATAAGGCCAAACTTCGTTTTTAACATAAACTAACTTATTTACTTCATTATAAGTTTCTTTTTTATTCACAAATTGGATTTTGAGATCGAAGAGATTTTCACGAGAAATTTGAAAGAGATCCATTTTTTTGGTAAATGCCATTTGAGCTCATCTATTTTTCAAAACTTTTTTATTCGTTGATTTATGAGTTTTTTTTTTTGAAAATAAACAAAATGTCCAACTAAAGTTCTGAACTTTTCTATTACTCATACTAGTTAATTCGAAATGAGCATTTGCAATATGGCAAATAATCGCATCCTGGACTAATTTATCCAGAAACTCACATCTTCCATAGCTACTTGTAGCATCCAGTCGGTGCAAATCGGTTCAGTGAATTCATCTTTATCACCCATTTGATTTATAAGGTCTATTAGATCATTTGTGTCATCGATCTCCCTTCTTGATCGATCGATATTTGCGCATTCCACAATACACAATAGGCCGGTAACGATTATACACCACCTTAGGATCATTTGTGTTGTTCAACTGAAAATTAATAGACATTTGTTATAGTGATTGCATATGGTGATATGATTTCACGCTAATATTAACAATGCTTCGAAATGGACATAAATATGAAAGATGGTAAAAATATAATAAATAAATCAATAAACAAGATTTAATGAGTACAGTAACTTTAGGAAGTAAAATAATTCAAATAGATTAAAATACAGTAGTGAGTTGTAAGCAGTTGAAGCTAATCAGGCAACTAGTGAAATTTCTTAGCTCTCTAATCGGTGCGAACATTGCAAACCAGCTGATCCAACAATATTGTGATTATCGAAGAAGAAGAAAAAGCAAAGATAAGAAGAAATTTTCAAGATCAGATTAAACGATAGAGCTGAGCAATTTTAGTAAAATAGCAAGACATTTGCGCCATCGGAACACCTACATCGTGGCCCATCCGGTGTGACAAGTACCCCACGATGAATAGGAAACAACGGTTCAAAAAAGTGGAAAATATTCCACAAACGTGTAAAATAAACTTTAGTGATATCAGCTGCAGGTGTTAACGGGAACTTTCTAGCTATTCCGAGAAAGATTCGGTTTCCGGTCTTACTATGACGCAAGAACGAAACGGATACGGAAACGGAAACGGAAACGGAAACAGAGAGGAGCATGTTCCATTTCGAGATCTATAGTGCAATAAATGTCGTTGACATTCAATGCCATTAAATAATAGCTAGGTTCATTGAACAACGTGCTCGCTGTCATACTTTTAAATCGAGAACGTTATTCATACGATACGATGTGTGATCAATCGATTTCGCAGAGGGGTTAATATCGATTTCGAAAGGTATTTCTTCAATTGAATTCAATTTGAAATTAATAAAATGGCGTGATATGTGCTTTTGCAATTCACCTCACCTAACAAACCTAATTCGGAAATTGCTATTAGAAAGTAATATGCATGTGATGCTTTGTTGAATCGACCGGAAATCCGTTCAATTCATCCAAAAAAGATCGATTTTTTTTCACCTATTTTCCAACCTAATCGGTGAAAAAAAAGCCCATTGTATATAAATTTTAAACATATTTGAGTGTCCATAACTCTTTTTGAATTGCATCGATCAGCTTCTCATAGTGTATTTAATATCCGCATCCATAAGGGTTCATTGAAAAACTTAAAACAATTAGAAAAAAAACTCGCAAACGCAAATTTACGAATTGTATAAAAAAGGAATGCTAAATAGTGGAAGTATTAGTGAATCATGCTTAATAGTATATGCTTAATGCTTATAAATGCTTAATAGTATATATGACAAAAGTTCCATTTATGAATTATAGTTGCGTCATTGTAATTTCGGTATGAAATTGCTATGTGATGAAAAATATTTCATGAAAGCATATTTCAACATTTCAGTTTTTTTTGTTCTCTGAGGAGGATTCAAGCGAATGGCACGATTCAGGCTGCTAAGATGAAGGAGGAAGGGAGAAGAAGGGGAATATAGCACTAATACTTTTTTATACAAATTTTATACAAACCACAGTAATTTTCTAATTTTTATTGTTGCGCGAAATTTCCGATGAAACGCGAATATTTTATAAACTTTTTTAATCGCATTTTACTTTCGAAGCAAAACTTTGAAACTTTGAACTTCGAACGAAGCAAAATAAAAATAAAAAAGTAAAAAACGCTCTAAGTAAGATGTGCACTTCAAGGGCACAAAGAAGAACGGAAACAACGCATATAGAAACTACCGAAAAATGATGGCTAACTGCCAGCAACAACCAAATTTCATCAACTTTTAAATGTGATCACGCATGACGATGCAAAAAAAAGCGAAGAAAAAGAAGTAAATAGTCGCCAAATTGACGCCTAAAACTCACGCTCTCAACCGGTTTCAACGTTTGCTATATTTGCAAGCAAATTTATTATGAATCAAAAATTTTGAATGTTTATTACGCATTATTTAGCGTAACATAATGATGGAAAAAATTTAGAATAATTTTTTTTATATGTTGATTTTCTCCAAAATATATTTTGAATTTATATATCGTCAAAGAACGATATATTTTTCTCATTATTCATTCAATGATACAAGTGCACAAATAGTTCCTGCATACGCCCATTTACACTGTGCTCATTAATGAAAGCGAACATTTTAACAAGTACACGTACATATACACTTGAGCATTTCCCTTATGCAATCGTTTATATATGAAAAAAATTTAAATTTTTCTTCAAGAACAATACGAATGACACTAAGTGCATACTACCTTCAAATTATTCTAAAAGAAAATCTATTAATTTGTAGTACAATATGCTAAATTAGGATTGCTAGGGCGTTGATAGTAGTGAAATATTGAAAACAACGCCGACACCCATTTAACACCCAATACTGTAGAGCAAAGCATTAGACGTCGTGTAGCTTACTCCAAGAATCAAATTGTAATGTTAAGATAGAGGAATCGATAACGAAATAGAATTGTATTAATTCCGAACATAATCATTATTATTTACTCTACTTATTATGGCAAATTAAAAATCTTATGCGAATATGCGAAATAAGAGTATCGCAGCAACAATTCCTTGACTATCGATGTAACAGTTTTTTCGGTTATGACCATGTAAATTCCATCTGTACTTGACGCATTACATGGTCATAACCGAAAAAACTGTTACATCTATCGATCATGCGTCTGCGAAACAACAGTGTTACTACTCATATTCTTTGACTATCATTCAAAACAACCGACCATATCCTCCCACCTACCACCTTGCTTTTTAAATGGTACCATTTTCTGTTGCTTTTTTTAAATTCCCAGGTCTACTTGACGAGTTCGTTGAACGTATTTCCTAGCTTAAATTCAAATTCAATTCTATTCATTGTTCTGTTCAGCCTAACTCCCTATACAACGGGTAACATCGCACTAAACATGTTTCCTGACGCCCTCTCTATTGCATCATATATTGCAATTGCAAACATCGAACTTAACATTGCATCACAATTCAACGCTAATATTACGATGAGTTAATCGCACAGTTGCTGTTGTTCATTGACGCAGGAAATGTTATCCCACGCTTTTCCCATCTGCAAAGGCCCCGAATACGCTTCCTCGTCGAATGAAGTTAGACTTGCATGAACTCCTTCACTACTAATATCTCTTGAAAGTTCAACCCTTTAATTGATAGAATATGTTTTAAAACACGGCACCACCTAAGTGAAAATGTGTATCTTTTATGAGTGAATTTGCGGTAGGTGAAGTAAATACACTGCCTCAAACCACCTCGAAAATAATTACCAGTAACGGCGACTCTCGCTCGACCAGCCTTGTTAATAAAAACTACTCCTAGACTTTTCGAATATGTAGATGGTCATCTACATATTTTAATGCTCCTTTCAATATTCCGATAAAAAAGCCCAAATAAAATATTTAAAATGCATATTGAGGTGTTTAAAACTAAACGAGAAAAATTTATCGACAAACAACACACCTCATGAGAAACATCAAATTGAAAATGTCTACCATCTGCATTGATCAACCACAATATTTCATTTTCAAAGCGCAACTTCTTTCTCATTAAGTGAGTAATCGATACGAGTATAATGAGGCAGACAAATTAAGTATATTGGGCAAGAACATAGTGGGCAAATGCTAATTGAGATGAGAAAACATTTTTAAAGAGTGAAGAATCACTTCGGCTGTGCCTTTTCATTGAAATATTCACACGGTATGACAACTTCGAACGTTCGTTTAGTTGAAGGTTTTAGAACAACGCAAAAACAATGTCAAAAGAAAATCGGTAATTTTAAGCAATAGTGAAACAACTGAGGAAATCACAGGTAAGAATTTGTCTTTGTCCTCTACATAGAATTACGTCGTTAAGAATTCTGCTACAAGCTACCTCCTTTTCCTACCCGTACTTCATACATCTTATACACAAGTGAAAGAACTTTGGGCGTTTTTTGCCTCTCAATCATAAGTATAAAATCAGTATTGTAATTCAAATATTTTATTATATGAGTAAGCTAGTATTAAGAAACGAATGTTGGAGGTGATACTATCTCAGTAATACAGAAATGAATACTGAAAGGTAACCCCAACCAAATCCATGAATCAAATGAACCTTTCAAGCAATATGATTCCAATTAGACCATATAAATTTGGGCCATAAAGTGATTGCCTTCCATCACCGTTCTACTAAATAAACTCATTTCATTTACTTGTATGCAGATAAAATAAGGCACAGAGGATGTGTTCATCTTAAGTAAATGCACTCAAAAATGCGGGTAAAAATAATGGTAATATCGTGATAAGACAGAGGTAAATACATAAATTTGGGCAATGTAACTGTAAAATTATCGAAAAAAAAACTGGCAGAGCAATACATACCACTGAGCAGAAATAATTCTTAAACAACACTCTTTCACACGCTTAAAATTACATTCAAAAGGGTTGCCACCTATAAAAAATAGAAAAGGGGACAATGGTGAATAGGAGGAAAACGGGTGTCTCTTTATGAATCATAGCCAAAACTATAATTCTAAGCGCCTCATATCCCACCCAGTAAACATAACGACTCGCCCAACTCAAACTTATCAATGATGAAGGCCGAACCAAAGCAACGTTCCGTGTGAAATCGTTTCGCAAATGCTTCCAAACATACAACTCAGAACCGAAATGCATCACATCAATAGTTCTACCCAGTAAGGTAAGCAACAGGTTAGAAAATTTGCCTCTTCCATCACCATAATTTTTTGTAACCTACCTCGATCGTTCCACTAAGATCCTTCCCACGATTAAAAAAAGGAAAGTTCCCCACCCGCTTTACTCCAACGAAACGATGTAACTGCAAATAGAAAAGTGTTGAATGACAATAAATACACTACGGGAAACATATATCAAACAAAAACACTGTGATAGAGACGCAACTAATTAATAACTTCGCGGTGCTTATGTTGAGAACGAACGTTAGCGAGAATCCCGCAGAACGCCAATAAAGCAACGACTCCATTAATCACCACATACCTTTTTTCGAGGGGCGCACACGATGGGAGGCTAAAATTCCACGATAAAAAGGAACAACTGGAAAAATGCGCTGTAAACAGCAAGTAAGAAACGCCATATATTCACAACAATATAGAAGTACCTCCAGCCTTCCTCCTCTTTGCATCGCATGCACCATTAAATTTGATGCAGCACTTTGATGCGTGAATTTATCTTTTCATTAAATCACCATCACATTTCATAATTTTTTTTTTCATTTTAACCCTTCCATTCATTACTTACGCAATCCCTAAGAAATTCTACATCGATGTAAAAAGATTGATGCTTCACCCTTTCTTTCCCAATTTAGAAGAGAAAGAAGCGAAGTCTATAAACTCTTTGCCTTCAGAAGACTGAAGTCTGAGCCTCAAATTTTTCAATCAACGATTCTCAATTATCATCTTTCAGCGATCTCCAGCACGATAAAATACTCCGCTATGACAATCAAACAAAGATAGTGGAATTCTTTCACATGAAACAATCAAATCCACAAGCTGTGTAACCATAAATTCCTTATATGTCGTTTACAAAAAGATTCCCGTGCAATGGTTTTTAACATCTAAAACTATGACCTTCTAGTTCAAAAGGTTCGGTAGATGCTTGTTCTGTTACTTGTTGATCGCAACATTATTGTGATAGCAACTGACCGTGGCCAAAGACGCTACTTGTGCCACACATAACCCATTAATTTCACAATTGCGGAACACCAAATAAACAGCTTATTGAGTATTCGACAGCAGTTGTCTCACCGCTCACCGGTCTCATCATCTCTCTTCCTATATACTCATTCTCCTGGCTTATCAAAATTTGGCGATTTACCTAATCAATTAAACGATGAATCAAAACAAACCCACATATTCAATTATGGATCGGCAAAAAAGTTTCCTCTTCGCGAAACTGGATGGACAAGTTTCGACTGGCCGGAAGGTGGCGTTCTCACTGGGCCTAGAATTGATTGATTCGCCGCTGATGGCGAGATACTGCTTGCGTTACGTGATGACGAAGGAATCGCCTTTCTTGGGGTTCCCTCATCCAACTGTTGCTGACGGCGTGATGGTGTTAATGCGTGACTGAAATCGTCGTTATATAAAACTTTCATCCATAATTCAATAGTTGTGGACAATAGCAATAATAAGTAAACAGTAGCAACAATCTCAACCTTTGCATGCTAGAGAAAGAATATCATTAGAGTAAAATCTAAATAAAAGGAAACATACAAAGTTTAAGTAAAGTTTAAATTCAACACCCAAAAACAAATCACAATTTCGAGGCGACCATTCACCTGCTCATTCACATCTATTTCAATTATTTTGGATGAAGCCGGTGCAAAGTAATTCCCAAGTCTTATTTTTTTAAGAAGGATGATTCAGTAGCGATACCTGCCGGATCCGCTGATCAGTGGTTGCGTTCCCGGATCACATGTATAGAACCTTGGCCAATAATCTCTTGGCATCTTCAGCAGTACCAACATCACCTTTATCTACAAATGAACAACTTTAGAATAAAATGGTCAAAAAACCAACACGCACAAGCCGTGTTTACATGAACTTCAGATGAATAAAGAAGAATCTTTTACCCTCTCCATACAAACCATACATTTTACTAAACGACAAGTCCCTTACTGACCAACAACGCGATGAAAACGACTTCAGTTATTACGACAAAGAAAGTTCTCCCAATTCAAATACGCTTATCTTATCAATAAAACCAAGTATCACAAAGCTAACAATTCCACACTTCGCCATAATGTCATATCACCCGATTCCCTTTAGTTCAACCAATTCAAATAGATCAACTAATTTACTGGAAAACATGCAAAAGGAGACGAATGGCTATGGCTGACCTGTTTACTGACTTCATCGCCACCCTGCGCCATGGTCATCGTGCGTGATGGTGGGTGACCGACAATCGTTGGTGCCACACTTCGGGCAAGCACCTCAGGAGTCATTTTGTTGCGAATGCTATTATCGCATACCTTAAAATATGGCTAATCAACATAGTAAGCGGAAACTTGGAAGAAGCAAAAAGTTGGAAAGAAAAAGACCCCTCCTTCCTCCTTCAACTCTTTCAAGCCCCTTTACCGACTATTTAGATGGCATGCCACTACTATAGATGGGGTATCACGCGCAAAACCACGCTTCGCAACTAATCACAAATTGTTCAGGATTGCCTAACCATTAGAGAAAACTACTTACAATGCTGCTCATTATCAAATACCCCTTTCAGAAGCAAAAAAAAAAAAAAAAAAAAAAAAACAAAAAACAAAAAACAAAAAACAAAAAACGAAAACAAATTCACTTACCTTCTGGAAATGAGCACATAGAAACGCAAGTGTATCACGATTCGGGAAAGGCAGATCTAAGATCGCATTATTCAGCATTTCGATGTTGTCTGCTTCTGCTGCCTTAACGAATTCTTCCCACGATGTACTCGGTATCACCGAATCCTTAACATGAATCTATTACTTAACATCGACTCCCACCTAGAGGAACCAACCAATGAAATAAGTGGACTGATATTATAATGGATCACACGTTACAAACACATCGTGGATTAGACAACTGACTCCGATGCAAGACGTGTTTCGCTTCAATTATATGCAATCAAAACTGTCATTGCCTTCACTAAAAGACTGCATCGTTAGCGATATCTTCGCTCTCACCAAGGAATCTAGTTTGTGTTGTCTTATCGTAAACAAAACAATTTTTTCGTATAGAACTCGACGGGTAGTTATCTCTGAATAAATATATTATCTGAAACTATTTAGTTAATTTTGCAACTTGTCCTGAGATATCCTGAGACGCAATTCCCAAATAATACATAAATACGTCCAGGAATGAGACCACTACAGCGTGATTTCTGAAAAAAAAAAGTTGTAAAATGGATTTAAAAAAAGAACAACGATACAAAAAAAGGAAACAAACCCTTAATTCACGCAAGAAGCGTTTGATACATCCAGTGATCGTTTCCGTATCCACATATTCCAATTTTGGTAATAGACGCGAGTTTTTGAAATCGGCCAAGAGTTTAACGACTTGCGACTCGTGCCTTAAAGAGATAATATTAGATAGAGTAAGAGCTGGATTTCTATGAATAATGTAGGAACACAATAAATAGATAATTCACGAATAATAATAATGTGGGAGCTGGAAAAAATGTATAGATAACTCTTTTCAGCTCTCAGAAAATATGAGGTTATGCAAAAAGCAATGTTCATTACCCTCTTTTTGAGTGAATTCGAGCGGTAATTATAGCCTCCCCGGAAAGCCACAAGCTAACTGCTTCAAAGGCCCAAAGATTGGCAAAGCAAATAAAAACAATTCCACATCCAAGTAAGAGGTATTAAACATCACTACGAGTTCGGCTATATATTCTTCATAATGCGTCCGGCATTTTTTCTTTACCACTATAAATGCAATGCGTGCAATTTTCCTTGCAGACTTAGGACTACCATTTCTCATCGAATAACTGGAAAAATAAAAACAAAGAATGAAACTAAATTTCCTAATAAATAAACGTCAATTATAGTCATAAAATAGTCTCGTTGAACGTCGAATGCACCAACCATGTTATTCTTCAGTGACGCCAATGCCATAGTAATCAAAAGTTCCCACATTTGAAGTTAACGTAAGCTAATGGAGAAACAATGCCCAATAATATCATCTCAGCATAAAATTCCCACTTCCATGTTTCTCGCCCTATCCGTTTTTCCTTACCTCTCTCTCACAGATCATAGTAACATCGGAACTGTAAATAGGTGCTCAAAACGTTAAAATTTGAATATCATACCCAGGTATACGATAGAGTCCTTCGCAATTGAGATGGTCCTTTTCGAGAGCGAGTACACAGCTGATAATAAGACGTGGAATCATTGGCTGCGTGGGCGGGCACAAATCCTTTAGACGCTGTCTTTGTTTAGCCGGTGTACGTGAGCTGTTCGGAGTTCGAGGAACACATGGCATCGGAGCATTAGGGACACATGAACGATGCACATGAAGCCCACAATCTGCAAATATAAAGTTCGGAGGCTCAAGACCTCTCCCTTTCACTCTCTCCCAAAGGAAATAAAGTTGGCGTATAAAGTTCCAGTGCATCAATGAGTATTCGATCCAGAAATATTACGCACTCCATTGCTTTTGTTGAAAATAAATGTTTGCCACAATAATCAAGCTAAAAAATAATATCCATCTATGTCAATTCAATGACTTTTCCAATAATCACTTCGATGGTTCTCAAATGAGCGCAATTTTCCTCGAAGTAAGCTAAGCCAACAATGCTAGATATATAGGTGAGGAGAAGCAAGATATGTTGACTCGATAAGCCCCTCTTGCTAGGAAGCAAAGTTGTAACAACAACTTACATTCTCTTTCATTGACTGCTGCCCAAATAATTCTTAGCGTGGAAAGTATAACAAAATCAACCAGTAATAATTAGGAAAGAGTTGATTCCCGGGAATTGGCATGTAAAATGAATAAAGAGATTATAAACGAATAAAACACAACCACATCGATTCAACTAAACTGTTCATCAATTCCTCAAATAATTTCATAGCAATATCTACCCTATCAATGCAATGCCCTCCGTTATCCTTATCAGTGAAGTGCTCAACGGCGTCTAAGGAAAACAATCGGGAATACATACCACAAAAGCTTGCACAATACGCGCTTTCCATTTTTGTGCCAGTCGGCTGCACTAATGTTTCTTTCTTTTTTCAACTTCTCTCGTAAATAAACAAAAAAGAAAAATTCAAATTGAATTTATATGCAATATTTTTCACATTAGACTGCGATGGTTATTTGATGAGATCAAGTCGTAACCATTCATTTCACTTAACATCTCTCAATTCAAATTGAAATGGTTGGCAGAAAGCATAAAATGTTCACTATTACCATTGCATTTGCAAGCAGCTTTGCCCCCGATTCCGATCCAACGATTGCAAACGTCACATTTATCACCGAGAAGTGAACTATATGTAGTGTAGTTGTGAGGGCGTGTCTCAATCGATGAACCGTTGATCCAACTGCGTCCCGGCACGAATGGACTGCGCCTTAAGACAATCATGCCCAATTCCATCCTTTATAATACTGTTAATACAACAACTCCGCTAGAAGGACAAGTATATATGGGAGCGTTGACTAAACGAGTAAAAACGAGTGTTTACGAGTTCGTAGATGCAGAAAGAGATTGACAGAGGAAAAGTTGCAGTGGCTATATTAAAGACAGCTAATAGCACAGCGGGGACGCATATTTCTTGAAGGAAGCGTATAATGGAGAAAGTAAAACAAAGCCTATCAATATAAGCGCCAACTCACCTGATAACACGCACGCTAAAGCTTCTAACAC
This sequence comes from Baylisascaris schroederi, assembly GCA_006503575.1. NCBI lineage: Eukaryota > Metazoa > Nematoda > Chromadorea > Rhabditida > Ascarididae > Baylisascaris > Baylisascaris schroederi. The sequence goes on from QEWY01000527.1 coordinate 139,989, forward strand.
AATGTAAGTGCTTTCAAACTTGACCGAATTTCTATATAATTTCAACCTAATCGTACACTAATTTTAATTTAATTCATTACACTAATTTAGTTCTCAATCGGTTACTAATTTTAAAAACAAGTTAACAGTTTAATTCCAGTCTAATTCATTCCCTAGCCCTGTAGCGAAGTCTGTGATCGGTTTTTGAAACACAAGCAAGACCAAATGCATACAAAACGATATCACAGAAATGGACTCGCAAATGCATCCAAGCAAAGGCATACTGGAAAGGTTACGTTACAACAAAGGGGTAAAGCCAAAAACTCTAGAACGACAAAACCAAATAGTTGAGGGATTGTATCTCGGCTCCGTCTGTGAGAGACTCTTATTTCTTCTGAAACATTTATTTCCCTTTTATCCATGATGAACTCACAAGAGATTAGAGCCACGTTGACTAATTTTAAGCTGCCATATTGCATAACTATGCTGCAATACTACTTTATAGGGGGGGGGGGAGGGGGAGGGTAAAAAAAAGAAATGTCGTAAATCCTCAATACTCACATTTTCACTTAAAAAGATAACTCAACAATTACAAAACAAAGCATCCTTCAATAAAACCGCAAATGGAACTTCAAGTGAACTAATACTAAAATTTGATGGATATTTAAAAATATTTCATAAGGCATAAAAGAAGCACAATAATGCATCACTCACAAATCAATTGTGCTGGTCGTTCCATAACGCGGTGTCAACGCATTGAATTTCGCCGCCGATTCAGCTGCCGTTTCTTTCTCCTACAAAAAACAAACTGAGATAAACGATATATACGTTAGATGAAAACAAAAATTTACTTCAACAAATCTTTATTTACTTAAATGAATGAAATTCATTATTGCAAAGATCAGCAATCAAGTAAAAATTCTGGGAAATGTGTGGAACCATGCGGAATGTGATCGTTTCTGTGCTGCCTTCAACGCCCCCTTTTCTAAAAATGTCCTCAGGGATTAAGTGTAAATTATCAACTCTGGTTATCAAACTCTTAGAGCGTAATCTATACATTTCGTGGAATCTTGACCGGCAAGGTTTAAAAAAAAAAGAAAACCAAGCGGCAGGTAAAACCCGTTGAAGCTGGTTTATACCTTTACCACATACCAATTGTACGCAATCATTTTTTAAATCAAATATCAATTGTATGAAATACTTCGCCGTGAACTTTCGAAAAACAACATTACAATAGAGCGCAATAGTGCTTTTAAAAACATCTTCATCCCTCTTCCCTCCGCACTTCCAATGACATTTCCCATAAATAGCGTCATCAGAAAGCAACGACTTACACTAGCGAGTATATTCGATTCTGACATTGATCGATTTATCGATCTTCTGATGGTCACTTTGGCACGTGACGGTGTCTTACCCTCTGGATCGATCGAAATTGTAGTGGTCGCCGTCACTAACGTCGATTCGGTATTCTCCTTTGTTCGCTTACGTGGTGTTTCCTTTAATAATAGTATTTCAACTGAATGTCTTTACATTATAATAACTTCAATAAACCCTTCAACAGCATCGAAAAGTATTGCAATAATAAGGACTGATGACCATTACACATTTTGGTATACTCCACTCACTGAACTACCATATGATGGAATCGATATCCGTAAAACTTTGAATTCCCCCATCCCATAAGCTTGATCACCGCAAAATGATCACTGCAAGACATCATAAAACTCCATGAATAAATTCCTCTAATCTGTAAAAGCAGACATTAAAGTCATTAATCCATATGACTCAGTGAAAAATTAGAAATGTTTAAAAAGGGTATTTTACATTCAGTATATTAATCTTTTTACATTGAGTACCAATCTTTCAGAACTTATTTACCGCTTAAAAACACAACAACGATTCAAACTACAGCATCTTCTTACCCTTTCAAACTGCAATCAAAAAAGCCAAATATCTGAACATTTATGTTCCTCAACAATATAAAAACTAACCGACTCCTCTTCAACCATACCCAACGCTGGTTGGTTGGTGCTTTTTGAACGCTTCGCCGCTGCGTGATGATTGCGGACCACAGGTGCAGCTGAACCGCTACGAGACCTAAAATCAACCTTCCAGGGTCAACGTGTCCGTCCCGATACCATAAGGGTGCATTTATACCCATTGAGAAATCGCGAAGAAGATTGCATAGGAGTGAGGGACAACACGGTAGGAGGATGCAAGGAATCTTACACATATAGCAGAACCCCGAAGGACTGGTAAAGAACAAACACTTTCCAAATTTCAATGAATTTTTGATTTCTAAATTTTCAAAAGACCTTTTTTTTTCATAAAATTTATGAAACTAATTGCTCTTGCAACTCCGATGCAATCAACAGATCTCTGATACCAAAAAATAGTATGATTCTCGGGAATTCCCTTACTAGCCCACAAGGGAGGGAATTGGTTAACCTGCTGTGAGAAAGAATTGCAATAAGCAATTCAAATTCGTGAAAACTATTCACTAACCATCTAATATGAAAATAGGAACCGAAATAATACTCACTCTAGTCAATGATAAGGTTACCTTCGGAAAACTTTTCCATTTCTGAGATGGGCATCTTCTTCGGATTCGTCATACGACACCTCCATCGAATCACCTGTTTTATCATAATCTATATCATCGTCCTGCGACAACTCGGTGCCACCCGAACGACTCGCCGCCACGCGAGTGCCCGCATGACGACGCGATGACGCTTGAGTACGAGTTGAGGGCACATCTTTCAAGAAAGCCAATTTTCGCTGATCTTCATCATTCAAGTGTGAGATGTCATCCTGAAATATAAATCATTTAACACCGGTGAAATGAATGAGATATTGTACGTCACATCGAATCGAATAAAGTTAAGATTCCTCGATGAACGATCAAGATTGTACGTCACATCGATTAACTAATACGGATTCTGAAGACCAATTTCTACGCAACTCTTGCATCTATGTCATCGAGATATATGTAATCATAAATCAATTAGTGACCTACTACGCAGCAACCTTGTCTCGAATTAACGAAAAGTAGCATCTGATTTTTCTGTGTACTACTGCAAAGAGTGTTTCTACATATTTCACGAAAGCAGTTCGAAACAATCGATAGGTTCGATCTTCACGATCCTATGTATAAGACTCGATGCTTAATGCATTATTGTCTTACTTTCAGAAGGTCGCGTACAAGCTCAAATTTGCGCTCCATTTCGGCCAGGTCGAGCTCCACTGCCTGCTTTTCAGACATCAAAGACGCGATCTGTGCACGTGCATCGCGCAATTGCTCCCGCAACATACGAACCTCACCACGAAATTTGCTGCAATCATATAAATATAAAGACACACATATGAATAGTGAAACCCCTGGGATCCTAGAAAACAGATTCAAGAGTTTCGGCAAAACTACGCGATGGAAACAGTGTGATGTCAATCTAGAAAGAAGTCACGAGTCCTAATCATGCCACAGAAAATATTTTCCTGAATCCCTATCAATATTTTTTTAGTGTCCCAAAACGAAAGCCCCTCCAGGAGACAATTTAAAAAGACGGAATTACTGCATTTATGAACCTACCAAATATATTCATATGGCATCATTTCGATGTTCAAATAGCTTACCACCTCTCCCTCTTCTTAATGACGAAGATTTTCTCTAGCTTTCAGAGCATTAGCGCTCAGATTACTAGGAAACTTAAGCATGGAGCGATATTCTTAAGGGTGCCTCATCTATGTTCCGAATAAACTAATAAAACGAACTCGTTTTCCCCTTCTGCCGAATTGAGCTGAGCTCGAAGAGAGTCTACATCTCTTTTTGCGTCATCCCAACGTTGTCGAGTGCGATCCAATAAATCGAGCAGCTTTAGAATTTCTGAAGTATGGAATCATTTTCAAATCACTGAACCATTAAACCAACCAAATCATTTAACATAACCCCTCCCAGTCTGACGCATGGGAGAGAGAAATAGAGAGGAAGAATATTAGATAAACAGCACTCATAAATTTCACTATGGGTTTTTTCAAAGATAAGCTTTAGAAAAACCAACCAATTTCGCGCCCTTGTGTTAGTTCGCGGACATAGCTGCGGTTTTCGGCGTACTGACTAAGGATCGCCCGTGACAGATCACTGCTGAGCATCTTTGACTTTTCTCCCTTCCAGCTAGTTGTTTCCGCCGTCTAAAAAATAAAAATCCGAATCGAATAAACAACACAGATAAAGTAGAAGATAAACAGGACCGAAATATAAATATCAATGCTCAGCATTCCTACATTCGAAATCAAAGGTTGCGACCTCATAGCATTGGTTGTATATATATGTATGTACATATATATATATATATATAAATATATATATATATATATACGTATATATATATATACGTATATATCGCCTTTAAATCAAAGAAACGAGCAAATAAATATTAATAAATGAAAGAAAGATCAACGAAAAAAAGCATAAACAGGAAACAAATAGAATATTCTGAAAGACTTTTTATAGTTATGGCAAGGAGGAATTAAGACGATATGCAGGATAATAATGCAACAGAACTCAAGACTTTATCAAATGCGATAGCACTAATGGAAATCCGAAGGAACACTTTCAAGAAACAGGTTGCAAAGGATACCGTAATCTGTGCAGTCATGCTTAAATGTTGGAAGAGTGATTATGAAATTGCGGTCATTTGCCTCTGAATGAGGTGCGATGCGTATGTGAACAAAATCGAGGACTCCCTTCTCCTTTTTTTAACAGAAAAAAAGTCGAAGATCGCTAGATTTCAGGACCTCGAATGAAATTTTTTCATGGATGAACAAAACCCAAGATTCTTATGAAGTGCATTCAATGCAAAGCATGAGCGAAGCACTGGGTATGCCGACGATGACTATTCAACAGCGGTGTCTATCGTCGAGCGCCAAGACAAAATTGAGGACCCATTTGGAATGGACGTCGAGCAACGCCGAGATGAAATTCCGCCTTATTTTTGAAAGACACCAGCGTCCTTTCTGTCTGAAGGACCACGATCCTTTCAGTCTGAAAGACTAGGGTCCCTTCAATCTAAAGGAAAGACTAGGATCCCTTCAGGAAGTCGCTTTATGGTACCAATTACACTCACCTATTCGCAACGCGCACAGACAAACACACGGACAGACATGCATGCACCCACTTGCACACACAACAAAGCCATCATGGAACACATTGGCAACAATTCGATGAACCTATAAAAACGTATACATGCGATCTAACCAGCTGAACGCGTCCAACTCAGCAGCCTGCCGCTCGAAGAAGAAAATAAGTCGAATAGCAAATAGCAGTCTTAAATAGGGCTATTTGAGCGGTAAATTTACATAGTACACGAAGAGCACAATAAGCAAAGATCACAATTGCATCGTAGACGAAGACTATCAAAGCATTTGTTAAGATCAAAATTTATTTTTTTTTGATCATCATTAATGACTCTAGGAAACAGACTGATCAAGAGAGGGCGCCAAGATGGAGAAATAACGGGAGCCGACTCCGGCTTCATCCTAGCAAAAAAAAAAACTAGGAAAGTTAGCTCCCAATCTCCCTCTCCCCTCTTAATGAGATGCGTCGAAAGCCAACCTACGACAATCCCAATTGCTTACTAGAATCCATATGAGACAGGATCATGCATTTTGCTTGTCCGTCCCTTGAATTCAGTTATAATTCTTAACTGCTGTCAAAAAATATACCTTTTTTTTGTCGCGATTGGAGAGGAAACTTATATTTCTTGGATTCACCTCATTTATAACGAGTTTGTTTTGAATATTTTTCCTACTCAAAATTCATCTAGACTGCAAGTTTAAATTAGATATTTAAATTTTGATTCCCGGGGTTTAAGATTTTGACGCAAATGGCATCGACTTTACTATGCAAGGATTGGGCAAATTTTCAAGCGAGTATTAAATAGGTTTTTGAGCACAGACTCCTTCTAAAAGGTTTATATTTATGAATATCTAAAACTCGAAACACGGACTCCCATTTTTACATCGTTTCACTTCAAGAAATTGTACATAAAAAAGGTAGGGGCTATAATCAGAGTAATACGATATCTGAGAGTTCGACAACAAGAAATAAGTTGGTATCAACCAAATTCATTCTGCCACTTTTTGGCATGTTGTACCATGCAAAAAAACTATTAGAGATGGTTTAAGAAAAAGCAAATATAAATAACCTGGTTGAGATGAGGTTCAAAACCAACCACAGGTTATTGCATAGAGACTCACTTTAATAACAACTCACCAGCGAATTCAATCTTAACGCAACCGCCTGAATGAGCTCACTCTACCCAGACTGGGATTCACTTTGACGAGGAATTAACACTCTACCTTAATATGCAAATGAACCTGCTATAAAATCCGACTCCGGAGTTAAGTTAAGAAGAAAAGAAAGAAGATCGCATAAAAACTAATGATTTGATCGTCAACACTTCCACCGCCGACGCTCAAGCAATCAGCAAACCGTTTGACCGATACAAACTTTTCCACCAAACATTCAAATTCAAATTCTTGCAGCGTACGCTTCATCCGTTCAGGATTTTAATTTGAAATTTTGCAGCTAAAAAATTTCAAACTTTTCCCCTACAATTTTATGAGCCTCTAGTCATGGATATGAATGAGTCAATCGTTGTGAACGTATATTTACTATCATTTATCAAAGATACAATAAATGCATTACATATATTATCTAAGTTCTAGAGTGTATATACTGAACAAATGAAGTCTATTATGATATTCTAAATTGCTTCGTTTTTAAATTTATTTTTATATGCAAATATCGTAGTCTTTCTAAGTGTTTGATTAATCAGCCAATATGGAAATTGATCTCAGAAATTCGATCTTTATATAAGTGACTAGCTTCACATAAGTTTTTGCAAGCGTTAATATATGTTCCAATATTAAAAAATTGAAAATATTTTAATATATAATTAGCGTTGATAAACGCTGATCATATAATAAGGTTTAAAATAATGATAGAAATTTTTCTATCGGTTACAAATATTTACATAGCGAATCTCAATTATAAATTTTGATAACATCAACGAATATTTCAATTTCAATCGAAATAATTGAATTCCTCACAATCACAAATAATTCACCGAATAAAATGGAAACATTAGAGAACGTGAATAAAACTCTTGAATAATATCATAAAATTTGTTGTTTTTATTCATATCGTTCAACTATGAGAATCGATAAAAAATATTCGTTTTAATAACCGTACGATCAACATTTATATTGAATCAACACTATTATATAATGAATTATTTTCAACTTGTACTAAGATATACAAAACTTTAGTGAGGCTATTGATCTTATATTCAAATAAAATTTTCTCCCTTTCCGGTAGATTAATAGAATAATTGTGAAGACGCTAATTGTTTGTGTACTAAAATTGCTCTAAAAATATAGAAATCAGAAGGAGAGATACTATAAAAAATTTCATTAATTCAATAGAGATATGATAGAGATTGGAGCATATATGAAAGATCTTAAATAAGTATTCAAAGAAAGCGTCTTCAATAGCAATGGAAATTGTTTTTATGAATATAGTTGTAACATTATTGGAATTCATCACTTTCCAAATTGATTTCATTATTTAGAGCCTTATCAGATATTATCAGTGGATATCAAATATCGAATATTTGAGGCAGATAAGATAGTTTTGATAGTGGAAAGCTTTCCAATGTTTTATTTTTTTTAAATAATTTTTTTTTAATAATCTTGAACCATTATTTATATATTATTATGAGCTTGCAATCCTATAGTAGTTAAGGCTGTATTATCTTATATGCACATAACGGTTGGATTTGATATGATTTGATCGGAAAGAGAAATAGTGTAGAAAAAGATAGAAACATATCACAGTGAGGATGAAAAGACAAATAAACGGAGCAGAAGAAATGAGAAAATAGTAAAGACAGACAAAGATAAAAATAATCATTAGTAAAACAAATCAGTTAGAGATCAAAAATCTATTGGGAAATTACGCGAATCGAATAAATTCAAGTTTCCTCATGAAATTTTTGATCATTAATGACGTATTTGTGCGTCTAATTGAAATGCTTCACATACATTTTTTTTGTGTTGTAATATTCGATAAAAAATTGGCGAATTCTCTAAACTCTAAAAGAAATTTGATGCCATTTGTATGATCAATGAACCCGATTCAATGATTCATCAAGTATAATGCAAAACAACAATCACCGTCTATAAAAGGTGAGCGAATACTATCACAATATCAATTCATCGTTCCACTCTAATTGTTCCCACTCGACATAGGTAAGCGTTTACTTTCGGAATTGTGATGCAGTAATTGATAAAATTAAGTTACTAATTCATTAAGTTATTAATCTATTAATTTCTTCTTCAATTATTCCATATTAACACTGCAGAATATATTGTTTTAATTTTAGCAAATGAAGTATAATGTGAAAAATTTTTCTGAGAGAGGATATTTCGTTACTGTATATTAGAGACCAAATTTTTTCGAAGGAATTGCCAGTTAAGCAGGTCAATGAGGCTTGAAATTTGAAAATAAACATTTATGATGATGTGATTCTCATCTCTGAATTATCGTCTAAGCTTCTTAGTCGAAATATTTAATTCTGCAATTTGAGTGTAAAAAATCGGCTCACATATATTTTCCTCTTGTATTGATTTATGAACGAGAAATATTATTGAATAAAAAACTCATTATATAATAAAAATTGATGCATAATATGGTTTTAGGATGCTTTACATATCGTTCTTCTTAGCGGTGTTGTATAGTTGCGTGCATCAAATAGAAGCTGGATGTGGATGTGCTTCACCATGTGCTGCGACGGCTTGTGCACCAATGCCACCACCATGCCCACCACCTGTCATCTGCCCTCCTGCTATATGTCCCCCTCCTCCACCATGTCCTCCACCACTCCCACCACCTCCTCCACCACCTCCACCCCCTTGCCCTATACATCCACCACCGATATGCATGGTAAGTACTAATCTGGCTCGTATTTCAACTTCATAAATATGAGAGAACATTTTCCTTGGTAAAATGCGTACTTTCATAAGAGCAACAAAAATAAACATGCTCTCTTCTCATTGTTCAAGGTTATATACAGCACCTTTCATTATATATTGATCAACCACGGCGAGATCTATAAGAAAACAGTCACTTTAAATGTAAATGTGTCGACTTCGTTATGCAATACTACTTTTTTTCAACGTGAAAACCGTTAAATAATTTCTTGCGATTATATTCCCACAGTATCTATTTTTATGGTGCTTGTAATATCAGTTATTTCATATGTAAATTCGAATTCCAGCCTCGTCCATTCCCGTTCGCCAACGAGTGCTGTAATAGATGTGCACGTCCGTGCGCCTTTCGGTCACGTCGGCGAAGATCCGTCTCTGAAATATTCTCGATTCCTGACAAAGGAACGTTCGATGATCCTGAATGTAACAATCAAAAATTCAAGGAGATAATGCTGGAAGTGAGGGTCTTTACATGATTATAATTCAAAGATATCTTATGCATTTGGCCGGATTTTATGGTAGTAACATGGATGGGAGGGTCGGGACCGTGGGAGGCCCGGGACTTTATTGTAACACATTTTATTGTTATCATGTATGTCACCATGATGGATAACAAAGAAATTTGTTATGATAACACAGTTGTTCAACTTAGCCGATATTGGTTACAGCCTGAAAGTTTTATACGTGTTGCTATCATCATCAAACAATCATTAAAATTAGTAGATAATTTAACTGCAAGTGAGAATTTATTATTTCCAAAAAGGTTTATTTTAAGGTTGATAAAGTTTTATTTTCAGAGTATCACCAATGATAATATATTCTCGCATTTTTTCCTCTCTAGTTATCCACCTTTCCTCCCCGTGAACTCCTCCACCAACTTAATCGACTGTCGATCCGATAAATGAAAATTTTAAAATTAATCGCAGATAAAAAATCGATCCATGAGAAATCCAAATTTTCTTTAAAAAGAGTGCTTTTCGATATAATTCGAAAGAGGCGTTTCTTTGATCAATATATCAATCAAATTCAAAACAATAAATTAATATTCGAATTGAATTATTCTACTGCATTAAATTCCACATCAAATTCTATCAATAAATCCTTGAGGAAATAGAGAATCAAATATATAGGCTATTCAAATTTGCTTTATTTCAATTGTTGATTTTCAATTATTAGATGATCACTAATAATGTGTTTTTTATCAAGCATTGGTTTTTGAATCGATCGTAGATGAGTTAATCGTATCATTGATGGAATTTGATCATCGAATAATAGATCACTTTTTACTCGTTAGGCTGAATGCTCATTTGGTTGAGAAATGATATGTTCTTTTTTGTTTTCTCTAGCGAATCCCGATCACGATTAGATAAACTCAATACTTTGGACTAAGTATGGCATGGGCTATATCAAACATAAAGTGAGCTATACAAGGTATAGGCAGCACTATATTTAGTAAAGGTTTCCATTTTTCTAATATTTATACTGTGAAAAATCATTCGGAGCTATCACGATCTTATGAAGTTTTTTCCTATATCAGTGTTTAAATAAGGAAAACTGATTCACAAACCCGTTGATATAGTCGACAAATTTACAGGAAATGTAGGTTATCTAATAAATCAACATTTAAAACCTCCTAATATTTTATATTCTTCATTTAAAGGAATATTTTAAATATTCACCGTTATGGAAAATTTCGCTTAAATTAAGTACGTTTATTCGGGGACTTGATTCCTATATATTGAAGATGATAATAATCTAATTAATAAAACTAATCATAGTATTTATTGCATCGTTTGGTTGTAAATGAGAACATTGTTCGCTGAATAGATTCGATCTCGATTCTTTTCGTCTTCTAACTAAAGGCTTAACTCGTTGAACAATTACGTCTGCGTCCACTTGATTCATTTTTTTCTTTGATCACATCTTCATTCATATATATTGCATTATTTTGTAGCTATGCGAATCATACACAACATCGAAATGCTCACACATTTCGGCTCCAATTCATTCACCACTTCATTGCTGTGCCTATAAGAATTCAGTCCTCACTCTTCACACACCGACCGACAATTCAGACATGGATCGATCGAAATCTGCTAGGAGCTAAGAAAATACCAACTTAAGGCGGTCGATTAATCAAGAGTTAAAAAACGTGAAATTTCGCACTTACAGGAGGTTTTATGCCTTCGACAACAAATATGCAAAGCGTATTTTAATCCGATTCTCAAATTTATAAATGAATTTTGAATTGTGGAAATTCATTTGCTTTCGTTTATTATTTTCCTATCGACATTACTGCCCTAAAAGCATTTATTCATTCAATGGCGATAGAAGAAAGCAACAGTAGATAAACAGTCTCACGTTTAATATTAATGACGTTATGAGTAAACGATGATAAGGTGGCGAGATCAAATACTCGCATATAATATTAGCCCTTATTCGAGGTGTTCTACTATTTGTTTGCTTTTTGAACAAATTGTTTCGGAGTCGATCAATAATTAGGAAGTTACTTATTGTAAACGTTAGCCATTTGTTTCATTCTCGATCAAATGCATCACAAATTAGCTGAAGAATTTCGATCTGTTGAAGGATCATTCGAAGCTTCTTTTTTTTTCTTTATGCCACTAATTGTTTCTTTTTTCTTTATTTTAAATTGTTTTCGCTTTTATTTTATTTAAATAATATTTTTTGGTATTTTTTTGCTTTTATATAAAAATTAAACAACAATGTAAATTCCTTTAAGATTTAGGATCGATTATGAACCACAGTGATGTTTGATTGATATAAAATATTGAACAAAGTTATTGTATTCGGCGAATTGCTCTCAATAAAAATTTTATCTTTCGACGCCTTCATCGATGCCTTGGACTTCAAAAAAAAGCCGTCCTTGACCGCAGTCGAAAATTTTGAGAAAGAGAGAGGAGAGAAAAAGAGAGGGAAAGAGGAGGAGAGGGGAAAAGAGAGACAAACAAAAGGAGTACAAACAACCAATATATGAGCATTTTTAAAGATAAAAAGAAAAATTCAAAATCAACAACAATTTCATCGTCAATAAATTGGCGTTCTCTAATGTAGAGCACTCGCATCACACAGTGTTGAAATTTGATTGGGAAAAAGATGAATTCCGCGAATTCGTAGAGTTATGACCTATTAGAGTGAACCGATTTGTTGCTTACCTATTTCACGTAGATCAAAATCGGATCTATAAAAGATCAGCAAATCTTGGATCGTTATCAATGCTTCATCCTTGCACTTAATTATTCACCTTCCTTCACGGGTAATTATCAGTTTTAATTCGATATTGCAAATATTTTCCTTTCTCATTGTTAGTTTTAAAGTGGGAATTATAACTGCGCTCCTTGCTTAGACGTCTGCCTTTTTCCATCACGAGTATATGCAAAAACATCCAGGCGAATACTAATATAGATATGGACATTATAAATAAATAAAATATTAATATAAACAGACAAATAAATAATTGAATATATATATATACTGTCTGTCTTCCCTTAACAGTGAATACCCCTTGCAGTTTGCACAGATGACCGAACATTATCACAGGCGGCATCGCAACTAAATTTGAATAGAGGAAAAATCAGTGCCAGTTTTGCTGAAAGTGCCGTATAAGTTTCTCAATTTATGGGCTGGGTTTATATCTGATATGTGATATGTGAGATATTTCAAGCTTGAAGGTAGGTCTCATTCTAAGATCTCAGGCTTGAAAGTATTTTTCATTTTAGGATGCTCCGATTGTCGCTTCTCTTGGCTACACTGTGCAGCACGATAAGCCAGATTAGTGGTTGCGGATGTCCTTCGTCGTGTTGTGCGCCGAGGCCTCCACCCTGTCCACCTCCAGTTATCTGCCCTCCTCGTATATGTCCACCTCCTCCACCATGTCTTCCGCCACCTCCACCGCCTCCTCCACCCCCTCCACCCCCTTGCCATTTTTATCCACCGCCATGTGCAGTAAGTCCTTCTCAGGCTCGGATAAAGAAAACACTCCACAGATAAAGCAGAACATCCTCCTTACTTTTTAATCGAAGAAATTTCGATTTAACGGGAAAACAAACTCACTCCTCAATATAAATGAGCAAATTTTGTTATACAATACCACTTTTCTTGAAATGTGAAAACCGTTAATTAATTTCGTGGTATTATATTCCTAAAGAATACTGCCAAGTATCTATTTTTATTGCACGTGTAATATCAATTTATTTGATATGTAAATTCGAATTCCAGCCTCATCCGTTCCCGTTCGCCAACGAGTGCTGTAATAGATGTGCAAGTCCGTGTGCCTTTCGGTCACGTCGAAGACGATCCGTCTCTGAAATATTCTCGGTTCCTGGCAAAGAAACCTTCGATGACCCTAAATGTAACAATCAAAAACTCAAGGAAGTAATGGCTGAGGTGACGATCTCTGCATGTTTACAATTAAAAGATATAAGCACTGAAACGATGACGTGTGTGAGAGGGTTGGGAGCGAGGACAAAGGGAATGTAGGCCTGACAAGCTAATGTGTTATTGTAATGTATTTTGTTGTTATCTTCCAAGTCAAAATGATGGATAACAAAGAAATTTGTTATGATAACACAGTTATTCAACTTAGCCGACATTGGTTACAGCCTGAAAGTTTTATACGTATTGCTATCATCGTCGAACAATGATTAAAATTAGTAGGTAATTTAACCGCAAATGAGAATTTATTATTTCCAAAAAGGTTTATTTTAAAGCTGATAAAGTTTTATTTTCAGAGTATCACCAATGATATCACCGAATCGAGACGACGCATCCAGAAAGTTGCAGAGGAAAAACTTAATGAACAGCTGAATGTGATTTGTGTCAAAGGGGATCTCTCATATTATGCATATACAGAATTATTCTGCCAAACCAACTAAACAAGATATCACTTGCTATGCTTTTAAGCCAATTTGAAATTTTATTACTGTTTTTATGAGAAACGCACTTCTATCACCTACGGTTAGCTTCTTTTTATGAGAAAAATTGGGAAAAAATAAAATGTTCAATTTTTATAAAACTTTGAAAATTATTGCTGCTGCAAAATAATATTGATGTTATGATCGAAGTGATATGCATTGATAATGTAGATGCGGTAATGAAATTTTTTATCCATCATAGGCGCTCATAGTTTTCATTTATATTATAAAAACGTGTTTTGGGAATTCGAAGAGGCACCAGTCGATGTGGTCATTTCGATAGGTTGGGGGCAAATTTATTTATTTTCATAGTGGAAATAATGAAAATCAGTGAAAAAGTGGGAAATGTGGAGGTTGAAAAGAGAAAACTCAAGAAATAGCTTAGATGATGGAAAAAATTTTCAAAAGTAGTCATTTGAAAAAAATGTTCAAAAATATATTTCGCAAATTTCCATAACAAATTTATGAATTTTTAATAGAAGTAGTGATTAATTAATATTTTATTCATTAAATGAACATCATTCAATTACGGGTTATTAAATGAGTAAAATTCATTTGAAGAAAACATTTTGCTGATAATGTTGATTTGACCTATGAATAAATATTTATGTATTGCTCAATTAAAACATTAAAAATTCTATTCATAAAAAAGAGGCAAATATACGAAAGTTGAAAAATTTCCAATAAAAATTTCAAATATTCCAGTTGAGCGGTTAGGATTACTTCTCTCTCCCTCATTATTATCCTATCTCCGCCCGTCGCCTTTCTATCATTTCCTTTGGCCTGTTCCCCCTCCCTCTACGCCTACTCCAAATGTAGCCGCCAACTCCTGAAAACGGAAAAAACAACTTGTAAAGTCTTAAAAAACCTTTCCCCGTAAAATATTATTTAACATTAAGCTAAGCTAAAAAACGTGTCGAAGATGTTGACTCGATGTAGGCTTTTGTTATTACGGTCATCAGTTCAACCGCATAAAAAATTTGTTTTCATATTCATTTGATGTGAAAAGTGAATCAGCTGCTGATAAAATATATGCAAAATTTTTGAACTTCTTCAAGTTTAGTGGAGAGGTTTTTTTAAAACTCAAATTACGCTAATCCAATGATTCCAGTTTGAAAAATATTTTCACCACAATCAGATAGACTTGAGAAAAAAATGCAAAATCAAGAGAGAACATTAGATGAATGATAAGCAGATCATCATAAGAAAGATCATGGGTGATAAGCTAGATCATGGGTGAGGAATTAGATCATGGCTAATATAAGTCAGGCCATGGGTAATAAGCACCCATTTCGACCGCGCTATGGCGAGCGTCGAAGGCACCAGAGCGTTATGATGCATTTTTGCCTGCTGCCTCGGGAGCGCCAAAGGCGCAGCCTGCTAGCACATATTTCGGCCGCTGTCTTGGCGATCGCTGAAGGCGCCAGAATATAATGATGTGTACTCGCTCCTGTTACGGTGAACGCAGAACTCGCTAGCTTTTTATAATGTACCTTCGCTGCTGTTACGGCAAGCGCCGAAGGCGCCGTCCTATTAAAATGAACATTGCGCGCTGCCTCGGCGAGCGTCGAAGACGCCAGCCTTCAATATGAACATTCCGTGTGTTTGGTGTTTTTCTCTCTGCCTCTTTGCCTTTCCCTGCCTGTTCGGGCGTCTATCTGTCTAGCCGTCTCTCCCTGTCTGTCTGTGCCCCTCTGTGCCTTTCCGTTTATTTGTCTGTCTGCCTCTCTTTCTGCCTGTCTGTCCGTGTGGCCATCCGTCTATCTGTCTCTCTGTCCATCTGTCCATCTGTCTGTCTCTCCGTCTGCCCGCCTGTCTTTCTGACTGACTGTCTGTCTGTCGGCCTGCTCGCCTCTCTGCCTGTTTCTATGCCGCAAGTCAGTCTCTCGCTGCCTGGACATGTCTGCCCAGCTCTCCGCCTGCCCACCTCTCTCTTTGTCTGCTTACCTCTGCCCGCGATTTCTTTCTGTCTGTCTCTGTCTGCCTATCTGGTCGCCTCCCCGTCCGCCTATCTCTCTCCGTCCGTTCGCCCCTGTCTGTCCGCTGTCTGTCTGTCCGTCCTCTGTGTGATCGTCTGCCTGTCTGTCTATCTGTCTGACCGTCTGTCTGTCCCTCTGTCTGCCTCCCTGCCTGTCTCTGTCTGTCCGTCCGCCTCGGTCTTGACCTGTCCGACCGACTCTATTCCGTTTGTCTCTTTGCACGGCTCTCCGTCCGCCCATCTCTCCCTCTCTGTCTGTTGCTTTCTGTATGTGATTCTGTTTCACTGTCTGTCTCTATCTGCCTATCTGCTCGCCTCTCCGTTCGATGATCTCCCTCTGTCTGTCTGACTCGTCTGTCCGTTGCTTGTCTACCTGCCTATTTGTCAGCCCCCCTCTGTCTCTCGGTCTGTCTATCTGTCTATCTGTTTGCCCGTTTGCCTTCCGCTATGTATGCATTTCTGTCTTCCGCTCTCTCTAACTCTCTGCCTGTCTGTCTGTCCGTCCATCTGTCTCCCTTTGCCTGCATCTGTCTGTCTGCCTCTCTTCTATTTGTCTATCTGCCCGCCCCTCCATCAGCCCACCTCTGTCTCTGTTCGTCTGTCAGTGCCTGTGGTTCTGTCTTTCTGTCTGCCTCTGTCGGTCTGCTCGCCTCTACGTCTGCCTACCTCTCTCTGTCCGTCTGTCTCTCCCTTTGTCCGCCTCCGCCCGTCTGTCTGTCTGTCTGTTAGTCTGTCTGCCTATCTGGCTGTCTGGCAGTCTGGTTGTCTAGCTGTCCAGCTGTCTGATCGCCGCCAGGCTCTCTGACTGTCTGGCCGTCTCGCTGCATGGTTGCCCGCCTGTAAGGCTGTCTGGCTGCCTAGCTACCTTGCTGTCTGGCTGTTTGCCCGTCTGGCTGCCTGGAAGTCTGGCTGTCTGGCTGCCTGGTTGCAGGGCGGCCGTCTGGCTGTCTGGATCTCTGGCTCTCTGGGTGCTCGGTCGCCTGGCTATCTGACTGTCTGAGGGTCTGGCCGCGGTTTGGCTGCCTGGCTGTCTGAATTCTGGCAGTCTGGCAGTCTCGCTGCCCAGCTGTCTACCTGTCAGGCTGTCTCGCTGTCTGACTGCCTGACTGCCTAGCTGCCCGGGATTCTGGCTGTCTGGCAGCCCGGCAAATGACCGGCTGTCTGACTGTCCGGCAGTCTGGCTGTCTGGCTGTTAGGCAGTCCGGCTGCCTGGCGGTCTGACGATGACTGTCTGGCCGTCTCATTGCCTGACTGTCTGATATCTGGCTGTCCCTCCGTCGAGCTGTCCGGCTGTCTGGCTCCCTGGCAGTCCAGCTGTGAGGCTGCCTGGTTGTCCGACTGTCTAGCCGACGCCTGGCTGTCTGGACGTCGTCCGGCCGTCTAGCTGTCCCGCTGTCTGGCTGTCCGACTATTTAGCTTTCTGGCTGTCTGGCTGTCGACTGTCTTTCTCTCTAGTTGATGACTCTCTGGCTCTGTGGCTGCTTAGCTGTCAGGCTGCCTGCCTGGCTGTCTGAATATCTGGCTGCGTGGTTGCCTGGTTCTCTGGCTGTCTGGCTGTCTGGCTTTCCGGCTGTCTGGCTGTCTGGCTGTCTGACTGTCCAGCTATCTGCCTGTCTTTCTGTCTACCTGTGTGAATGTCTGGCTGTCTGACTGCCTGGCTTTCTGACTGTCTGGCTATCTAGCTGTCTGGTTGCGTGGCTGTCTGGCTGTCAGGCCGCCTGGCCGACGCTTGGATGTCTGACTGTGAAGCTGTCTGGCTCTCTGGCTTTCTGACTGTCCAGCCGTCTGCATGTTTTTCTATCTGGCTGTGTAGCTGTCTGGCTGTCTAGCTGTCTGGCTGTCTGGCCGTCTGGCTGTCTACCTGTCTGTCCGCTGTCTGTCTGTCCGTCCTCTGTGTGATCGTC
Source organism: Baylisascaris schroederi (assembly GCA_006503575.1). Lineage (NCBI taxonomy): Eukaryota > Metazoa > Nematoda > Chromadorea > Rhabditida > Ascarididae > Baylisascaris > Baylisascaris schroederi. Next base: position 157,829 of record QEWY01000527.1, read on the forward strand.
TGCCTGTCTGTCTATCTGTCTGACCGTCTGTCTGTCCCTCTGTCTGCCTCCCTGCCTGTCTCTGTCTGTCCGTCCGCCTCGGTCTTGACCTGTCCGACCGACTCTATTCCGTTTGTCTCTTTGCACGGCTCTCCGTCCGCCCATCTCTCCCTCTCTGTCTGTTGCTTTCTGTATGTGATTCTGTTTCACTGTCTGTCTCTATCTGCCTATCTGCTCGCCTCTCCGTTCGATGATCTCCCTCTGTCTGTCTGACTCGTCTGTCCGTTGCTTGTCTACCTGCCTATTTGTCAGCCCCCCTCTGTCTCTCGGTCTGTCTATCTGTCTATCTGTTTGCCCGTTTGCCTTCCGCTATGTATGCATTTCTGTCTTCCGCTCTCTCTAACTCTCTGCCTGTCTGTCTGTCCGTCCATCTGTCTCCCTTTGCCTGCATCTGTCTGTCTGCCTCTCTTCTATTTGTCTATCTGCCCGCCCCTCCATCAGCCCACCTCTGTCTCTGTTCGTCTGTCAGTGCCTGTGGTTCTGTCTTTCTGTCTGCCTCTGTCGGTCTGCTCGCCTCTACGTCTGCCTACCTCTCTCTGTCCGTCTGTCTCTCCCTTTGTCCGCCTCCGCCCGTCTGTCTGTCTGTCTGTTAGTCTGTCTGCCTATCTGGCTGTCTGGCAGTCTGGTTGTCTAGCTGTCCAGCTGTCTGATCGCCGCCAGGCTCTCTGACTGTCTGGCCGTCTCGCTGCATGGTTGCCCGCCTGTAAGGCTGTCTGGCTGCCTAGCTACCTTGCTGTCTGGCTGTTTGCCCGTCTGGCTGCCTGGAAGTCTGGCTGTCTGGCTGCCTGGTTGCAGGGCGGCCGTCTGGCTGTCTGGATCTCTGGCTCTCTGGGTGCTCGGTCGCCTGGCTATCTGACTGTCTGAGGGTCTGGCCGCGGTTTGGCTGCCTGGCTGTCTGAATTCTGGCAGTCTGGCAGTCTCGCTGCCCAGCTGTCTACCTGTCAGGCTGTCTCGCTGTCTGACTGCCTGACTGCCTAGCTGCCCGGGATTCTGGCTGTCTGGCAGCCCGGCAAATGACCGGCTGTCTGACTGTCCGGCAGTCTGGCTGTCTGGCTGTTAGGCAGTCCGGCTGCCTGGCGGTCTGACGATGACTGTCTGGCCGTCTCATTGCCTGACTGTCTGATATCTGGCTGTCCCTCCGTCGAGCTGTCCGGCTGTCTGGCTCCCTGGCAGTCCAGCTGTGAGGCTGCCTGGTTGTCCGACTGTCTAGCCGACGCCTGGCTGTCTGGACGTCGTCCGGCCGTCTAGCTGTCCCGCTGTCTGGCTGTCCGACTATTTAGCTTTCTGGCTGTCTGGCTGTCGACTGTCTTTCTCTCTAGTTGATGACTCTCTGGCTCTGTGGCTGCTTAGCTGTCAGGCTGCCTGCCTGGCTGTCTGAATATCTGGCTGCGTGGTTGCCTGGTTCTCTGGCTGTCTGGCTGTCTGGCTTTCCGGCTGTCTGGCTGTCTGGCTGTCTGACTGTCCAGCTATCTGCCTGTCTTTCTGTCTACCTGTGTGAATGTCTGGCTGTCTGACTGCCTGGCTTTCTGACTGTCTGGCTATCTAGCTGTCTGGTTGCGTGGCTGTCTGGCTGTCAGGCCGCCTGGCCGACGCTTGGATGTCTGACTGTGAAGCTGTCTGGCTCTCTGGCTTTCTGACTGTCCAGCCGTCTGCATGTTTTTCTATCTGGCTGTGTAGCTGTCTGGCTGTCTAGCTGTCTGGCTGTCTGGCCGTCTGGCTGTCTGGCTGCCGAGCTGTCTGCCTGTCTTTCAATCTGGCTGTGTGGCTGTCTGGCTACCTGGCTTTCTGGGCGTCTGGCTATCTGACGGTCTGGCTGTTAGGCTGTATGCCTGTCTATCCGTTTGGCCGAATGGGCGTCTGACTGTCTGACAGTGTGACTGTACCTGGTGTCTGACGGTCTGGCAGTCTGACCGTCCGCCTATCAGGCTGTCTGGCTGCCTTGCTGTCTGAGTGTTTGAAGGTCTGGCTGTCTGGCTGCGTGCCTGTCTGGCTGGCTGACGGTCTGGCTCTCTGGCTGTATATCTGTCTGGTTGTCTGGCTGTCTCGCTGACTGGCTTTCTGGCTGTCAGGCTGTTTGACTGCGCGGCTGCCTGCCTGCCTGGCTGTCCGGCCGTCTGGCGGTCTGGCTGCTTGGCTGCCTGGCGGTCTGGCAATGACCGTCTGGCCGTCTCACTGTCTGATTGTCTGATATCTGGCTGTCCCTCTGTCGGACTCTCCGGCTGTCTGGCTCCCTAGCAGTCCAGCTGTGAGGCTGTCTGGTTGTCGCACTGTCTAGCCGACGCCTGGCTGTCTAGCTGTCCGGCTGTCTAGCTGTCCGACTGTCTGGCTGTTTTGCTGTTTAGCTGTCTTGCTGTCTGGCTGTCTGGCTTTCTGGCTGTCAGGCTGTCTGGCGGTCTGTCTGTCTGACTGCCTGCCTGTTCGGCCGTCTAGCCGCCTGGCTGTCTGGAGCCCTGGCTGCCTGGCTGCCTGGCTGCCTGGCTGTAAAGCTTTCTGGCTGTCAGACCCCCTGACTGCCCGGCTGTCTGTCTTCCCGGTTGTCTGGCTGTCTGACGGTCTGGCTGTCTGGTTGTCTCGTTGTCAGGCTGTCTGGCTGCCAAGCTGTCTGGCTGTCTTTCTGCTTGGCTGTCTAGGTGTCTGGCCGTCTTTCTCTCAGGCTGTCTGGCTATCTGGCCGTCTGGCTGTCTGGCTGTCTGACTGTCTGACTGTCGAGCTGTCTGCCTGTCTTTCTATCCGGCTGTCTGACTCTCTGACTGTCGGGCTGTCTGGCTGCCAAGCTGTCTGGCTGTCCTTCTGCCTGGCTCTCTGGGTGTCTGGCCGTCTTTCTCCCAGGCTGTCCGGCTGCCTGGCCGTCTGGCTGTCTAGCAGTCTGACAATCAGGCTGTCTTACTGCCTGGCTGTCTTGCTTCCTGGTTCTCTGGCTGGCTGAAGGTCTGGCTGCCTGGCTGTTTGGCTGTCCAGCTGCCTGGCTGCCCGGCCAGCTGGCTTCCTGGTTGTTTGGATGGTTGACGGTCTGGTCTCTAGCCGTCAGGCTGTCTGAGTGGCTGGCTATCTCGCTGTCGGGCTGTATATCTGCCTGATTCTCTGATTGCCTTGCCGCCTGGCTGTCTGGCTGTCCGGCTGGATGGCTATCTGGCTGTCGGGCTGTGTATGTGTCTGATTCCCTGGCCGCCTCGCAACCTGGCTGTCTGGCTGTGTGACTGTCTGACTTTCCGGCTATCTGGCTGTCTGGCTGTCTGACTGCCTGGTTGTCTTGGTGTCTGGTCCTCTGGCTGCCTGACTGTCTGGCTCCCTGGTTGTCTGGCTGGCTGACGGTCTGGCTGTCTGACGCTGCCTGGCTATATGGCTGTCTGGATGTCTGGCTCTCTGGCCGTCCAGCTGTCTCGCTGTCGGGGCGTCTGGCTCTCTGGGTGTCTGGCTCTCTGGGTGTCCGACTTCTGGCAGTCTGGCAGTCTCTCTGCCCGAATGACTGGCTGTCACGCTGTCTCGCTGTCTGGCTGCCTGGCTGTCTGGTTGCTTAGCTGTCTGGGTGTCTGGCTCTCTGTCTGTCTAGCTGCCATCTGGCTGTCTGGCTGTGTGGTTGCCTGGCTGTCCGGTTGTCTGGCTGTCTGAGTGTCCACCTTTCTGGCTGTCAGGCTGTCTGGCTGCCTGGCTCTCTGGACACCGGCACTCTGACTGGCTGGTTATATGCCTGTCTGACCGTTTGGCTTTCTTTCTCTCATACTGTCTGGTCGCTTAGCTGCCTGGCTGTCTGGCTGCCAGGCTGTAAGGCCGTCTGAGTGTCTTTCTGTCTGGCTTCCTATCTGTCTAGCTGTCTGGCCGTCTGACTATCCGACTATCTGGTTGTCTGGCCGTCTGGCTCTATGGCTGCCTGGCTCTCAGGGTGTCTGGCCGTGTTTTTGTCGGGCCACCTGGCTGTCTGACTGTCCTGCTGTCTGCCAGTCTTCCTATCCGGCTGTGCAACTCTTTAGCTGTCTGGCTGTCTGGCCGTCTGATTGTCTGGCCGCCGTATATCTCTCTACTGTCTGGCTTTCTCACCGTCAGGCTATATGTCCGCCTGGCTCTCCGGTTGCCTGGCTGTCTGGCTGTCTGGCTGCCTGACTGTCTGACTGTCTGGCTATCCGGCTGTCTGGCTGTATATCTGTCTGGCTGTCTGACTGTCCGGCTGCCTGTCTGTCTGGGTGTCTGGCTGCCCGTCTGTCTGGCTCTCTCGTTATCCGGCCGCCTGATTGGCCGAATATCTGGCTGCCTACCTTTCTGGCTGTGTGAATGTGTGACTGTCTGGCTGTCTGCCTGGCTGGCTGTCTCGTTCTCTGACCGTCGGGTTGTCTGCCTGTGTGGCTCTCTGGGGGTGCTGTTGTTCGGCTGTGTGGCTGTGTGGCTGTCTCGCTGTCTCTCTGTCTGGCTGTCTTTCTGCGTCGCTGCCTGGTTGTCTCGCTGTCTGGCTGTCCGGCTGTCTAGCCGTCTGGGTGTATGGTTGTCTTTCCGCTGTTTGGCTGTCTAGCTCTTTGGCCATCTGGTTGTCCGGCTAACGCGCTCTGTGGTTGGCTGGCTGTCTGGCTCTCTCGCTGTCTGGCTGTCAGGCTGTCTGGCTGTCTGGCTATGACTAGCTGGCTGCCTGGCTGTCTGGCTGCCTGGCTGTCTGGCTGGCTGGCGGTCAGGCTCTCTGGCTGTCTGGCTGTCTGACTAGCTGACTGTCTGGGTGCCCGGCTGTCTGACTGTCTGGCCGTCTGACTGTCTCGCCATCTGGCTGTCTGACTGTCCAGCTGCTTGCCTGTCTTTCTGTCTACCTGTCTTCCTGTTTGGCTGTGTGACTGCCAGGCTGTCTGGCTGTCTGGCTATCTAGCGGCCTGGCTGCCAAGCTGTCTTGCTGTCAGGCTGTCTGGCTGTCTCTCTGTCTGGCCGTCTGGATTTTTTTAATCCTTTTAATCTCTAAGGTGTGGGCGTCGTGTTTTTTAAACTTTGTAGTGATGCCATTTGTGTTGATTTATGTTGGTTTTTTGTTGTGTTTGTTTCTCGAAGTTTGTATGTTGTTGACGCTATCGTTATTTGTGTGTGTTGAAGTTTCATTTTGAAATTTTTTTCTTTTGTTTGAGAAATGCGGTCATAGTTGTTGAAAAATAAAGAAATTTGAATAACGATTAAAGAAAATTGCTGTTATTATTGAAATTAGTGGAACGATGGGCGTATGTTTCGACTTCTTGCCGTATCGGAATTTCAAATTAGGCTGCTGATATCCTTCTGCTAAAATGCAAATCTTCAGATTCCTCTTTATTTCTTTGGCTAAATTGTAAGCGTTCAGTGATGAATAGTCGCGCAAACTCACCTTTGATTAACAAAAATGTGATTATCTTTATAAAGGAATTCTGCATATTATAATAAAATATAAATATTTTATTGAATTTGAATGTGTATTTGTTTATTGACGATATTGAAGCTAATAAGATTTTTGCGATTTCTTTGATCTCTGGTGTTATTTCTCGTTGTTTCTGGATTATTATTTTCTTGGTTAAGTTGTTTTTGAATGTCCGTTTATTTATTTATTTATTTATTTTTGTTTAGAAATATAGTCAAGGACGGAGTCGATCGTAACACCTGTGAGCTTTTTTTCCGGTTCAGGTCAGTCATGAAGATATATGGCTTATATATACTATTTTAGGTTGGTTTATTTTCAATGATAAAGGTGCAAAATCAAAATTTAAAAAAAACAGAATAATTGAGGGGATATGTGGAGGAGTCTTGTGCTAACTACATTTTCAAAAACATTTGAAACATCGAAAGAATTGTTGTAGTCTTTCTCTTCAACCGTTTCCTTCTACTCTCATCGCTCTCCCATTTCTGATATTCTCCATCGGGAAGTAGCCTTACTAAGTTCGTCGTAAAAACCAATCCTCAAAGCCAACATTATAAAAAGGCATAGCTTCAATGATACACTCCATAGACAATGGAAAAAATTTCATTTATGTCATTAATTTTATAAATTTTTCATAAATTTCATTTTAAAAAAAATCTCATAAGAAATATATAATCAATGGAAAATCTCTACATTTAAATAATCCATCACAATTTTTACATGATTATATTTATGATATTTTAAGATATCTTTATAAATCCTTTTTTTTCAAAATTCGTTGTTTGCAAATTTTGCAGGGTTCTTCTCTTATATTTATTATCGGTTGAGAAATTTTTTTTTTGCAAATTTTTTTCACTATGTTCATTATGTTGCAATTTTTTGCAAGAAAAGAAAAAACGCTCTGAAACAAATATGCAATATGTTTCAGACAATTATTTTGCATATTGCAAATGGAGCAAAATTTATACAATAAATTTGCAACATTATTGGTATAGTTTAAAATTATCAGATTCATATATTTGTAGCTGTATTTCTTGTAGTGGGTGGTCTGTTGCAAATTTGTAAGCTTTTTTGCATCGTCTTTGCGTTGTATTCATTTGGTGCTATTAGCGCAGCATTATATCTGAAAGAGGGGACTTGTTCTTAACTAGCACGTTTTGCTCAAAACCACGTACGTCTAAGTATAGGTTTTAAGGCCAAGGGCGACTTTAGGCACAGATTTAAAGACGAGGGCCAAGGTTTAGGTACGGATTTGAAGATCAGGATCAACGCTCAGATACAGATTTGAAGGTCAAGACCAACGTTCAGGTACGGATTTGAAGGTCAAGACCAACGCTCAGGTATAGACTTGAAAATCAAGGTCAACGCTCTGATGTAGATCTGAAGACCTTGATGATACAATAAGAAGGAATGAAGTATCAAATCAGCTGATATGATAAGCATTTATCAAAGATTTCTGAATTAGTAAAAAAATGATGCAATCTATATGTTTTTTTTTTAAATATTGCAGAAAAAAATATTTTCAAATTGAAAAGAAATTTCTTCGATGCTCATTAGAGCAAGTACTCTATTGAGCGATTTTCAATTCATCGACTACATAATTATTATACTTTGAGGAGTGGAATTAATAAAGAGTGACTCCGGAGTGGCTCCGGAATTTACGAAATAAAATTGCTAGTAAAAATTCTACAGCATATTTTTGCAACGTTCATTATGATCATAGAACAAGTTTCGACTTTTTTTTCCAATATTATATGATCAACCGGTCAAACTCTAAATTAATATAGAAATTATGAGTGGATCTTAAGTTGGCTATCAGTGTTAGCTCTAAAATCATATATTCATGGGATATGCATTTGTAAGTTCGTGGCTGAGTCTTTGTCGATCTGTGTCTGAAATATACAACCAATTCAAACGTATAGTCTAATCTCTATTTCATCGCATTAAAATATTCCCATTCTAGTTTCGCCTATGATATTCTCGAAAAATGCGCTTTTTTCCTATGATTGCCTAATTAACTGCAGTAATGACGAGTATATTCCGCCATATAATTACTAACAATTTAATTTAAATGAAGTAAGACTGAAAAAAAGAAAGAATATTTTATAATGCACAATTATAGGAGGCGAAAGATGCATCAAAATAGTGCAACCGATGAAACAATACAGCAAAGCAATAGAGGTGCTGTGTCGAAGACCGGAAGTGAAAAAGATCCTGAAAATAGCCAAACTACCTTAGGTGGGCTTTCTTATTGCTAAAATACTATTCTTCATACCCTACCCCCCCCCCCCCCC